>JASEVX010000006.1:69317014-69648263 GCA_031761405.1 Serripes groenlandicus
CAGTGAACTGGCGTAAAACCCCAATAAAACAAAACCTTTTATCATAATATAATTCCATATAGGTAAAAAACCAAAAGGAGCAGGCTGGTGGAAGGGATTACGGACTGGGGCTTTTTAAAGAGTGTTTGTGTACCATCCGTGATGTTCTTATGTGTTGAGGGGTTTTTCTTTCAAATATTTTGATATTTGTTTTTGTCTATTCAGAATTTTAGCCTTCATTCTTAACTACATGAAGTATCACAACTTGCAGCAAGACTAATTCTTTAGGCAACGTTTTGAATAATTGTACGAAGTCAAACTAATAAAAGAATTTGTAAGAAGCAGATGCGCAAGATGCGTAAAGCCAAGAAATAAAAAAAGGTTTATATTCTGAAAAAAACAAAATTGCACGGGATGGGTGTCATTTTTGGCCTGGGGCTTTAGCCCCTGTTCAGAGTAGTAATACACTTTTTTTTCGGAGTTGGCAGACTGCGCGAGAAAAATAGTTCATCATGGATTCAACCAAAACTGCATTTAAAAGGTTAGGATCTCCCCCATAAGTATCATTTTAATGTTGTTTGAAAATCAGTGAAAAACTTAAGGTGTGAGTACTCCAATATAAGTTTAAGAAATGCTTTATAAATTAATGCGCCGAGAGGTCAAATATGGACGCTTGTTAACATAATTAACATTCGCGAAGAGGCACTGAAGAAAAGAAAGAAGTCACGTGAAAAATACAGTGGCGGATTAACCGGGGGGGGGGGGAGGGCCCGTGCGTCGAAAGATTAATGGTAAACAAAGAAAAAGGGTGGCAAATGTAGTCGCGGATTTAGCGGGGGTCCATAGGGCCCGTGCCCGATTCCACCACCCCCACGAAAGAAGTCACGTGAAATATACAGTGACGGATTAACCGAGGGCCGTAGGGCTCGTGCGTCGAAAAATCCAACCTTCCAGCAGCCCCCAGGCCGTCAGCACTGCAGTGCTTTTATCTGTCTTGCAGTCATTGTTTTCTTTTAACGTAATATAATCTCTAATCCATCACTATGTGGACCACGTCACATGAAAACAGACATTTGGGACTTCGCGATCAGCCGTGTTTCAGATCAGTTTGTTTAGGATCTCTCGTGCTGGTCGTTCAAACCGCTAGAGAACAACGAGCAATATATAAAAGTTACATACGTATACAATTTGATCCTAATTGATATTAATTTGTTAACCTCCGTAGGTAGGATATCAATGTACGTGGCTTAATCATGATATACTGAATTACCTAACAGACACACATTCACTTTTTTCCAAACTTTTTTCCAAACCACGTTTCATAGTAACAACATGGTATATATATACAATATTAACATACGATAACCTATGAGTAGGCCTTCTCTTGATACTACATACATGTAGTATATATAATTGCATAACATATATAATTATATACTGTTTATAGTAATGAAAACCGTTAAGACTAGATTGCTCCTGGGACAGTAAGTAACACAATAACACTGTAGTCGATTCAGCGATTTACGTTTCTTATGGCCCTGTCACACAAGAAGCTTTAGGCCAACGCGTGAGTAACGTGTTGAAATTTCGGCAACACACTGGCAAACGCTGACCAACGCTAGGCCAGCGTTAGCAACACGCGATCGTTACGATCGTTACCAACCCGCTACTCACACGCTAGCGTACGCTGGCGACACACTTGTACTGTAGTAGCGCGTCGGCTAAATACAAAAAATCACGTGGTTGTTGCAGTACGATGGCGCGCGTTGGAACGCGCTACTCACGCGCTTAGCAGTCGTTCCTTAATCGTCGAGTGCGTTACTAACGCGTTACTCACGCGAACGCTGGTGATACGCTGTCATATTTTATCTATAAATCAGTGACGCGCTCCTCACACCCTTCTCACGCGCTGTCATACTCTATGAACCTGTTATCAACGCGTTATGTACACGCTGAAATCATGGTTCCACTTGACTTTTTCTGTGAGAGTTCAGCGTTTGCCAGAGTATCAACTTTTTTTGACGCGCTACTGACGCGTTGGCCTAAAACGTTTTGATCTGACAGGGCCATTAACGATCGGTTAGCCTGTTTGTGCTAGGGTAACATTTTTCCAAGTTAGTTAGCATCCATCGATTGAACAATGCTACATTTGATTGGTAGATTCAATACGGTTACCACAACAAGTCGTTCAGTATGTTATTTAACATCCAAATTATGTAAGAGTAAAAACACTAGTCAATGTTAATTAATATGATCAAACTAAGTCCTAATCTTATTCATACATGTTACCAACCTCCAGCTGTCCAGGAATACACCAGGTGTTATATTAGGAGTACCCCCACAAGGTCCGTTCTGTAGTTTCGGGTCTCTGTCAGACCCATGTCCTGGTCTATAGTGGAACTCATCGTAACAGTTGTTATTGTATGTCCCGCACAGTCCCCTGGATGCCCCACTCCAATCTGCGGGCGATGAGTGTATGGCGACAACTAATCCCTTGACACTGTTCGAAAGTCTCCACCCACTAACATGTACACACGTACCGTATGGGAAGCAAACCTGTTCACAAATATTTAAACGTATCAAACGTTATTATATTCTTTTACCCAAATAGTTTACTTCGACATAAAAGGAAACGAGCTAAGCCAATTGAATTAACGTATTATGACATTCAAGAGAAACAGAAATAAGTTAGAGAATGATTATATTTTGGCTATGCCGTAGAACAAATTCAACCGTATGTTTGCAGTTTCCTAAAGTGTTGACAGGGATAACCGAGGTTCATTTAACTTTATCTAAGACACTGGGCTCTCGGGCGTGTGCTGAATAAAAGCTCTTATTTATTAGTGGATTCGACTTACAACTTGTTTGTGCCCGGTGAGTAAGGTTAACCCTTTCCCTCATACGACAGTTCTGCAGCAGACGACTTTGAACATATTTTGTCAAAAAATAGAAAATCTCTGTAATTGAATGGATAACCTATGACTAAAAGTGGAAAACATTGTGGCAAAAGGAGAAATTTATCGTTTTGAGCAATTTCTTCTTTTGTCACTATGTTTTTAAAAAATTCGTCCGCTGCAGAGGCGTCAGAAAGCGTCTATATGAGGGAAAGGCTTAATCGGAATACATCCCAAGTGTATATGTTAACATCTTTAGTTTTTATTACATCCGAATCAGGGAGTGAACCATTAGCAGACTGCGTTCTATTGTTAGCCCTTCCACTGCAATCAGGACGTATGAACTATTATAAAGTGCTTCGAGTATCGATCTATCATTAAATATATCGCCTTTGTTCGTACCTTTGAGGAATTCCTTGCCATTTTATTCACGAACAATGTGCTGGCTGCCGATTCTGTCCACGATGATACGTTATAGTCTGAGCCACAATAATCAACATTGTATACATCCTGTCCTGCTTTTATCGCTACGCCACATGTAGAAATGACTGTTTTTCCATAAACGATGATGGGGGTAGTTCTTATTTGTACCTGAAGAGATATAGTAATGATAATTCATTTTTATGACAATAATGGTTATGGAGAAGATAATGATATTAACAACATATTTCAAATGCAAGGTTACGACCAAGATTTTAAACGATTAGTGTATGTTAATGTCTGGGCAGATCTAACATGTAGCAGATACTTCCATCTAGCAGTAAATTTGTTTAAGATGAGGAAATGTACCATTTAAAATAACACGATTACATTCTTCTGTATGTCCTTCAAAAAAGGGTAATGAAGTATCATTTATAAAAGGAACATATGAGCCGTCTCGCGAGAAAACCAACATTGTGAACTCTGCGTAGAGTATCGACCCGGATCACCCTAAGCATGCCGCGCAGGCTTACCCGGATACACCTTTCGCCTCCTGTTTTTTTTTTGTGTTTCAGGAATCATTACTCTATACCTCTGAGACGGAATGTGTCGGCCCGGATCAATCTGCGCAGGCTGATCCGGGTCGATTCATTACGCAGAGGCCACAATGTTGTTATTTTCGCGGGACGGCTCATATTATAATGACGATACTCACTGAAAAACAATTTAAATACGTTAACGGTCCTATGCGTTGATAAATTACATATACGTGTATGCTGTACTCTTTTCAAATGTGTACGTAGATTATAAATCTTTCGAGTTTCGAAATATACACAGTGCTGAACAAAATGATTGCAACAAAACCTGATTTATCTAAGGACCTTTCAACATTTTATGGCATGACGTAAGCAGTAAATGGTCTTAGCTGGGATATTTTACTATTCTAATTTAACAGTTACCTCTGATTTGTACGATGTATGATAATACGTAGTATATATACCAGACGTCTTTTCGTAAGTTCTGTAAAACAAATATGTATAACAAAGCATAAACTTTTTCTCTCATTGGAAAAAACCTTATTTAGCGAATAGGGTATATAATGCATAATGTATTTAACAAATTAGCAACACCAAATATGTTATTTTAAATTATAAGATATTGTACTTGCATAATAATCCACGTGTATTTGGTTAAAGTGTATGCGCAATGAAATGACCTCTTCTCTGCATCGTTTTCGAATTGATTTCGATTACATGGGAAAAAGCACTCACACAGTTCTAATCGCAAGACTAACAAGAGGGCAAAGAAGGCCCTTGACCAATCACCATATTAAGGATATAGTGTAGCAAATGTGTAACTGTTCATATCTGGGAAAATGTGATAAAGTGTGTGTGGTAAAGAAACTGTCAACAGACTGGTTAAGCCCTATCCCCGAACGACCATATCTCGTAGCCAATGGATATTACTTTAAGATATTTTTGTATATGATCAACACCTAAGGTACATATTTGTCAATATTTAACTGGACATCAGACACGCAAATTCAGAGGAGAAGAATGTTAGTGGTTTGCCATTTAACCCCATTCTAGTGCCTACTGGTGTCCATGTTTTTAAACGAATAAATAAGGTTTGGACAACTCCTGAAGAGATTTACCTAAGAAACATATCGAAAAATAATCTTGAAATAAGACACTTTTGGTGAAGAAGAATTTTTAAAATTGTGACATTGTACCTCATTTGTGATGCCGTCTGGTGACATGTTTATCATTCAATCAATATGGCATGACCAATTGTTGAAGAGTGTTATTTCTGTAAAATTATCTTAATATAAGACATGCGCTTTTAGTTGAGAAAAATGAATATTTCATCTAATCAATATGGCTAAGACTTTAATCTGAAGATTTCTGCCAAATTATCTTATAATCAGACAAGCAGATTTACAAGGGAAGAATGTTAAAGTCTTGTCATTTTTCTCTTTCTGATCTCACAGCAACACTATGTCTACATTAACTTTAAAGAGTTGAACATCTTTCAAGAATGATTATCTAAGGAACCTTCTACAGAGGGATACCATAGATCATCACGAGAATTCGGCTGGGGATCCAAATAACTGTGATAACTGTGGGTCTTCGTACGACTTTCAGTTATTACTATTCATGCTACGAATATAACATTGATACGTTACCGTCCATCAAATGTAGAGACTCTAAACATGTTGAAACACATTGCATCTTTGTATCCCGTGTCGTCGTCATTCGTTATCTGGACCTGAAAGTCGGACATGAATAGGGGTTTGAAAAAAATGTTGTTTTAAGAGTAAAAGATATATGAGCAGTCCGCGCAGACTAATACAAGCCGACGCATTCCGTCTCAGGGGGATAGAGGTATAGAGTAATGATTACTGAAACAGAAAATCCACAGGAGGCGAAAAGTGGCTGTCCGGGTTAGCCAAAGCGGCATGTTTAGGCTGATTCGGGTCGATACTTTACGCAGAGTCCACAATTTGGTTTTATCACGGTACTGCTCATATGCCATACGATATCCGAATTCATACTCGCATAGTAGAATGCAGTATTGATACGTGATGCACAGCCAATACACGTGTTTCAGGGCTAACGTTCAACGTTTTTTATCACGAATATTTATACATCACAGCATCCTAATTTTAGCAACGATACCTTATTGCTAGCTATTCAATTTCAATCTTACAGATGATGACACAAGAAAGGCAGAGACACAAGTTTCCGCTATACGCATTTCAGACGAATATATGATCCATAACTGAAAGATGGAATGTGATGCACATACATAAACAACTGGGATGTGTTCATTCAATCGTGTTAACTAATTGCGTTATTTCACACAAAACAAACCGAATGTACATAGATTCAATAGCAAGTTGAGCCGAATGATATGTTTTTATAGAAAGATTGTACTTAAGTCCCGTTCATTTATCAAATATGGATTTAACGTTGAAAATGAAGCTAACATCCATATTTGTTTTCTAGTTCCCGTATCAAGTAGAAAACAGTCCAACTAATGTGAGATGTTATCTAGTGCTCACGTGATATGACACAAAAAGGTTTTATTGGTTCTTTTTTTGAAAAGTGAAACAATGGGAAAAATCCAAAACAACACTAAATACCTTGATTCTAGGTAAAGCATAGTCTTTCCAAATATCATTTTCCGCAGTAGATTCTGTTTTCAATGCAATGTCATAATCTCCTTGCGAAGCAAAACTTCCACCATGAAAGATTATAATGGGGATATCAACGGTCTCCGAGTGATTGCTGTGCAGGGCAACACCGCAGATGTCACGCCTATTCGCACTATAAACAGAGCACATTGTATTTCCCTGGTACGGGTTGTAAGTTGTCAACCATACAGAACACGTTTTGGTACCAGTACAGCCAATTGGTATAGTGGTTTGAAGGCTGATGGATAACTTCGAAGTGTTTGTTTCTCCAACATGAATACGCTTTATAGGTGTAAGAATCTAGGCGATATATATATAAAAAAAGGGAATAAACTTAACATTGAATGAATTTCATATACAGAGAATCACAAAGAAATCACAAATAAAATATATCCTACATATTTCTGGTAATTTACATGTACCTATATAGATTCAAATGCCAAGATGGTTACGTTGATTTTAAACCTGTACTGAAAGAGCTCTTATACAATTATATACTTAATTTCAACTCAGATACTTTGACGATCAACCTTAAAACATACGAAAGACTATTAGGACCATCTGAGAAAAAAATAATATTGTAAAGTCGTAATAACGCGAAAAAAGGCGTTACAATGCGAACAAAGGCGTAGTAACGGCGAAACAAGGCATACTAACGCAAAGTAAAGGCGTAATAATGCGAAGAAAGGCGTAGTAACGCGAAATAAAGGCATTACAACTTAAAATAAAGGCGTAATAACTCGAAAATAAAGGCATATTAACGCTAATAAAAAGCGTTATAACGCGAAATAAAAGGCGTAATTACGCGAAAATAAAGGCGTAATAACGCTAAACACAGGCGTATTAACGCTAAACACAGGCGTATTAACGCTAATAAAAGGCGTTATTACGCAAAAAAAAGGCGTAATAACGCGAAAATAAAGTCGAAATGACGCTAAACAAAGGCGTATTAACGCTAATGAAAGGCGTTATAATGCGAAAGAAAGGCGTAGTAACGCGAAAATAAAGTCGTAATATCGCGGGGAAAAGGCGTAATAACGCGGAAAAAGGCATAACAACGCGAAATAAAGTCGTTATATCGCCTTTTTAGCTATATATAAATCGATTACTACTTAGAAGACTCTTATTCAACCATGGATCTACGACCCAGATCAACCAAGTTGCTATGTTTTCTCATTGACTGAGCTACGATTGACGACCAAGATCAACCAACTAAGTATGTTTTTTTCAGTGGCTGAGCTACGATCTACGAGCCAGATCAACCAATTTGCAATGTTTTTTCAGTGGCTGAGCTACGATCTACGACCCAGATAAAAACATATGCCATGTTTTGTCAGTGGCTGAGCTACGATCTAACATCTAGATCATTCAGTTCGCAATGTTTTTTCAGTGGCTGAGCTACGATCTACGACCCAGATCTATCAATTGTGTATGTTTTGTCAGTGGCTGAGCTACGATCTACGACCCAGATCTACCAATTGTGTATGTTTTGTCAGTGGCTGAGCTACGATCTACGACCCAGATCAACCAATTAGCTAAGGTTTTGAGTGGTAGAGCTACGATCTACGACCCAGATCATCCACTGTTCTATGTTTTGTCAGTGGCTGAGCTACGATCTACGACACAGATCAACCAATTCGTAATGCTTTTTCATTGACTGAGCTATGATCTACGACCTAAATGAACCATTTGTCTATGTTTCGTCAGTGGCAGAGCTACGATCTACGACCCAGCTCAACCAATTAGCTTGTGTTTTGAGGGGTTGAGCTACGATCTACGACCATGATCAACCAATAGCTAAGCCACTATAAAACATGGGGTATTGGTTGATCTGGGTCGTAGATCGTAACTCAACCACTCAAAACACAAAGCTAATTGGTTGATCTGGACCGTAGATCGTAGCTCAACCACTCAAAACACATAGCGAATTGGTTGATCTGGGTCGTAGATTGTAGCTCAACCATTCAAAGCACAAAGCTAATTGGTTGATCTAGGTCGTAGATCGTAGCTCAACCACACAAAAACACACGTAGATCGTAGTTCAGCCACTGAAAAACACATAGCGAATTGGTTGTTCTGGGTCGTATATCGTAGCTCAGCCAATGAAAAAACTTGGCGTATTAGTTGATATGGTTCGTAGATCGTAGCTCAACCACTCAAAAGACATAGCGAATTGGTTGATCTGGGTCGTAGGTCGTAGCTCAACTACTCAAAACACATAGCGAATTGGTTGATCTGGGTCGTAGATCTAGGTCAGCCACTCAAATCACATAGTGAATTGGTTGATCTGGCTCGTAGATCGTAGCTCAGCCACTGACAAAACATACTTAGTTGGTTGATCTGGGACGTAGATCGTAGCTCAGCCAATACAAAAACAGCAAATTGGTTGATCTTGGTCGTAGATCGTAGCTCAGTCACTGACAAATCATAGAAAATTGGTTAATCTGTGTCGTAAATCGTAGCTCAGTCACTGAAAAATCATAGAAGAAAATTGGTTGATCAAGGTCGTAGATAGAAGCTGAGCCACTGAAAAAAAAAATCGAATTGGTTGATCTGGGTCATAGATCGTAGGTGAGCCAATATAAATACATAGCGAGTTGGTTGATCTGGATCTTCGATCGTAGCTCAGCCACTGAAAAAACATAGAAGAAAATTGGTTGATCCAGGTCGTAGATAGAAGCTGAGTCACTGAAAAAAACAATCGAATTGGTTGATCTGGGTCGTAGATCGTAGGTGAGCCAATATAAATACATAGCGAGTTGGTTGATCTGGGTCGTCGATCGAAGCTCAGCCACTGAAAAAACTTGGCGTATTGGTTGATCTGGGTCGTAGATCGTAGCTGAACCACTCAAAACACATAGCGAGTTGGTTGCTCTGGGTCGTCAATCCAATCGTAGCTCAATGAGAAAACATAGCGAATTGGTTGATCTGGGTCGTAGATCCATGGTTGAATAAGAGTCTTCAAAGCAGTTATCGATTTATATATAGCTAAAAAGGCGTTATAACGACTTTATTTCGCGTTATTACGCCTTCTTTCCGCGTTATTACGACTTTATTTTCGCGTTACTACGCCTTTCTTTCGCATTATAACGCCTTTTATTAGCGTTAATTCGCCTTTGTTTAGCGTTATTACGCCTTTATTTCGCGTTATTACGACTTTATTTTCGCGTTACTACGCCTTTCTTTCGCGTAATAACGCCTTTATTTTAGCGTTATTACGCATTTTTCGGCGTTATTAAGGCTTTATTTTAGCGTAAGTACGTCTTTATTTCGCGTTATAACGCTTTTTATTAGCGTTATTACGCCTTTATTTTCGCGTTATAATGCCTTTATTCCGCGTTACTACGCCTTTCTTCGCATTATTACGCCTCTGCTTTGCGTTATTATGCCTTGTTTTGCGTTACTTCGTCTTGTTTCGCGTTACTACGCCATTTTCGCATTATAACGCCTTTTTTCGCGTTATTACGACTTTACAATATTTATTTTTTCTCAGATGGTCCTAATAGTCTTTCGTAAAAACACACCCATGAAAAAGTAAATCTAGAAGCTTATACTTGTATTTCTTTGCGATATTCAATTAACTAATGAGGATCATGGCGATGTCTTGTAAGTGTAGGTGGCCATAATTGATAACCGATATAGATTATATTTTCTGGTATAAATCTGCAATATCATGAATGAGTCATGCACTTTCTTCTACGTGTTATTACAACTATAATGGGGTTTACACATATTTCAAATTAGATGTCTTCTCATTTACTAGTACTTGAGAAAAATATTAATTTATTTACTATTGAATGGTTAATACTTGCCTTTATTCCGACGAAGAAGTCAATTGATATGGGGCTTGTGTGATTTGTTCCATTTGCACTTGTAGATATTGAACAGGATATCTAATTAGCATAACACACATCATAACATTAAAACTAAACAAAACTTAAAACAAACTAGACTGTGTATCGATTTTCTTCTACTTATCATGTTTTAAATCTTTAATATAAATAAATCGATAATTATAATGTTTTATCTTGGTTTTCTTTAACCTATTGAAAGTATGTTAAGATATTATATGTTTTTCATTTACACATAAGCCATGCTCCATGATATCCGACATATACGTACTTTTGACAAGGGTAAAAGAAGAACTGCCTGCGCATCCACACTAATTGGTCCTAATATAAACAGATTTTCAGAACCATCATGGGCTCTCCTGTGTTTCTTTTTAGAACAGTGAAGACCCAGGATCAGTGCGGATTTGATGTTTAATCTTTATTTTCACTTCTTTCAAATGCCCTAAGGTTATTTTTCCAGGGCCACAGCTCATTTAAACCTTACAAAGTACATGTACCAATACAATTACATACCTTATTCCCAAGTGTAAATCCGTGTTCAACAAATCGAGATTCTGTTAGATGTAATACACTGTTATCAATGTCCTTTGAACTATCGTATTGTAATTGACATTGCAGTGTACCGCCTTGGTACCAGGAAACAACTTCTTGTGAAGAAACATTCTGATATTGTGTATGGTTACATATGAATTCAAGTCTACTGACAGGCCGGTGGTTAACTAATGTTGTCCGGAGGGAATATTCTACAACGGGTATGTCGTCTTTGACGATAGCAAAAATAGCTGTTAAAAATAAAAAATTACACTTAGTAAGTTAGGAGTAACTTCAATTATCGGAAAAATGCAGTTACGTCATTATTAGATTAAACATTTTGTTTAATATATTGAATTAAAAAATATAGTGTCCATTTACAATTATGCCATGTAGATCTATTGCGCGACTCTTCAAAAGCCACTCCTTATGGCTCTTTGTGGCATTAATCATTTATATACACTGACATTTAATCAGACCGATGACATGAGCAATAAACATTTTATTTGATAGTATGTGTACAGCCACACATTGCGGTATAAGACCAAATCGTAAAAAACACATGAACATTACTTATCGCTACAGTGGCAATAGATATCAAGCACTGCCCTATAAAGGGATACCAAGATCAATAGGGTGATATGACCTTTATTTTTATTGTGCTTAACAACTTAAAATATTTTTTCCTTTAGCGGCGATATTTAACTACAGTAATGGTAGAAAGTATGTTAACTTACCTACGAAATTTAACCCACAAACGAACACAATAGTGGATCTCATTTCGAGCTTAATTCGTTAAGTACTTGGTGTGTGGTTTCCCCTTTACAGTGTGTCGTATCTTATTTTGTAGAAGTAGAACACAACAACACAGAAAGGTCAATATGACGTTATGTTAACAAGATCCATTTGCATCGAAATGTATTTTCAAACAAGATTCAGGCGCACGACGGTCTAAACCGCTCCAAAGACATTCTGCTTCTCCGAGATATACTTCCGCCAATGACAATACAAAATCAAGGAGATGTTAGTCTTGACCTCACGTTCTGGTTTGACTCAAGATAAGAACACGATCGTAGGAAAAGTGTCCTAACTATAGTACATTAATAGAAACGGTGTGGTTTCTAGATTGTATATAAAGTTAAATTAAAATAAATGACAATCTTCGCAGAAAGTTCTTAAACTAATATCTTCATATAGCTTTAAATAACGTGTTTTCTCATTTGATTTATTTATCAATTCATCTGCATTTAAGTTTTTCTCCATTTGCCGGTAGCCAGTCGCCTGGGAAGAATGTGTGGAGTACTAGTTCGACATAACAAGAACCATGATATACCTTAAGTACTGTCGGAAACGGTGTTTATAAATCAAATCGGTTATCATCATCCGTGTATGTATGCACACTGGGATGCACATACTTAAACATGGCAACGCTGTCAGAATTAACTACAAGACATGTATTACTTGAAACATCAAACTTTTAAGACAGATCCAAAATTGAATAATAGCGTATGTATTCTCCGTTTGTTCACATGTTTACATTTCAAATTATTAAAATATCTTAAAACGACATTTAACCTTTCATAATGCACTAAAAACAAAACGAATCAAAAGGATACAGGATGCATACAAGGCACGCTCACAATAGAGTAAAATGCCTTAAAAGAGACCTGATCAATATACATTTATTAACTGTTTTTCTAGACAAAGAAATTCAAATACATGCCTTTAAATACCATTCACATTTCACTAGGCGGACATATGCGCATCGTTAAAACACATACATAATTATATACTTGACAAGATGACATGGGCATTTCTTCTAAAGAATGATAGTCTAGTGGTACCCAATCCTCGATGTAATATTTCAATTTGAAATAATATTTTTTAGTAGCAATCAATGAGTAAACGCAAATTTAATCCATATATCATTCAATTGTGAGCCAAAATAATAAAACATACATTGTACAATATGTAATAAGATAATTGAAATATATGTAAGTTTCTTTCATTTTATATGTGTTACCTTTTACAAGAGACTAACTATGTATCTGAAATCAAAAACCATTTGCTGTGCTGAGAAAATAAAGCAACGCTATTATGACACATTCTTTCTTCTCATAACTTAGTGATGTTAAATATCAAAATGATGAAGTTTCTATTACTAAATTGTCAAATGAATTTACTAACAATCTGGTTATATATTCATAGTTTTTAATCTTTTCCTTGTGCTACTCCTTTGCACAACAATGATCCACCTTCATGAAGTAACAACGGGGGCCAGGTCACAAAATCGATTTTAGATCCCTTTTTTGTGTACTCCGCGTATTTATCTTTGTCGAATTTAGCTTCCTTCTTGCCAAGTTTTCCCAATACCACAGGCGGTGTTTGCAGGCTCATGAACCAGCATATCTCAGCACATTTGTTAACAAATTTCTTAACTGGTTGTCTTTCTTTTTGTGGAATGTTCACTTGTTGAATAAAGCTCTGAAAAGTGAATCATGAAAATATTTAACACAGAAACTAAGAAAAGGTGGATGAATAACCCTTAATTAACACATCATTTTAATTGCCGATTTCCAAAAAAATAAATGAAGATGACGTGTGACATGAATTTGCGACGGAAAAAACGAAAAGAAAAGCCTTGAAAGCGTAAATAATTTTTAATTTTGAGGGACATAACGTCTACTTCCTTAGCAGACTTCATGACGCTCTTGACCTAACGTTCAACCATTTCCTGTCGAAAACAAGCAGCATGGAGGACGATAAAGAGAAAGTTAAAATTTGTGATACTTAATTTTGTACGTGCTTGTTATATATTATAATTTTGATATAGTTTAAATGATATGATTGTTCTCTGAGATTTTTGTAGTATAGCTGGTGTGTTCTTTACGTTATAAAAATAGGTTTTATGTCTTAAACATGTCCACCTCAACGTTTCAAAGTCGTGTTATCACGTAGACGACGTTTTAGATGATTAATACTCCAACTTAATTTGCATTTATGTCATAAAATAAAGAAAACATACAAACAAAAGTTTTTTTTTCTATAAAAGCCGAAGTGCAAAAATCGTGAATTTCGATTTCAAACTATGAAATATATAAGAATATGAATTTCGGTAATATTTATCTACTATCTAAAATAAATATCGAAACTAATGATGAGAGTTTTTTGAAATTCGGACACCTTGAATTAAAAATAATTGTGCCGTATTTGTAATACTTTTACAATCACAACTATTTTTTTACTATTTTTTTCAATAATTTGTTTCTCTTTTTGTACATATATATCACTGGGACTTGACTTTCTGCAGAAAGCTGCTTCAACTCAATTCACAGACATGTACATGTACTTACATGAATTCGTTTTCTGAAAGCGTAGAAGTTCATTTTTCATTTTCAATATTGTAATTCCAATTTAAACAGCACATTACTTATGAGTTTCATTTATTGCGTAAGTGATATCCCAACTGATATCAAACAACATACCGCATTTTGTTTTTGAGACAAGGACTATTTGGCGGTATGATACAGTTGGATTGTGAACTAGGCAGGAATCAGTAATTAAAATATTACACAGATACATGTACAAGTACTTCCACTGACTTCACATACAACTTACAACTACCAAGACATCTCTCTAAAGCCGAAATGGTAGATCTACTGTAGATAGAGATATTTGAAATAATTCATTTCCAATATTGTAATCAGACTTTAACAATGGCGACTGATCTTTGTTTAGAATTCGACAAGTCTCTTTGATATTCGCCTATCATAGCAATTGATTGTGACAAACCCCTAGTTAAAGCCTTCCCCACATTATGACGAATTTTGACGCATCAACAGCAGACGACTTTTGAAAACATCGTGACAAAAGGAGAAATTGCTCAAAAACGGGCAATTTCTCCTTTTACCACAATGTTTTCAACTTTTTTCAGTAATTATACCTACAATTATAGAGATTTTCCATGTTTTTAAGCAGACATTTTCAAATTCGTCTGCTACAGATTTGTTAGTTTAAACTTATTTATTTTACATCGATTGCGAAACAAGCCTTAGGCTTAGATAAATCACTCTCGATGTCTGCTTCCTGGAGACTTAACCAGTACTCGCGCCTTTTGTGTGGAAAAATCCCAAAGTCAGGACCCGCTCATCACGGGACTCGAACCAGGGACCTTTGATACGAGAGGCCGACGCTCTACCTCTGCACCACTGTCTTCCAAGATTTGTTGTGTGAGGGAAAGGGTTAAAACGATTCTTAGATTTATATGGGAACAATCTACCATAAATACAATAAACTATTTTATATTTCTTTATGGGAATACAACATGTACGAGTTCCTTGAATGCATATGTGTACAGGAGCAACGGTGAAGGAAATGTTACGCTAAAAGCATGTTATTTGACTCAGAAATATTTAAGATACATTTCAAAGAAAATGTATATTCGATGAGACAAATGAGAAGACAGATTAGGTGATAAACAAACCTTCATGACATATTCCACTGACATGTACGAGGTCTGCTTTCTCAGGTCGCTAATCATTTTCGAGTGGATAGCTTCCAATACTGTTTCATCCTTTTCCTCCTTGATGAAAGAATATTAAATATGAACGTATTTTAACATAAACTAACGCATGGATTTAGAATTATATACATACTTCCAGGAACTTGTAAGCTTCTGGAAAAAAAGTTAATAATAGCCAAACGTCATTATGTCAATTTGAATCGATTGATTGTTTGGAATTTTACCCCGCTTTCGATATTTGTTCAGTTATATCACGGCGTTTCCTGGGTAAGTTTATCCTTGCACCAGCAAGTCAGTCGTAATGTTAACCATGCAGCATTAGATGTCACGAAGGGCAGCCATTACTACCATGTTTAAGTCTTTGGTATGCTATGAGCGGGGATCAAACCAGCGATCTCCTTCACCCGAGGCTGACGAATCACCACTACACCACCCAGGTGGTCTACTTTGAATCCAAAAACCAATATTGGATTGAAATAAATAGTACCTTACCGATGTTTTCTTAGATGGAGTTGCCTGTAAACAAACATAAGACATGTATTAGTTAAAATATGATTTATCTTAATTATAGAGCTGGTATGCGCAGGGCATTGTATACCACTTTAGAATAAATGAACGTAACGAGAAAAGAAAAACGTAACGAGAAAAGAAAAACGTAACAGGAAATTAAATCAAAATTAATATAATGTAGTTAATGATTAAAATACAGTCTAGTACATATCTTCTGAGAAGCATTGTTTTTAAGCATTTAAAGTTATTATAAGATTGGATTTCGCAAAGCTTAATCTCAGTTTAATAAAAGCTTTTACTATTAAAGCTCTTTCAAAAGTTACCAACAGTTTATTTTATGTTTTGTTGAAATTATAGTATTTCAAAGTTGTATTACAACCAATATATTTTAGTTCTCTTTACACGTGTAAAGAAATGTTTTAAAATGATTGCATTGTAACATTTCTAAAACAAAACCACCAATTTAAAAGTGCTAACTATTTAATGAAAGTATATAAAGTGCTCTTTCCAGCATATACAAAAAGAGCACGACTTCACAAACATATTTAACAGATGATTTGTATGTATTGTAAAATGATTTTTTAAGTGTTTCTCAATTGAGAATCATTTACACTTGAGAGAAAAACACAGAATACATTTGCTTGGTACAAGTTCTTTTTTAAAACATCTGAATACTGTTTTGGTAAATGTCTAAAAAGAAAATGAATGTGTTCGTCTAGGTCTTACGAGGACGTTTATAAATGGTCCAGTATAAGCCTTTTTATTATGTGGTGGTAGAATATTGAAGAATTGACATAAATGAAAAAGGTTAACAACTGTATGCGATATAGTTCACAGTTATATATGTCCGATATGTGATTTGCAATTGTCTCCAAATTCAATAAAGAAAAGTCATACATGTATGAAACGTCGTACTTATATCTCTTCCATTGAAATACATAGTGATATATCGTTTTTACCTTCGGATCATTTGGCTTGAAAAGCAATAACAGAATTTGCTTTTGCTGAAGGCGTGCAAGTCTTGTGCAGTATGTCTCTGCCCCCTGTTAAACATATTTTACACTTATACACAATTCATATCAAAAGACTGCAATATTCTTGAAATCATCGATATATATAAATAGAGTAATAAGAGTTTGCTGATTGTTCACGTATTTGAACACAACAAATGCGTGAATAGTCACATCAATGGATCAATCAATTGGGACAATGGATCCAACTATTTGCTCATGAGTGAGAACGACTACAGCTAGTAGGCTTTTCACAACAATGACATCAACATTAAGAATGTACCTGAGTGAAATCCTAATTATGCATGTACATATGTCAATTTCCTCATGCTTGTTATATTGGGGGTTATGTTTATTATAATAAATCAATAAATGCCATTGATGTCAACTCTTATATAAAGTCTATACATTTAATTTTTAAATGATGAACAAAGAAAGTTTCGTTAGAATTGTTATCCAAAATTTAAAATAAACTAGAAATATCACT
Source organism: Serripes groenlandicus (assembly GCA_031761405.1). Lineage (NCBI taxonomy): Eukaryota > Metazoa > Mollusca > Bivalvia > Cardiida > Cardiidae > Serripes > Serripes groenlandicus. Next base: position 69,334,415 of record JASEVX010000006.1, read on the forward strand.
GAAGGTGATGAATACTCCCAGCTGGTGCCTGACAATATACATATGTATGAGAAATTCAACGGGCCATAACTCATTTAAAAATAATTCCAGTGCAACACGCCGACAATATGCACAACTAGGCTTGGTATCAATCATTCTTGTGAAGTTATATTGAATTCTGACCAAGTGTTGCTGAGAAATAGTGTTCACAAGAAATGTCTACAGACCAACTATGTATGAGAAATTCAACGGGCCATAACTCATTTAAAAATAATTCCTGTGCAACACGCCGACAATATGCACAACTAGGCTTGGTATCAATCATTCTTGTGAAGTTATATTGAATTCTGACCAAGGGTTGCTGAGAAATAGTGTTCACAAGAAATGTCCAGACCAACGGACCGACCGACCGACCAACAAACTGACAAACCGACAAACCGACAAGCGTGACTCCTATATAGCCCCCATATACTACGTATCTGGGGGTATAATAAATAGTACAGCCAGCCAGGTATTCAGAGCATCCTAAAACACCGAGTGCTTTTCAAAATCTGCAATTTGATTGGTTTACTAGGTTATTTCAGAACAATCTGAATACGCCCCAGATCTTACTTCTAAGATGTTGACCAACGTCGAACAAATCTTTGTCTCGTCTTGGCCTTTCTTTGTATGGAAACATTCGTATGCATCAGTCCATTCTGTGTCATAGATTTCTTTATATTTCTCTCCGATTTTGGTTGGTCTATTTGGATCACTTAAATCCGCAATGTTGGGGTTATTGTCTGATAGTGCGGCACTTGCTACTTTTGATAATCTATACAAAAAATCATTTTCCAAGAAATCAATTTTCAATTTCAATTTATTTATTTACGTAACAAAGGCCACCGGCCCAAAATACATAATCAAATGTTACAAATAATAATACATCATGTGAAAACTAGGTTATGTCAATTTATATATGTTAAGTATACATATGCTATATGCAAAACAAACAATACATTACAGAAAACACAAAATTCATGTCTTATGAAATAAATGTTCCTACAAATTATCAAGTTTTGTTATAAATATCATTAAAAGTTTTAAGGTTTTACAATTATTAATTTTCATTAAGTTAATAAAATCAACCGTTTCAGTTCTTCCACAATACCAATTAAATAAATAGTTTTACCTTACAATAGAATATTTGGAGCAAATGAAAAATGCATGATACTCGTCTTCTAAAATAAGATGGTTACCATTTAACAAACAATAAAAACAAGTTCTGTCGGCTTTTTCTATTCCATAATGTCTTCCAAGTTCAATATTTAGTTTGTGGCTAGAGCATCGAAAACGCGCAAAAGATTTCCTAAAGTAAAAAGATATGTCTATACATAAGTATTTTTCAACGTTTAACAGGGATTTAAAAGTGCAGTAAGTATCACATCCTGAGGAACTTGATAATTCATCAGACCAGTTTTGAGTCATGCAATCCGTAAGACGCTGTTTAAATGAAAAAATAAACATTTTCTTGTCACCAACATCTTGGTTTAACCAAACGTACCCATAGCCGTATCTATATAATAACTCCTTGATATTTGTGACCCAGTTTGTTCAACCAATATTGTCATGTGACATTAACGTTTTATAGCAATCTTTAGGATAACGTGTGTCTGACATTTGCAATAATTTACACCAGTACTTAATGCACTTTATAAAATATATTTGACTTAAGGGAAGACTCGCACATTCTCCCAATACCACACAATTGTTAACAGGCGAATTTACACAGAGATAATAACGACATAATTGGGTTGAATAATTTGAACAAGTCTTCATGAGAGAATTTACCAAAAGAAAGTTGGTATTGTTTGATGCTATTTATAGTTTTTCTTGCTTGAGATGCCAGTATTAATTTAGTTGCAGTCCATGATAACTTTGGTGTAAATAGAAGACCCATGTATTTATAAAATGATGTAACTTTTACATTTTCACCGTTAAGATTCCATTTTTCGGTATTTCGAAGCGGTTACTATTATTCCCATCTTTTTTAAGTTAACGGTCATTTCTGCCTGTAAGCAAAAATCTGAAATAGCGTTAAATTGTAACTGAAGGTTGTTTACTGTTTCTGCACCACAGGCCACGTCGTCGGCGAACAACAGAATACAATATCAAGTATATCATTTGTTAAAAAAACACCTTTGCCGTAAATGCGAAACTAATTCATTGATATATAAACTAAAAATTATTGGCGAACTTATGTCCCCTGTCTCGTTCCGATATTACACCTGAATGGACCTGAGATTGTGTTACATGACGTACCATTTGGTAATTTGACATAGTTTTCAAGTTTTTCATACATTGACTTAAGCACTCTAAATAAATTACCGTTAGCACCTTTGCTCAGAATATTTGTAAATATTTTGTGGTGTACTAGACAATCTTCTGAAAGTCAACATATAGAACATAACATCTACCATGAGGTCTAGTGATACATTTTTGAATCATACCTTGGAGTGTATTATCAATAACCGAATAACCAGATTAAATCCCGCCTGAGCTTCATCAATAATATTATGCTCATATGCCCACTTATTTAACCGTTCTGTTACCATGTTAGAGAATATTTTGTAAATGACATCAATAGGTGAAATACCTCGGTTATTAGATGGGTCGCTTCTGTCACCCGATTTATGTAAAGGAACGATTATAGTTTGGCTCCATGCCTCGGGGAACTCTCCCGTTGTCAACATGTTGTTAAACAAGATAGTTAAGATAGGACTGATACAATGACAAGTATGTTTATAAAACTCGGCCCCAATACCGTCCATACCCTGGGATTTATTATGTTTTAATTTTGGAATCGATTTGCTTACTTCTTCATTTGTAAAAGGACAATTTAGGATTTGGTCCAAATTTTCGTCTAACGCAAACAAATTCATGTCTAAATCGGATAATGGTATTTGATTATCTTTGTGCAGCAATTATTCAAAATATTGTAATCAGGCACTCGCCTTAATATCGAACGATACACTGTTTAGTTTTGAACTACTTCTCACCATATACCAACATTTTCTAGGTTTTTTACTGGCATTTACAAGATAATGCCTATTTAAGGATTGCATTTTAAGTTTCTTATCCTGACATATTTCCCTGAAGGATTGTTTTGCTGCTTTATATGTATCAAAATCATGACTCATTTGTAAGCCTGAAACGCCTTAACAGTGAATATTTATTTCGTTTAGCTCTATTACAGTCATCATCCCACCACTCGGGTTGGACATTTCTTCCAAGAAATCAACGCAATCTAACCATTTGCATTTGTGGATTGATTTGAATCATTCTTGTGGGGTCACTTAAGAAACATGTTTGATAATTATGTCTCCGTTTGTCTGTCCGTCACCAATCGTGTCCGCTCCATAACTTATTAACCACTTTGGTTCAAGGTCAATATCGCAATTAGAGATAAAAGGTCATATCAATATATTTCGTGTCCGCTCAAGAATGTTTGAACGGCTCAAACTATTTTGAAATATCTCGCCACTAATGTTCACCACACTGAGACGATATGCAGAGCGCATGTAACAATCACTTTAATGCAAGGTCAAGGTCGCAACTACAGGTCAATCTTTTGAACCTTTCCAAGGATTTCGAAATAACCACAAATGTTAACCATACAGAGACGATGTGCAGAGCGCATTTTACAACCACTTCGGTTCAAGGTCAATGTCGCCATTACAGGTCAAAGGTCATATGACTAAATTTCGTGTCCGTTCAATAACTTTTGAATCGTTGAAGGATTTTGAAATGACTCATCACAAATTGTCACCATATTGAGACGATGCGCAGAGCGTCCGCTCAAGAATGTTTGAACGGCTCAAACTATTTTGAAATATCTCGCCACTAATGTTCACCACACTGAGACGATGTGCAGAGCGCATGTAACAACTACTTTAATGCAAGGTCAAGGTCGCAAATACAGGTCAATCTTTCGAACCTTTCCAAGGATTTCGAAATAACCACAAATGTTAACCATACAGAGACGATGTGCAGAGCGCATTTTACAACCACTTCGGTTCAAGGTCAATGTCGCCATTACAGGTCAAAGGTCATATGACTACATTTCGTGTCCGTTCAATAACTTTTGAACCGTTGAAGGATTTTAAAATAACTCATCACAAATTGTCACCATATTGAGACGATGCGCAGAGCGTATATTACAACCTCTTGTTTAGTGAAACTTTACATAAAGTTTGATTGAATTCATCTAAGTGGTTGCTGAGAAATAGCCGGGATATAAGCGAAACGAACTGACAGACAGACAAATCAGGGACAATATGATCCCTAGAAAAAAGTCATTAAAACTACCACTGCATGAAGATTCAGTCTATCAAGTCTCAAGCACTCTATTCAGATTACCCTACATCAGGTACATGTTGTGTATGTGTTTTTTTGCTGAAAACTTTCCTAAACAACTAGCAGTAGACCTGTCTTTCGACTCAATTAGTTATAACTTTGATAACATATTCATACAATTTAATTATTTCACTTGTCTTCTTCTCCATATTAGTTTTATTTCAATATTATGTTTTAGTATTATAATCATTAAAACTGCAATGGGGGAGACATATGTTTTTGTGACAAAAGCAACCATCTAGTTAGTTCTAAACTTGGCAAGTGGTTTATGAGGACATGATAACTTAAGAATTCCATTTGTAGCTCTGATGACCATCCTATGCAAAGGAGAATAATGGTTTTATACCCTTTTCCGGTTGAGGACTGTTTGTAATCGGTCCAGAAGTTTAGGAGTTGTTGTTTAAAGATATAATATATTTCTATTGTTAGCTTTGGTTGTCGTATTGTGCTTCGGAGTAAAAAGGTTTGAACAATTAGGGTAGAGAGCCAATAACAAAAACTAATTTGTGAATTGCTTAGTGATTGAGGAGGGATGAATTTACAATACTACATAAGTTCCTTATCGAAAATCTTTTTTTGTTAGAAACCAATTTCGTAGGGGTTGTTTTTCATAGGCAGAATAAGGCTTTAAGAGACGTATATATATTGAAAATCTGTATGAATAAGCACAACACCCGAACTTGAATATTTTACTTGACCCAAAACCTTTTTGTCTTGCATAAACAAACTATAAAGTTATGACTGTTTTGCTAGACTGACAGGCATGCACGTAGGGCTTTCTAACACCACTTGCTACATTATTGACCTTAAAGTCTTTATCATTTTGGAATTCTCAAAACAATGATTTATTTGAGAAGCAGTCAATGCAGATTTTTCCAAATGTCGACTCTGTGAAAGAAAACATGAACGAGTAATTACATCTTTGTACTATGCTTAAAATTATGACTTACTATTGATTTGACACTTGTCATTCTGCTATCAGATCTTACAAATCCTAATTCCAATGTTCATCTAGAGGGAGGTCTTTAAGTGATGCGTTGGAGATGGGCATGATGCAAAACGTACATTACAACAGAAGGATTACTTACGAAATGTAGCTCAAATACGTTTTTGCTAATGACTAGCATGTATGCACAGAAACAAAACTATTTTTTGCAAGTGAATGTCGATGTTGTACATTATCGGTTACAAATATATGTTATAATGCATGAATAGACTGACTTAAGGTGTTGAATACAATTTGCTGTGCTTTTTGCGCTTTCACGGTGCGAATAAGTAAGTGGTGGCGTAATAGCACGAACAAATTTCAAACTAAATGGGCAACTGGTTATTTCCCGTGTGAATATTATGTTTCTTTTCTATACATACTGTACATTGATTCATTAGTTTAACATTAAACTGTTTTACTTATTTACCTGAGAACGAGGTTTTCATTCTCCTCCATTTTTTCTTTAAGAACCTATTTCAATCTTGGGATTTCAAGCCTTGCATGCTCGTTTTCTTTGTTCGGGCTGTTAGTAAACAAAAATAAAAAATGACATACATCAATATGATGTTTTAAAGAGGGACAGGGGGAAGAGGGAGAGGGAGGGAGAGAGAGCGAGAGAGGGAGTTAGAGAGAGAGGGAGGGAGGGACGGAGAGAGAGAGAGAGAGAGAGAGAGAGAGAGAGAGAGAGAGAGAGAGAGAGAGAGAGAGAGAGAGAGAGAGAGAGAGAGAGAGAGAGAGAGAGAGAGAGAGAGAGAGAGAGAGAGAGAGAAACAGAGAAACAGAGAGACAGAGACAGAGACAGAGAAAGTGTGACAGATAACTTTTAAAGGAAAAAATGTTTCATAAATAACCAAAGGAGCTGCATGTTTATTTCATTCCCAATGTTTGTGATGGTATTACAATCTAAAAGAAAGAATTCTATTTTTTCTTTGTTTTCACAGTGTACACATGTCAATAGCTTATAGTTTCTCTTTCTTGAGGTTCTCGTGTTCGTAGCAATAATATCATTATAACAATTTGAATGATCTGATTTGTATTGACATAGTTAAAAATCTATCAACGTCAACATGATTAAATTTTCAACAAAATCCAGATAAGCGTCATCGGTCAATACATAGTTATTCCTTTTCCAATAGAAATTGCCTTTAGTTATCACTATTTTAAGAAAGCAGGTAGAGCTTGATAACCAATACAATTTTTATATTATTCATGAACTTTTCCTACTATTTGCAAGATTTCTATATCATTCTTTGTCGTTTTAGCCACTCTGGGAGTTCTTAATCTTTTGGAATAATCTCCCAAACAATCAAAGGTAAGAGAAATATTGTGCTAAGTATTAAGTGTTGATTTCTTTTTTAAAATTAAATTCTATGGAATATTCGAAAAACACGTATGCCTTTAACGATTTGTAACGGTTATTTCTTTTGAGTATAAGTAATTAGGTATTGACGCTTGGAAGCTCATATGAAAAACCAAAGAGACAATATTCCTAATATTTCAACGCAGTGTCATTACACGGACTTGACTCAAAACATTTTATGAACAAGTTGTGGAGAGTGAAAGTAAATTTACTTCTTATGACATTTAATTCTCTGACAAAGTCACCTCCTTTGACATGTTCGTAAATTTAAAAGATAATTATAAACATTTGCATGTGTCGCGTATAACATTATTAGCTACATTTGTTAGGACAATGAGTTTTAGAAATAAAGTGTGTTATACTTGGTGAAATATCCCTTTTGTTTCATACTATGTCGGAGTACTTTTATTTCTCCTGCCAAGTCTCTCATTTCAGGATTTCCCGGCTGCTTTTGTTCGCATTCACCAAGTTCCTCGCTAAAAGTACTTATCTCTAGTCGTATACTTTCCAGTTCGGTTTCTTCTCGAGATATTCTTAAATGTATAAATTCCGGTGTCATTAGCATCGCTTTTATACTATGGAACATCGCTAGCACTGTCCAGTTATAAAACTGAAGATTTGCACTTGATATCTGGATACCTGAAGCGCAAATCAAACCGAGAGATTAATATCAATTGATCAAAGTGCAGAAACATATCCCTTGCAAAGACTAAACTGTCTAAACGATCGGGTCTTTAATAACTTCAAACACGTTATTGTGTTCAATGTAAAAGTTTGACACGAGCAAGATTGACATATTACATTTATTACATTAATGTAGTAAATAGTCGAGCACATGTTTTAAATTGACGGAGCAACACGTTTAACTAAGAGTGTTATCATATTCGCTGATGAAATTGTTTGGTTTACATCCGATTAAAAAAATCCATAGACAAGGAAGACAAGTACATGTATATATTATTTTAACGGAATAAAATGGTGACCTAAACGACTTTTTTTAAAGCTATTTTTTTAAACATAATGACGTAATAGAACGTATTTACAGTTTTATTTAGCTTAAAATACATTATTAAAATTTACTATTGATTTGTCTCTTGCAGTTCAAGCCCATAACACTTAAGCGATACAAGTCAATGTATGTTTACCTTGTAAGTTGACGTAAATTTGGATATTTATCATATTCAATTTGCGATTACATTCGTTCAGGAATATCAGGAAATATCACTTAAAAGCTCGTATAAGCTTATGACAAACGTTGGGTTCGCTATATACTGAGTGCCATGATATGTTTGCAAATTATGCTATTGGTAGTCAATATGCATTTTATAATTCTGTTTTCGGATACTCTAGGTTACAATCAACTAACGTCTAACTTTTATACGTACTCAAACAGATTCTGATTTAGAGCTTGACTAAACAGTTTTATATGTTGTGTCGCATAATTCGGTAAATTGATTCTCTTCCATCGTCTGTCCGTCTTTCTATTTGTTCATGTATTCATGCCCGCCGCGATAGACCAGGGTGGACTCCAGGGTTCGTACCCATCTTCAACTTGTTATATGATCCCGAACATTTAAGACCTCACCATTGCTTAATGAATTTGAATCCAAACAAATAATTTATACCTTAATAGAAAATATATGAACAAGTTACTTTAACCAACTCAGCATTTTTAAATATAAAAACCATTTTTAAGGTGATTAAAGGAATTCAATATTAATTTTCTCTTATTTATCGACATGAAACAATATTCCGTAATATCAATATAATTGTGTTATTATCGAACATTGGCTATTTATGCAAACATATAGTCAAAATAGGGAATTACACTTAAGTGCATACTTTGTTTTTGTCATTTGCTAATTTGTTTTTATCTCCATATGTCCACAAATTCTACTTTGAATCAAGTTTTAGTGTACCTCTCGTTTTATATATTTTAATTCGGTTTACGTCTTAAATAATCTAATATTAAATTAATGATATCCGAGTCGAATAATAGTACGACTTCTATCGAATAATGTTATTGCCTAACAGGTATTAAGGAGAACATGTCTGACTAGGTCATACACTGTTTATGTACATGAAGCAGAAAAGTGTTAAAGTGTCGTTTTTGTCTATCAAGATGTTGCAATATTCGATAATTCGATAACGTCGAAAATGATTAAAATCATATCATAAATGTTCGCGATGGACATTTTTAACATTTCAAAATAAATAAAAAATCAATATCGAAATCAATACTCAATAAATGTTTTCTCGTCTCTGGAACAACATATTATCAATCAAGTGTGTACATGAATTCGATATTAAGTCTTTTAACTAATTGAATATTTGATTATGTTTTGTTTTATTTGGATGGCGTTTATGACCGCTGTTAACAGTCCTAAAGTCAGATCACGGTGTTTATTGAATACATTTATAAGGACTTCCGATAGGTAAACTCAATCAACAATGCATCAAGGAGGCTCTGTTATTAGCTATTGCTTATAAAAAGACATAGGTTATGGTCACATAAAACGTATACATATTGACTACTTTGGCGATTCCGATTACATTCCATACGATGTTCTAGCATGCAACGAACATTGTGTTTTCATACTAATAACATAGGTTTCAAACTATTGAGGGAAGTTGAATAAATTCAACAATGATAATTAACACCCTTTCTTTGAAGAGAGAATACGCTAAGCTTTAGGACATATGGAAAGTCTGTCTGTTGGGATTGAAATATATTTCGCAGATAAACTTTCCCAAGTAAAACATGAAGGAATACCCTATATGCATACAATATGTGTGACAGTGTTGTTTGTGGTACGATTTAAGAAAACACCAGTACTTGAAATTATGTTTACCTTGAATAATTATAATCTATTGGTTAAATATGTACATCTAATAAACAACCACCTAGAACATTAGAAAACAAGATGTGTTCAATTGTACTAATGATTTTGTACGCTGATAAATATTAAAACAACTATATCGTTATATCAGACAACGCTTATCCGTGTTGAAAGAATTCGTCTCTTCGACGGTACATTACAAATATTGTATTGTTACAGTTTTCTGTTACATATTCAGACTTTTCCAAGAGGAGAAAAAGTTATACGAGCAACTTATATTATTTCTTGTCTTGCAGGTGACATAGGAATGTCACAAGACAAACTGTTGTAATATAATATGTATCAAGAACCAAACCTTTTTTCAAGCGTCCGTCGAATGGATATTAGTGCATCTGTCATTCTTCTATTTGCTTCTTTCATTCGAGTTCCAACTCCTTCAGTATCGTATGAACATAAACCGACCTCTTCTTGTAGTTTATTGATTTCTTTTTCGTATAGTCTTGCAAGAGCCATCCTGTAAATTATTGATGCCCATACATACATTTGATATTTCACTAAATGTATGCTGTGATTCACCGTGTATGTTTCATGCCATATTCAATTTTATGATAAATATGTCCTGTCGGATATATATATGTATATACTCTATTTAATGAGCAACGATTGATACACAGATGTGTTTGTTGTAAACGCACTTCGCTTCAGTGCAACGAAGTCGTATTTCATGGAAAAACACTGAGCCATACTGGGTCTTTTTGCGGTTTCAATGTCATTTGAATAGATTATTATTCTTGAGTAAATTCCAAGGATTATGGGAATTTCTTGCCTCGATGGTTATTGTAGATATATCGTATGAAACATGATGCTGGACTAATTTTTTAAATGAGTCCTTTTATGTTGGAAATTGTCAGAATATGAAATGGCTGAAAATACTATGTTGATTTACGCATGTAATAGTTTACACGAAAGCACAGCTATGTCTGATTATATGATTATATATTGTTTAATTCCATTTTTTAGGGGAGGGGGGGGGGGGGGGGGGGGGGGGGTAGTATGCTATGTTGGTCAAGTTTATTTCTGTTATATCAAGGAGTCAGTTAACCAAACTAAGCTAGGACATGTGCCTTACCTAATGACACTCAACCGTGATTTGGGATCGAACCTGGGACGAAAGCCACTCTGTTACAGCGGATTCCCCTTATTATATATAGAAAGCATTTTTTCTGCTTGGTAACTGGTAACATGGTTCGTGATGTTATTCTTTTATGACGAGGGGGTGACGTAGATTTAAAAGTTAAAACAGATAAATACATTTACCTTTCTTCAGCTATGGTTGATTGGCGACGAAGGGTGTCCCGAATAGTGCGTACATTATGGTCTAACGGATTCTGAAAGTCTTTGTCAGACTCAGTGTAGTCGTCTTCATTAATATTTTGAACTATATTCACAATTTGTCTTTCAAGTGTTTCGTTGTTTCTAAAACTTAGAAAAAAAAACAAATGTACATATGCACTACGATATGATAATAACATAACTGTGCCAAACCTATTAGAAAAGGTAAAGGTTAGATACAAAACCTGTGATATCGGTAAACAATGGTTTTGACTCACCAGTAATATACAATTGATTAATTATTCCAGTCCTTGTAGATTCAAATGTCGCATGATGCATGCACAACAAAGCCAGATAACATAAACATGTACAGACATATGAGCCAGATGTATATTAATATTCAAATTATACAGAAAAAAAGATGGAGACAAGCTAATATCTGATCTTAATTTAATGAATTTCCTTTCGCAATTTAAATTTAGGGGAAGTTGTTCAGATTTATTTACAATAGGAAAAGGAAAGAAAAGTTTTCCAGGTATATTAAAGCAACATTTCTTTGTTCCACATGTCGTTTTGAAATATATTCAACGATTAATTCGATCAAATGAATACAGTTCACTTAACCAGTATAAATGTCGACAATAGTAGTCAACATCTTAAAGAGTAATATTGATAAGTACTTAAGATCATCTTCTAATTATGTTATGATGAAATTGAAATTGTAGACCTGATTGACTCACGTTTTTTGCAATGTTTTGATAAGACAAGAACAATATAGATTAAATTATATTTCGCGTTGTTTTAAAATCTGATACTAATCAAGCGTAAAATGTCAACCTTTTCATAACAAATTTGACAAAGGGTCATGAGTACATCACAACAAAATATTTTCAATTATTCTAATACAAATAACTCTTCTTCTGATAATAATGCCTTTGAAATTGTAACCATTTTCAAAAAGGTAACAACAACGGCATACTGCTGTATATGGTATAGTGTACGTAGTAAAATACATCTCTGATTGTGTTTGTTTAAATATTATTATATTTACATAACATTAAGATAATCTTCTGAAAATTCACGAAATTTGTTTAAATACACAGGGACAATTGCGAAATGAATGCAAGCGAATGTGCAAACATTCATCGAAGATTCCAATGTAATTTTGAAGAGATTTGTGTTTTATATGGTTCTCTACCCTACTTGGATTAGTTATAGCACGTACTCACACGTTTTTACGTCTGTCTTACATCAAACGGTACATTAACAAAACAAAAGATAACGACAGCAGCATGTAACTATTAACAAGAGGGCCATCATGGCCCTAAACGCTGTCATCAGTAATACAATGTGATTTGACATGCCAAACACAATGACTCAATTAGCGGTCAGGTAAGCTTATACAAGATGCCCAAAAGGAGCAGTATAGCTCCACTGCCTCAAAGCAAAATAACCGACACCCTATTGTGTCTGTCTTTTGTCAAATTAATATTACTGTAAGGTAACCAAAGGAATTTTTATGTTTCAGTAAATATTTCAAAATCAGACATTTAGTTACTTAGGAAATAATTTTGTAAATCGTACAGTCTGGGCATACAGGGTAAAACAGCCCCAGCCACTAGTCATATCTGTTAAGCAATCAACAGGGCCTCAAGATATCAGGGTGAGGTTCATGCAAGGAACATGTTTACACAATTATTTGATTATCAGTCTGATACTTTCCGGAGAGAGTATTTACTTTAGCCATTTTAAGCAGAACAGCTCTTTGCAGGACATGTCTTTTTACCAATCAAGATGGCATGAATGATTTTGATAGTAGGTCACTCAAGGAACATTTTTACAAAATTATTTGGAAATCGGCCATATCATGTCGGAGAACAAGATTGGTAAAGAGTTCACTTAAGCCATATAAAGCAGAACAGCCCCGCCTCTTACGGCACAGTTTTTTTTACCAAACACCATGTCCTGAAGGAATCTGATCAATGTTCAAAGCTAACAGCACTACGTAAATAGGGAATATCCGGCTACTATACAAAGGGAGTGCTATATCATCGTGCACAGAAAGAGACGGTTTATGGTAGTAGAGTATACAAAAGAGATGGTCTTCAAGCTGGAAACACTACTATGAAGCAAGTGATACCGAGCCTATGGACTACAGGCAGTCCTATCGAAAACAGTGTGTTTAAAGAAATCAGAAACGATGATATTGTTCAGTCTGGAGGTCTTAAGACTATTAGTGACAGATAGGAATGTGGTCACTGCCTATCGAACAATTTGATTAATGAAGAAATAACATTTTTAACTTAGGGTATGGGTAGGTAACATGAAAAAGAAAATAATCATGGTTTCTCTAAATTAGTATACAATTTTGATATTGTTGGTGCAGTAGATACTTTGGAAGATAATTCTAATAATGTCAATCACATGCTGAATGATTTTAAGTAGTTTCTGTCTCCAGGTAAAAGGGTTCGCAAATATGGTAAAAACATGGGAGGAGTAGTGTCTGTCAAGAGCATACTTTTATAGAAAAAACAATGTTCGGTTTATCCAAAGATATCATTTACATTTGCATTTATATACCACCTGAAAATTCTTTCTATGAAAGCATCGACCAAAAAGGTATAATAATTTTTGAAAATTTGATTGATGAGATGCACGGTTAATATACTGATTTCGTTGATCGAATCACTGATGCTTTTGAAAGCAGAACTGGTAATGGAAATGATCAGCCCGAAATTGTTAGCAATGTCAATATTTTAAATGAATAAGAAGATAGCTTTACCATCTACGATATACCACAGAGCTTTCCGTGTGATAATAGGGTCAATTATTTTGTACGCCAACTCGTGTAAAATTGTAAGTGTTTTTATAGCCAACGGTAGGGTTGGTAGAGACAAAACGGTTGATAACTTCACTTTTATTGATTACTTTATCACATACTACGATTTATTTGAAATAGTGTATGATTTCGAAGTACTACAAAAATGCGACTCTGGTCACCTTCCTATCAAACTCTCATTGTATAGTAAAAAGTAATTTACGTTGTAAGTCAGATAATATATGCTCACCTTATTCGCTAGATAACAATAATATTACTAAGAATATGTCTGACGAAAATTCTAGAAAATATACACTGGCACACTTCGTAATGCAATACAAAGCGAAGAGTTTGATGAATTAGATAACATGATAAGTTGTAACTATATGCTTTAGTAAACAAATTCGAGGATAAGCTTTTTCATGCATCAAGCAATATCTTTCAAACATACATTAGTCAATTAGTCAAACATACATTAAGCCAATAAATCGTTTGACAACGATTGCAGACGATTAAATACCGCCGCTAATCAATGTTTACATCATTTTAGAGCGTCTAAAAGCACATAATACCTTAATCGCTACAAAGTAGCTAAAGTTGAATAAACTTACACAAGATAAAAAATACAAATTACAAGTATAAAACACACTAACGTTATCGATAGAAAAATCAGTCAACGATCAATTTTGTTTTTGTTTTTGGAAAGAATTGAAATATATAGGATCTAGTTATCATAAGATAATTAAACAAGATATAACAATTAATCAATGGCATGAACATTTCAGTAACGTATGTTCTCCATATTTGAATGATTGCTTATCTCTAAATAAAGGATTGCCAGCAGATATAGAAACATATACAATTACAACATAAAAGACTGTATACTCAATCTGAAATAACTTATGCAGAATTTAGTACAGCGATTAATCACTTAATCCAATTAAATCTTCTTCTGTCTCAATAAGACCATTAATTAAGTACAATTTCAATAAACTGTGTTATTTCTTTGTCTTCATAGTATTTAACATCCCATTATACCTGTACCACGCTATGATGGCACAAAACTATAACCTTCTAGTTTTATGAACAAACATTACAGTTTTGCCATAATGGTAGAAGTCCTTGATTATAGACAATTTAATCAATATGTGTGACATACGATTGTTGCACATCTATACGTGTTCACATAAACAGAGGCTATCGTACAATAATAGGGAATGTGCTTTCAAAAACATGTTATGCTTGGAATGGAAGCACTCTTACCATATATACGAAAACTATTTAACAGATTATATGACACAGGTGAATTTCCTGAACATTGGAGACAATCAGTTACAGTTCCAGTTCATAAGAAAGGTGACATAACTAATTCTGATAACTACAAGGGCATATTCCTAATTGATACATTCAGTAAATTATATAGACGTTGATAAGCGAACTATAATATTTTCACTCTAACCCTAACCCATTTTACTTCTTTATGTTTTCATCGGATGTTCTGAATGTATTTGTGTATGTTTCCCGTGTATGTAAAGGCCGGTGGCCATATATCAATAAATCATTTGAGATTTGATAGAGAGTCGCCTAAGTAATATTTAAAGTTTTTAATATAGCCACACAAGGCAAAACATCCCCGACCCATGACGGCATTGTTTTAACACATATCAACATGGCTTGAAGACATTTGTTAAAGAGGGTCTGACAAGGAACATTGCTACACAATTATTTGAAAATCGGCGAGATACTTTAGGAGGATAATTTTTTTAAAGGTAATGTTTCTCTATAGCCTTATAAGGCAGAACAGTCCCGCCCTTCTGCGGCCACATTTTTCGGCTAATCAATATGGCTTGATTGAATCTGATACAAGGTCACCCAAGGATCATTTTCACAAAATTATTTCGAAATTGGACGGGAACTTTCGGAGAAGTAAAATGTTATTGTTTTCACTATGGCCATATAAAACAAAATTGCCCAAACCATGCCGACTTGAAGGAATCTTATATAGGTTCGACAAAGGGAAATTGCTACAAAACTATTTGAAAACCGGCCAGCCTGTTTGAAAGGAGAATGTTTTTTTAAGGTGGTTTTCTTTTGTATGCCATTGAAACCGAATTATGCATGTACTAAAAACATTGAATGAATTTTGGTCAGGACATTGAGAAGATGCTTTCTGTGAAGTTTCATCCCAATTTAGAGAGAGCGAGGGTAAGATAATAGTGATGCCTTTAATTTGTATCGCATGTTGCTTTATTATGAGAGGTGTTTCGAATGTGTGCTTTTCCAAATTGCTTTCACAATCCTTTTCGAATCTCTTAATTACAAAGTGTTTTGTGTCAAGTTCTCTTTTAATATGCTCAGCTGTTCGTGAGATTGATTCCACAGTGTCAGTTATCCTATAAGAAGGTGATAATAACTGTTATCGAAATCTAGTCATTTAAGAGACTTCGGCGTCTCAAATATTAAGCCTTATGCATTGCGTTCATCATACATCATACATCCGTGGAATTGTATACATGTAGGTAGCGTTTTATTAAGGAAACTAGTTTTTGTCACGTATTTGTCACGTATTTGTTAACATGTACATTGTTTGATGTTTGATTTTATCCACGACTACATGCCACACAACACTCTGATTATGAATACAGGTTACGAGTTTAATAATATAAAACAATTAATATAATGTACATCTTTAAGAATTTAAATGTGTTTAAGTAAAACCTATATTTGAAACGTCATGTTCCAGGCATTTTTTAATGTTACACACCTCAAATCATGCCCTTGTTTCTTTTGTTTTTCTTCTGGTTTCTGTTTGATAAGCTGGTTCCTGCAAAAGCCAATCATTTCACGATAATATAGTTTCAAAGTACGGAGATTAGACTTCGAAATTGATTAATTTAATTTCTTCTAAAACATAAACATAACAGTCTACACATCGTCAAATGTTGATAATCACAGGTCAATTCAAGTAAATGGATAGTGGATCATATTTTCCAGACATTTATGCCTTATACATATAATATTCTTCATAACTAGTGGTGCAGTTACAACTTACGGCTTACCAGCTACTTTTTAGTTTGTGAATGTTAGTTGTCTATACAGACCATCTTGGTTGAGGGAGTTGTTTTGTCAAAATCTTGCGTTCGTTTTGACAATAAATGTCACCTTCACGTACATACATAAAAGTAATGATCTTCTTTTATTGTTAGCTAGGCAAGGATTACTTTTAAAAAAATAGTTGTTTCTCTCAACGGTATGGCATATTGAAATAATGAGTTGAAATTCTTAACGACGTAATTGCAAACATTGTTATCTCACCTTTCATATTGAAGTTTTCTGTGAAATATGTAAGCATTTTGCAGAGCTGAATAAAACTCTTCGAATTGCATAGGTCAAATTAAAAGATGTCTGTGAATCCAGTACCCATATTCGGATTTCTTAATACAATTCTAAATCCTTTCCCACATACAACAACACTGAATCTTGATAGGATTCAAGTTAATCATTTAACCAATTTAAGACGTGTCTCAGTTAGATGATTTTTCTGAGTACCCAAAACACAGGGTATTATTCAATACTCAGAGTAATATTGTAGGGAATTACCCTTTTACTTCTCCTTATCTAGTCCCCGGGAATAACTCTTTAGTGTTGATCTTTTAGGTAAACCATATTTATTTGACTAAATGATGATTTTAACTATTACAAAAAGTAAGAAAGTATTTTAAGGTAAATGTTTTTTAATATGTTAAATGAATTGTATTTCATAAAGGAAAAGCCATGATCAGCATCTCATTTTGTTATACTCGCTCAGTTTGATACTTATATAATTGTCTTTTCACCGAAAGTAGGAAGTATTTATCCACATGAAATAACGTTTCAATGAATAAATTGCAGAGCGGAGGTTCGAACGCTGGATTGAAAAGCCTCGTCGTACCAAATAAACATGACACTCTACAAGGATCAGTCTTATTGTCGATTAATTAAAAGTTCCTTTTATTATTAAAGATTTCTTTTAAGGTATATCAATACCTTTGACACACGTCTATGAACAAGTTTTTGATGTCAGTAACCACTTTAGCATCTGGATCCGATGTTGATGTGACGATTTTCTTCTGGTCTTGTGCATTTTCATCAATTTGCTTTAGTGCGGAATGCAATTCCTTCAGTGTTGAAGACAATTGTGTACGTTCCGCTTTACGCACGTTATCACGCCTGAAAGACATGATTAAATCATGGAAAGTAACCAGATCATGAATATATTTTAATTATCATTGGCATTATGCATATGCATAAATTATCAGTTAAATATAGTTGAAGATGTTTAGCAGAAATCGATTAGGACAAACAAAGTATACTCTAACTTTTGTTTTTAACAAATTGATCCACCTTCTTTGAAACGTTAAATACTTTTAGCACAGTTCATTACTAATTAATTAAAGGCATTTTAAAATGGAATATATCGAAGAAAAATAGATTTCGGTTTAGTTAAGCGATCGATGTTTCTGAGAAAGTGCCTACATTCTTAGCTTACCTGAGCACGAAGTGCACTAGGTGAGTTATTGTGATCGCCCTTTGTCCGTCGTCCGTCGTGCGTCAGTCACATTTTCTACACAGTAATTAGTGGGTCAATTGGGGTGAAACTTCACAGAAAGAATCCTTTCAATGACCTCACCACAATTCCTTCAACTTTTTGGGATCCATGCAGAAATCTGGTTTCCATGGTAACCAACGAACACAAATTTAAACTTCTTCTCCCGAACTGGTTGGCCGATTTTCAAATATTTTTTTATAAATGATCCTTGGGCGACCCCATCTGATTCTTTCAAGACATGTTGATTGGTCAACAAACATGACCGCCAGGGGGCGGGGCTGTTTTGCCTTACATGGTTATAGTGGAAACTTTAAAAATCTTTTATTCCGAAAGTGTTTGGTTGATTTTCAAATAATGTTGTATAAATGTTTGTAGTGTGACCCTCTTTGAGATTCCTTCAAGCAATGTTGATTCGTCAAAAAGCTTTGCCACCAGGGGGCGGGGCTGTTTCGCATTATATGACTAAAGTGAACGGTTTAAAAATCTTCTTCTCCCAATGTTACCTGGATGACCCTTTTTTAGATTCCTTCCAGCCATGGTTATTGGTAAAAGAAAACATGGCTGCCAGGAGGCAGGGCAAATCACTTTGCATAATTCAGGTGAGCGAGTACAAGGCCAGCATGGTCCTCTTGTTTAACAGAAGTATTAAGATCACAAATACCATGATTCTCATGTTAATAGAGAACTTCAGAGAAGAAACAGAAACATTGTTTTCAAAATTCTCAATGGAAACATTGTTAAAGTAAAATAACAAACTCACAATATACGAGGGGTGACCTAAATGTAACATAACATTTTAGATAATTTAAAGACGAATCAGACTGGATGTTATATGGATTGCTCTTAAACTCATGACATATATGGAAACTAAAGATGCTGTTTAAAGCAAGAAAAAATGTTACAATAACATATGTGATAATTGTCTCTTTATTTTCTATGTATCAATTACTCTTGAAACAACAGAAGACCAGTGTGTATTACTGTTCATCAATATTCGTACCGAAGGTTGCACATCTAATGAAAGTGTAAAACTGCGATTGTATTTGTTTTATATACACCATGAACTACCTTATTCTTGTGATGAGGTATTACTTTGTTTTCCTTTTAAATAATAACACAATGTAATCTTTATCATCGACAATGGTTTCAGGGCTTTTAAGAACTGAAATATCATTTTGTATAGATTATTATTATATGTTTATATATCAATGATTATTATGTTATTATTGTCAGGCAGATATCCATTTTGTCGGCGTCAGCTAAAGCTGTATAAAACACATTGTCCTAGTTTTTAACCAATTGAACGTGGTTGGTGTAGCACTCTGGCCAGCTACATCAAATTGTTCACGAGGAAAACACAGGTAAATAAACGAGATCGTATAGTGATACATTTGTTTATTTAAATAGGTAAACTAGAGTCTCACTACTCCCTCTCTCTCTCTCAGGCCTGTCCATCCTCTCTCACTCTCCCTAGAGCCCATGCCTCTCCTCCCTCAATATCTGCATGTCTCTCTATCTATGCAATGTCTCTCTCTCGCTTCCACAAAAACATACATTTATATACTACAGGGCTGGCGCCGTATACACGTGACATCCCGTATATAGTTATACCCTCATGGATCTTATATATCACATGTATACCTCTATACCTCTACCCTCATTGTGTTACATTCGTCCCCCTCTTAATACATTTTCACCCAGAAAATTATACAAATATATAAGTAACACAATGGGTGACGCAGCCCTACACATTTGAAAATAACTATAATAAACAGTGCATGCATAAATCAAACACAACACTTTATATGCACAATTACAAATATCAAAAACAACATCTTAAAAACCAAAGTCTGCAGTTATAATCAAGTAGCCAAAGAATGAATTGTTCATTTGTCCGAACCAGGTGGTTAAAGCACGGCGTTGATATCGGATGTGGGAGGATATCATAAATGTCACAGTATCTTCTCCAGGAATTTCATTCAAAAATCTAAAGGTAAACATTATACACGTGTCTTCTCCAAGAATTCCATTCACGTGTCGACAGGTGGTCATTATAAACGTGATCTCTGTTTCATTGATAATCTGTCTGTAAAGATAAAGTCCAATTCCTACTACGTTAATTGGATCTTGTAGAAAAACAATATCCCCACAGGTATGTTTCTAAAACTGCTGATCCCCCGATTTGGTAGCATTTTCTCCACCCGTTATCATCTTAATGGACCCGAAACGTGTGTCCATCACCAGGCAGATAACCGCACAGCTCATAATAGTTGTACATTGTTAGCACAAACACAAAACCTGACTATATGATGATAGATTATGAATCTCGATGTGATTATAAGAGTTACAATAGATATACGATGCTATAGACTGCAGCTTAACTGCTACAAACACATAAAACATAGTTAGTTCTTTTCCGGAACATCATGAGCCCCTTTGCTCAAAAACAAACTCTGATACATCATACAGGTATTCTCTAGGCGTCCCCACGGACCCTGTTAACCCTTCACCGGACGGCACTGAAACGGTTGGCGGTGGGTTCCCGCCATTATCCATGGTTTGGAGTTCAACTTCATTGTGAACCGCTTCGTTCCGCCCTTTTTGTCATCCCTTTACGTAAACAATTTGGCAGACATTTCACTAAAACGCTACATTTTCTTATCTAACAAGACAATAAGACTAATATGACTGACCACTATGGCACTACCCAGGCTAACGTAATACAAAGCGCTACGCGACAACTTACTTCATTTTTAATGTCACATCGTATTTTATCTAAATACATTATTTCGGACAACAAACCCTGCAGAGCCCCTCGCAGAGGCTCATACATGGTTTTATTTAAATAAGTCGCAATTGCTTCTTTCAAATTCTAACTCCATTATTAACTCATCGATAGGCAAGTACTCTATTTCAAATAAAGTCGTGGGAATTTGAATTTCCGAAAAGTTTGCAAAACTCCTACAACAGACGATGCTGCGAGTGTGAAATACTCTATGGATGCAGTGCATTCCTGTTTGAGCTCCATTAAGTCAATAGGTGATTTAATTTCAACTTTCGTATGCTGATCATTACATACTAAATCAAAATGTAATTCCACCCTAGAAATAATTACCCAATTGTTTTGAACTAAATGGTAAGCGATAGGTAAGTTTTCCATGGTTACCAAAGTAAGAAATGTTATTGGATATGATAAAGTGGCTTCGGAGATATAATTGGTACAGATAGATATACCTCGAATTTTTCGTCAAGCCTTATCATTGGTATTGACAGCACACTCATTATTTTCCCCTCTATAAACACCATTTTGCTGGTTAAATGTCTATAACTTTACGGTTTCAACTGGGTGTGATGTGGCTTAATTGGAGGGTGGTTACCTGTATAAATTTTCATTCTAACATCTGTGTCTGCACAGATTTCTCTATTTGTACGCATCATTTAATGACCTGTTGTTTGTATATCGGCGGCACGTCGAGGTTAACGAACTCAGTTTTTTTTCCGGAGAAACGACTCCAGGAAAGTTTAACAACAGCATTAGTGATAAGAACTCTGGGCTCGTTTCCAATGTAACCCTTTTCAAATGAGGATTTTCCGAATGTTTAGATACCTAACAATAACAAACATGAAATGTTTGCGGAAGGGTCTTTATTTTTGATTGAATGCGAGCATACCTCGGCACAAGAATTTAGCAATATGTTCTCTATTTTTGTTTCCAAAATTTGAGAAGAAGTGAATCTGAGCCTACACCTGAAGACTTTATAAAAATAGTATTTTTGTTCTGTTTGTACAGCCAACTTCCCGATTTCTACATGTGGAAAGTACTTGCGTTAAAATGTTGCCCCGACTTATGGATTCCAGCAGATCCATTGTTTCTTTTTACACCTTCCCTAGCATAGTGGCCTTGCTCTCCACATTGATAACAGATAACGCTTTTTCTGTATCGACCCTTATCTTGCCTGATTGCGCAAGACTTACTTGCCCGTAACTTTTCCGCGCTCTACAATCTGCAATGAGGTGCTCTATCTTGTGACAGTAATTACACTTAATTTTCTGTCGATAGTGTTCGACCTCCATCGGGACGGCCTCATCATCTTGATGATTTCCTCTTGGCGCGTGACCCGTTCGCAATTGAAATCGCGTAGCTATCATAACCGCGTTCTGAAATAGTTGTAGGATTCCCCTCATTATTTTCATTTTAAGAAAAGCATCTTCCCGCATATTTAACATTCGCTCGGCATAAACCTGTACTTTAAGAGAATCTTCCCTGAGCCCATCAATGAAATATCCCACAAGTTTCCCGCTCGGTTTTTGCCTAATTTTCCTCAAAATCAGCAACGCATGCTGAAAATTGACTAGTTCGTGAAACCGCAATTTGAACTCCCCCTTAATTTGATTCCAGGTGTGATCAGCATACTGTTCAATATATCGTTTTATGAAATCACTGACAGGGCCTATGCTTGCCTGATATGCTATATATGTAACCCTTTCATTAGGTATTCCAGTTAACGTGCCAAACTTTTCAATACTTTTAATCCATTCTTTAAATTCTTTTTGATTACTACCATCAAAACTTTGAACAACTTTTGCCACGCCTTGAGCCCCCATAGTAGTTTTTAAACTAGTCATTTGTTCTGTCATTTTGCCTTGCCAATTACGTAAAAGGAATAACAAAAGATTGTAACTTACGATTCACTGGCAAACGTCTCTGGATAGCTCACAACGGCAACACAATTGGCAAAGTGTCCAACACCACATTTTACATCATATCAAATTGTCAAAGTGTCCAACACTACCTTTCACATTACTACGCACATCATGTCCGATACAACACAAGTTCGATTATCCATTGTCACGGCATCAAATAAC
Source organism: Serripes groenlandicus (assembly GCA_031761405.1). Lineage (NCBI taxonomy): Eukaryota > Metazoa > Mollusca > Bivalvia > Cardiida > Cardiidae > Serripes > Serripes groenlandicus. The sequence goes on from JASEVX010000006.1 coordinate 69,357,581, forward strand.
TTATGTAGCACTCTGGCCAGCTACATCAAATTGTTCACGAGGAAAAAACACAGGTAAATAAACGAGATCGTATAGTGATACATTTATTTATTTAAATAGGTAAACTAGAGTCTCACTACTCCCTCTCTCTCTCTCAGGCCTGTCCATCCCCTATCACTCTCCCTAGAGCCCATGCCTCTCCTCCCTCAATATCTGCATGTCTCTCTATCTATGCAATGTCTCTCTCTCGCTTCCACAAAAACATACATTTATATACTACAGGGCTGGCGCCGTATACACGTGATATCCCGTATATAGTTATACCCTCATGGATCTTATATATCACATGTATACCTCTATACCTCTACCCTCATTGTGTTACATTGGAAAAGTGCACTGTTTTGATAGTACAACGAAAAATATACCGCCTAGGTGATGGTAGTAATGGCTTTCCTCATTGGCGTCAGGATTGTGGGGTTGGAATTACGTCTGACTCGCTGTGCCAGCATTAATTGACCAGTATAACCGGTATTTTTCCCCAGAACACACATAAACGCGACATAAAACACCATACAAACAGACTAATAAATCAGCGGGAAATTGAAATAAACCATTTCGATTGGTGGTTGTCGTTGTTTAATTCGAATTGACAATCATTCTGAATGTTTTACCTGACCGGAGAGGTACCATGATTGGTTGTTTCTATAGCAGTAACAAGTCTTCACTTGTAACCGAAACTCCTGCCAATTATTACATTAACGAAAAAGCACCGACAATGTGAAGTTGGACAACAAATTCACTATCTCTTATTCTACCGCGGTATCAGAAAATATCAAGGAACCAATATTGAAACGAAGGAAGAGCACTCATCTGGTACAGACCTTTATGCCCTGTTATGGTCTTTTATCATTGTTCTTTAATATACATACATATTCAGTGAATTTCTTGAAATTACAGTATTTATTATGAAAATTATTTCAAAATGTCATATAACTTTATCATTGATAAGCCCTCGTACTTGAAAATGTTTGAATTGTGTCATATTTTGTTTTCGATATGTGTTCGATAGATTTACCTTTCCAGTTCTCCTTTGATAAACGATAACTCCTGTTGTACGGACTTAAACTTTTCAGGATAATCAGAAAAGCTAACTTGCAACACTTCATCGTCTGAGTTCTTTAGCCAATTTGCTATCTTTCCAATACATTCTGAAAGCCAAGTAGAGCTATCTAGGGATGCCTTATTACCCGGTTGTGAGACCCCTGCCCCCTTTAATCTGAAAGAAATGTATTTAGAAATAGTTTTCAGACCACATGCAAACTAACTCATATATAAAGTACAGTAGACTCGCGATAATTCGAATTCGAAAGCGACCGATATATGAAATCCTGTTTCCGCTATCTATTTGTCGACTTTATAAAAACGCAACACATTGACATGAGGCGTATTATTTCGCTTTGTCGCGCTGAAAATATGACGTCGACGAGTCGAAAAGAGTTTGGGGTCGATATTAATGAGCTTATTTTATTTGAGGACCTGAAAGTTGTTGACCTAAATCTAAGAGCTAAAATTAGAAATGTTGAATTTTAAGGTTGATAAAATCTTGCTTTATACAGTATGCCGATTAAAGATAAACGGGTAAAGTCTGTAACTACATTCATCTTTATGATGTCTATCAGGAAAAATGTCCTTTAGCACGCACAACAGAAATCAAACAGAATATAAGTACTCACAGAAGTTATTCATAGACTCGCCTAAACAGACAGATACCAGACCTGTCCGTTTTTATCATGTGACTTAATGTCGAATTAACTCCACCTCCTCATACCCGAAGCTCCGCTTTCTTTAGACAATGTTTGTCTATTAGAAATAACGATCCTTCTAGCAATATGTAGGTCAATGCGTGGCTATCAATTCGATGAGTGTTGGAATACAGTTATATATATGCCGTGCGCGCTAAAATGCATTTTTCAAGAAAGATGTTGTAGCGATGTGAAAGTAGTTAGCCGTTGTCTTTTAGGGGCATTCGTTATAGCCGCTACAATCGTCTAAAAGTTTTCCCGCAGCACGATATTATCGAATTAAATACTTAAATATTTCTAATTTTCGAGGTGTAACTAAATGTCAACAACAACTTCACATTCGCTAGTTATAATTTCGAGTAGTCGCGGTATATTTTAGGTCAACAATTTGAATTTAACTCCATAATATCGATCTGATAACTTCGACTTTTCGACTTGTCAATATCAAAGGTTAATCGCGACAAAGTCAAATTAGACGCTTTATGTCAAGTTGTCATGTTGCTATAAAGTCGACAAGTCAAAAGCGTTAACAGGATTCAGTTTATATACACATGTACGTTACATGTACGATAAAAACGACATCACCAGAGGGACAAGAAAATTCCTTTATTTCATTTATTTTTCAACATTTTGGTAATAATATGGTATCAAAGTAACAAGAAATATATTTGCTTTCAGAAATAATACATTATTGATCACATCACCAACAAATATAATCAAACTGTACTGAAATAGCCATATGGTATTACAATTTTAACATACTGTTTTGACCGCGTAAAATTGGAACACCGACGTTTAAAAGCAAAATTACCAAGTTATAGAAATATTCATGAACTGTTCTTTATTAATAATTAACTTTAACCTTTTGGGAATATTATGCCAAAAAATCTAAATGTTTTACCGTCTCATTTGAAAAAAAATAGAGTTTGAAATTCCCAACCACCTATTTCAGCCGTGACTGAAAGTTATAAAATCTTCAAAGAAGCTAATATTTATGTATAGAAATGTATTTAATTACTTTTTAATGAAGGTACAATATAAACCTCTGTAAAAAGTGTTAGCTAATGAAAACAAAGAAGAAAAAAATAGAAAAAAATAGTTGTGCTTCTGGAAGGATTCGAACCACTACCTTGTAACCCTCAAAAGATTTGAAGTCCTGTGCTTAACAACATAGGCTAAAGCATTAAAATTGAAGAGTTTCAAGTGGAGGTTTTCATTAGTCTTCTACTACCTTAATGAGTTACTGGATACAATTCTGCAACTAAATGTCAAGTTATAAGTTCCACTACATACGTTGTTTTTTCTTAAGGATGTACTGAACTGAGTAGTGGATTTTTTATAAAAAAACGTTTTTGTAACATAGAGTTATTAACTCTTCTGATCCAGATGTCAATTAAAACTTGGCAAAATAAAGAATATTTTGGGGTATAATTACAACGTATCATATTAACTTCTAAAGATCTGGATATAATAATCTCAGAATGTGATCAAACCACAAGGAAACAAAAAAAGAGCAAATCATTGTTCAAATATTGTTTTTTTGCATGAAACATATGTTTTCACATGCTGAAATAACAACAAAAAATTGCATATCATAAGGCTTTTATAAATGAATCTAGCATACAATTAAGCACAGCAACATATCATTTTTTGTAATTTTTTGTATCCATACATCCAAATTGCAAAATAGCAATGTTACAAAAAAAGTTAAATATTATAAAAAACCCACTTCTCAGTTCAGTAAATCCTTAAGAAAGAAAGAAGCACATTATTTCATAAATAAATAAAAACATAGTTGTTTCAAGTACCATAAACAGTTCAGCTTTCATAACGAATTAATATTTAAATTAATTAATATAACCTACCCTTCTGGTGGTAATCCTCTTTCAGTTGTCAGTGATTTTTGTTTGATTCCAAACTGTAAAAAAACAGCAACAACAGCCAAATATTGAAACAAAATCAGAATATTCATTTTTCACTTTTCTACGAACTTTGTAAACATAATGTACTTTCATCGACCAGTTAGGTCGTGTCTGTATATTTTTGGTAACGATAATGTTAAGGCCAATTAGACGGGTGCTGAATATCAGAATAATTGGTATTACTTGAAAAACTTTGTCACAAGGTCTACGCATGCCAAATAAGACAATCCTATTTTTGACAGGGCTAAAACTATAGCTAGTGTTAAGGTTTTGGCGTCAGACAAACAGGTACCGAAATAGTATACACCCAAACCTTTTAAATCGGAGACATTTCAACAAACAAAACATCATATTTATTGTAAATCAAATAGTTAACGGAACAAATTAAGATTATTTCGATAAGAAAACTGTAATTACATATAAAGAACATTCATAATCTATATTTTTTGTGTAAATCTGTATATGGAAGCACATGTAACTTTAACTGATCATTTCGACCAATAATCAAAGACCAAAATATTTCCTTATTATATATATTGTTTAGTTTAATATTTCTTCATTATGCATTACTCCTGTCATTTATAAATCGGGTGTAAAACATACAGCATGACCTTTTACAAATAATCAATTTAAAGGGTTAGAGTATACTGACGCTGCTTAATATTGTTTTGTTATTTTTCAGACTGTTTCAGAAAGCCCACTTCGAAGGTAGTTTCACAGGAAAAGCATTACCCAGATTATGTAAGTGGGGTTATATAATAATGGATTAAATCCCATGTTTTTTCCACAGCTGGAGCTTAAAGTTCGTAGCAATGTGGAAATATTATATTAACTTCTTTTTGATTTTTGATGGTTTTTGTAAATGTGTGCATGGGCTAGGATGTTTTGTATACAGCTGTAAGAACTTTTTTGTTTATTCTCTCTACTTTGTTGTTGACATCTCTTTGTTGTTTAAATAGGCAATCTTTCTTCTCCCACTATTAAGTACTTTTCACGTAGTTATATGCTGCAATACACACATGAATGCACCATTTAAAGAATGTTAAAACACAGGGTCTCTTCTCACTAGTAGGAAATTGTCAGGGTCTTTTAGCATTTGAAAGATTTGAAATATAATATTAATTGCTAAAATGCTAAAAAGATACACAATTTACACCGGATCTGTAAAAAATTGTATATATATTCTGAGTAGGATTCTGATATTGTGTTAACAAAATACAAAAAAAAAATCACAAAGTAGGGAAGTATCCAAATTTTGAATAAACTATCATTTTATGATGATTTCCTCAACAACATTGAAGGAGTAGGAAACATTTCGTTCGTAATTTGCGGCAGTTTTCACATAGTTCTTTGCCAACAATATTGATGAGTTTAATCATAAACAGATTACTAATAAAAATCCAATACATACACTTTCAAAAATACTTTCCAACAGACATTAATAGACGCATTTAGAGAATTAGACATAGGAAAAACGTTTTACATTGAGAATGTTGAATCCAATACAACAAGCACGACTAGACTTCTTCTTAATATTACATCCTCTGTCAACTTACGTGTCATAATGATCTATAGAGCATAGTTGTAAGTCAGACCATTCTATAATAGCTACTTAATGTTTTTAAACAAATCAACTTGATGTTTAACGATGTAGAATATGTTTACAATTAATAATAAGAACAAATATTATAACAATATGCTTTACAAGTATACGATAGGGACTCAATCTCAAGTATACCATTTGACGAAATTAAGTTTACAATATGTGATCAATTATTTGAAGATACACTTTTAAATTGAAATTCACAGTAAATAAATTTCCTATAAGAAAATTGTTACGTTGATATCATGGTAAATCTCGTATAAACTAATGATGTCAATTGTATTTCATTTACATTATATCGATAATCCACGATCTCTGGGTCATTTACCAATGCAAGGATTATTAATACATATTGACACTTAATCAGAAGAAGCATGAAATTATATAAAACACGTACCTTTTTTTTCGTTTCGTCAATTGATAGCTTTGCTGCTGTTACAGCAAGGTCCATCTGATCAAACATGTTAGAAGAGTTCAGCTCTTTCTCCAAGTAATTAAGATGAGTCTTGATGACGTCCATATTGTTCTTAAAACAGAGATAATACTTGGTATCTTTAAATACACATATTATATATATAACATAACTATACTTATTCCAGACACATTAACGAAGTTGATACTCAACCTTGGTTTGTTTTTTAAATTAAATACTTTAAAGGTCTTGACAAAGTCCAGTCATTGCTGAGAATAGAATTATCAGATACCCATACAGTGGTCTCATCTTATACCTTTTCGTGGAAATAAATCAAGCAATTGGCTGTAGACCATGGGAACTGGATTTAAACAAAGTATCTCCGTTTCATTCTGTTTCAACCTCACATATTAACCGAATATTTTATGTTGTAACATTATGAACAAGGATTATTTGACAGTCTTGTTTACAGGACTAATAAGAAACCCTGAGTTACTGTATGAATAAAATGGTTTTTTTTTCATTTTATCAAATTACCATTTATTCAAAGTGTTAACAGTTGGAAACACACTATGATGTTCATCTGTTCGTGAATAATTTCTATTTTCACTGATGAAGCTATTGTAACAACTTTTTGGGAGCTATAAATGTTTTTTGTGGGGGAATACTATAATTTATTTGGTATCTTCCATCAGGAATTTCACGGAGTTGTTTTTTATCTGCCATTTGTCTGGTTTCTTAATTCGTTACCTAAATGGAGTTGGTGTATTTAAAATTATGATCAGTAAGGGATATATACTATATCTACTATTCATAATTTTCTCCTCGAAGCATTTATATTTCAAGAAAACCAACATTTGTGTACAAGAATGTGATCCAATTTTGTCTTGTATTCTACGATTGCTACACCTTCTTTGTGTGACGTCATACAACGTGTCATGAACACCAAGACAAGTTGGCACTTGAAAACGTTTGATCGGTAATACTTAACAACATATTAAATAATAAAAAAAGTGAATGGTTGATAAATTACAGTTTATTCAGGATTCGTCTCACTGTATTGTTCACGTTTGGCTTGGTAGCGCTTAATTTCTATCTCACTATTAGTTATAGTAAGGCAATATTTCATATAAGAAAACAAATATGGCTCGACAGAGTGAATCCAGGATAGTAATTTTCCCTGCTTTGGCTTAGTATTAAACACTGTAATTAACTCCTTTTTAACAAATGGACATGGTGCGTTAATGTACGTACAACTCAATCTGGATGATATATACGCATACAAGTCAACTAAGCATACAAGTTTGAGTCAGGTGAAGAGGGAATTGTTCATTATGTAACATTCAACTGTATTAATTATATTAGATACAATATACAACTCACTTAACATCCAGTCGGCTATTTTGTACAATACTATGTATTACATGTACGTCAACCTTATTTTACTCGGAAAACATTTTTCATATCATATGTGAAGCACATTAAACCCATACAGGACAATTATTCACTGTTCTTTTCTGTAATCATATCAATAACCATATCGATGTTTAATTTCTTTTAAATGACAAATTCTAATACAAATGAAATGAACTTGCTTTTCCATCATATGTGTATATCTAATAGCCATACTTGAATTTAATTAAAATTGAAATTGTAAATTGTAACGTATAATACAATAACCTACGTTTGAAATTGCTTCCTTAAGTTCCGATACTTTCTTCTTAAAAGGTGTAACTATCCTAGAATTTGGTTTAACTTTGGTAAGTTTTGCTATAACCTCTGATGGTGGTGGTTTCGTACCTTTTCCTCTAGAGCCTGACATTTTCTCTATGATTATTCGATCTGAAACAAAAGGCAATATTAGACGAAAATATACAAAAACTAGCTTGATTACAGTAACTTTTATTTCGGTTGTGATATTGGTTTTTCTTTTAAAACTCAAACAGAACAAGAAACAAACATTAACAAACAACAGCATAATCAACAACAACATACACAACAACCAGATTTTCGGAATAATTAAGGAAAATCCCTGTGCATGATAAAATGGGTATTCATGATATATACAAAGTGTGTGAAGTTGACAGAGCATTAGACGTTAGACATTAGACATTCATTTTTTTCCGAATGTCTAATTAGACATTCGCATATTTTTATCGAATGTCTAATTAGACATTCGATTAGACATTCAAACAAAGGTTCGCAAATTTTAAATATCGATGTATAATTAGACATTAGACATTCGATAAGACATTCGCAAATAACCTTACTTAGGTTCCAAATTCGTCGGAGGTCAATGTTCATTAAAAAAACAAATGTCTAATTAGTCCGATAGACATTAGACATTCGATTAGACATTCGCGAATTACGATATTTAGGTTCAAAATTCGTCGGAGGTCATTGTACATGCAAAAAACGAATGTCTAATTGGTCAGTTTGACATTAGACATTTGATAAGCCATTCGTGAATTACGATATTAGGTTCCAAAATCGTCGTAGGTCATTGTGCATTCATAAAACGAATGTCTAATTTGTCAATTAGACATTAGACATTTGATTATCCATTCGTGAATTACGATATTTAGGTTCCAAATTCGTCGTAGGTCATTGTACATTCAAGCATGTCTAATTTATCAGATATACATTAGTCATTCGATTAGACATTTGCAAATTAAGAGATATAGGTATTTGTGTTAAGTTTGCTCGATGATCTCTCAATTTGCGAATGTCTAATCGAATGTCTAATGTCTATCTGACCAATTAGACATTCGTTTTATAAATGTACAATGACCTACGACGAATTTGGAACCTAAGTATGGTAATTTATGAATGTCCTATCGAATGTCCAATGTCTAACTGACCAATTAGACATTCGTTTTTTTAATGTACATTGACCTCCGACGAATTTGGAACCTAGGTATGGTAATTTGAAAATGTCTAATTGAATGTCTAATTTCTAACGGACCAATTTGACATTCTTTTTTGCATGTACATTGACCGCCGACGAATTTGGTACCTAAATCTCTTAATTTGTGAATGTCTAATCCAATTTCTAATGTCTAACCGACCAATTAGACTTTCGCTTTTTACATGTAAAATGACCTCAGACGAATTTGGTACCTAAATCTCTTAATTTGCGAATGTCTAATCGAATGTCTAATGTCTAACTGACCAATTAGACATTCGTATTTTGAATGTACATTGACCTCCGACGAATTTGGAACCTAAGTATGAAAATTTGCGAATGTCTAATCGAATGTCTAATGTCTAATCTACCAATTAGACATCCCTTTCTGCATGACCTCCGACGAAATAATTGGTACCTAAATCTCTTCATTTGCGAATGTCTAATGTCTAACTGACCAATTAGACATTTGGATTTTGAATGTTCATTGACCTCCGACGAATTTGGAACATAACGATAGTAATTTGCGAATGTCTAATCAAATGTTTAATGTCTAACTGACCAATTAGACATTCATTTTTTGCATGTACAATGACCTCCACCGAATTTGGTACCAAAATCTCTTAATTTGAGAATGTCTAATCAAATGTCTAATGCCTAACTGACCAATTAGACATTCGTGTTTTGAATGTACATTAACCTATGACGAATTTGTAATCTAAGTATGGTAATTTGCAAATGTCTAATCGAATGGCTTATGTTTAACTGACTAATTAGACATTCGTGTTTTGCATATACAATGAATTCCGACGAATTTGTAATCTAAGTATGGTAATTTGCAAATGTCTAATCGAATGTCTAATGTCTAACTGACTAATTAGACATTCGTGTTTTGCATGTACAATAAATTCCGACGGATTTGGTACCTACATCTCTTAATTTGCGAATGACCTACGACGAATTTGGAACCTAAATATCGTAATTCGCGAATGTCTAATCGAATGTCTAATGTCTAACTGACCAATTAGACATTTGACCTCCGACGAATTTGGAAACTAAATCTATTAATTTGCGAATTTCTTATCGAATGTCTAATGTATAACTGACCAATAAGACTTCGCTTTTTGATTGTTCATTGACCTCCGACGAATTTAGAAACTAAGCATGGTAATTTGCGAATGTCTAATCGAATGTCTAATGTCTAACTGACTAATTAGACATTAGTTTGTTTAATGTACAGTGACCTAAGACGAATTTTTAAAATAAATATCGTAATTCGCGAATGTCAAATCGAATATCTAATGTCTAACTGACGAATTAGACATTCGTTTTTTGAATGTACAATGACCTACGGCGAATTATGAACCTACAAATCGAGTTTGCGAATGTCTAATGTCTAACTGACGAATTAGACATTCGTTTTTTGAATGTACAATGACCTCCGACAAATTTGGTACTTAAATCTCTTAATTTTCGAATGTCTAATCGAATGACTAATGTCTAACTGACCAATTAGACATTCGTTTTATGAATGTACAATGACCTACGACGAATTTTGAACCTAAATATCGTTATTCACGTATATCTAATCGAATGTCTAATGTCTAACTGACCGATTAAACATTCGTTTTATGAATGTAAAATGACCTACAACGAAATTAGAACCAACATATCGTAATTCGCGAATGTCTAACTGACTAAATAGACATTCGTTTTTTTTATGAATGTACATTGACCTCCGACGAATTTAGAACCTAAATATGGTAATTTGCGAATGTCTAATCGAATGACCAATTAAACATTCTTTTTTTGAATGAACAATGACTTTGGAACCTAAATATTCTTATTCGCGAATATCTAATCGAATGTATAATGTATTACTGACCAATTAGACATTCGTTTGATGAATGTACAATGACCTACGATGAATTTGGAACCTAAATATCGTTATTCGCGAATGTCTAATCGAATATATAATGTCTAACTGACTAATTAGACATTCGTTTTTTGAATGTACATTGACCTCTGACGAATTTGGAAGCTACGTATTGTAATTTGCGAATGTCTTATCGGACATTAGACATTTGATATTTAAAATTGGTCTAATTAGGCATTCGATATTTAAAATTGTTATAATTAGACATTCGATAATCAAAATTTGCGAATGTCTAATCAAATGTCTAATGTTTAATTAGACTTTAAAAAAAAAAAGTTTAATGTCTAACGTCTAATGCTCTGCCAACTTCACTTATATATACAAGTGATATTTTAAAGGGGTTACGAGTGTGAACCAAACTACGTTGCACTAACCAATCACTTTGACCAAGACACTTTTACACATCTATTTTACAAACCAACATTCATTTGAATAATTTTACCTGAAGTCTGTCATTTTACCGAAAAGCACGCTTTTATAGAGGGGAAGAATGTGTTTGATAGTTTGGTCATGTTATAACAATGTTGGAGCCTCATGCAATCTTATATGTTTTCGGCATTAACTGAATAATATAAGTTTTAACATCGGGTTATGACCAATAAAACGTCGAAAATAAAGTGCGGAGATTCAAAAGCGTGAAATGAAATAAACCATTTATTTCTTTGGTAACGTTTGTAAGAGAGACATCAGCGATGTATACATGTCATCGATTACCATCCTGCTTTCTTTAAAGATCACCAGAAAAAGAAGTGCGGTATGAGCTAGTGTGATCACTCAACGTCCGTTTACTTTTTTCTATAAATAACTTCTTCTCCTTAACAAATGAACCTTTTAAAGTTGGTCAAAGAATTTTACTGTATGAACCTTGGTTGCTGCGTCTTCAGAAAGAGGGACAAATGCCAACATTTTAAAACATGGCCTCCAGTGGTCGGAGCTTGTTTTGCTTATATGTGTATAGCACAAACTTAAAGAATATAATTGTCCAAAAGCACGGGCCTGATTTGAAAATAATTGTGTGATCCTGTAAAAATATTGTTCAAATTATTCCGATCCATTAAAAGACATGGCCGCCAGGTGGCCTGTTTTCAATATATATGTAGTCTTCTTGTACAAAAGTACTAGCTCGATTTAAAAATATTCCTTTGGTAAACTTCTACTAAGAGCGTTGAAAGTTTCGATCCATTTACAAACATGGACGCCAAGAGGCGGGGCTTGTTTTCCTTAAATGTATATATATATAGTAAGACATTTTTCTTTTCGCCCATGTTCCTACGTATTCGGTATGACATTGTTACTTATTGTCATGGACATTGCCCTATAAATCATTTGTATTAAAGTTCGATGTAATGATTACATTGTGCACATTAAGAACATGTGAAGCGTAACGAATGCTAGAATAAGTTGAGGTTCAACATTAAACAGTTCACATGCGAGAGAGCCAATTCCTTCTGAAGTGCTTGTGTGTGAATTGCCTATTTGTTGTTGGCTGATATGGCTACTTGATGCGTGTTGCAGACTTGCTCGATTTGATGAGATCAGCGGGCAAGTCCATGCGGACAATAGTTATTGTATACGGGTTATAATATGTTAGACGTATGTAGACGGGTATTGTCGTCCATGCCAATGAACTATGAGCGAAATAACCTGCGTATGAATTAACATAGGCAGCGATAATTTCATTGATGTACTTTACAGTCGTAAGCGTGCCGTTCACAAAAATATGCAGGCGTTGCTTTTTCTGAACGCTGGTCAATGTCCGCCAGTACTATAACTGAAACCACCGATGTAATGATCATCTACAGCTATACAGACAGGCGCAAATCGTTCATTTATCCAGACGCTTGCCCGCCTATCTATGAAATCAACACATAATCTTGACTCACCAGAGACTTGAGAGATCCATGAGTCATGATCACGGGCCAATTCACGATGCATCCTATTAGGATTTTACTAATATGAGTATAGGCGGTACCTATTTCGGGTTAACATTTAATATGTTAATAGGCAAAGCCTAGGTCGTGTGAAAGTAAGAACAACTAATTAAGCAGTGTCAGTCCCCAAACAAGAAAGGAATTTGAAAAACATATTGAATTAACTTAAATTATCATTTATTTAAGTTTAATAAGTACATATCTGTTTTATTTTTTTTATAATGTCAGGAGTGTAACAGACTGTAAGATTTCCAGGGATGTTGATGGAAAACAACACTAGAAGGCATTGAATAATGTTCTGATTTTAGGATTTTGCTATCAAGGGATGCGAATGAATTGCCATCGAGCGCAGAAACCATCATCACAGAGACGATTGTTTTTTTCTTAGAGTCAAGCGACATTCTGGAAGTTCTTTTCCATCAAGCATCTACGACAATAAACCGCGGCCGGTGCTAGGCCTTGGTTGTAAACTTTGTGGGAACGCCCCGTCTCCGCACATGACATTGTGTATTGAACATTTACATATTAGCATTAATTGAGCTTGGACTAGCGCATGCATTAGTTGGACTACTGCACTCTAAAATAAGTTGGTCGGCTTTAACGATCATGACTCGTCTCATTAATTGTGACATATGTTTACTAAATATAGATTACTTCCGGAGATGTGTACGACCACATATGTCTTAAAGTGTAGCCAGTTACCTAAACGCTTGAATAAGAAAGTTGAATTGAAAATAATTGAAATTGAATATGGCTCGTTGCTTTCGTTTATATGTGGCTTCTCTTCTTTTGTAACAACAGATGTTTTCTGCTATAACGTCTGTACAATGTAGTCGGACAGTTTAGTCAGACGAGACTGTTTATATGTACAGGCTCCTCGGAGTTAATGTTGTATTGTTAATTTATTTAAAATAAAATGCTGCCATATTTCTGCAAATATTTGGAATCGTATTATCTATGAACTCTTTTAAAATACAAATATTTTTGTATGTAACAGTATTATTTTAAATTCAATTATTATTATTTTAAGCTTAATGTTTCATGATTGACTACATCGTAAACGAGCAGACAGTGAAGCCAAAGAATGACAATTTCCCGCTGTAAAAGCATGTAAAGCGATCCTTTAAAACGAAATTGACAAAGTTTGGTCCGTGTTAATTTTCGCGTGAGATGAATGCATACCTCGGCAACTTTACATAGATATTGTCAGTCTTGTGATTAAAGTCAATTTAAATGTCAGTAGCGGCGGTCAAGATGATGTGCACTTGGATAAGGTACATTTCCTAGCCTAGTACTGGTTCGTTTTCCCAGGGATCATGAATAAGTGAACTGTCGCCGTGATATAACTGAAAGAATGTAGCAAACGGCGACAAAACCAAATAAAACAATTCATTGAACAAGAGGTTTACACACAGATAAGGGATATTCTATTTCTTAAAGAGCCTACGTTTATTTTGGAACGGTAGCTTACTCAAACAACATCTTTTACGAATTTTCTGTATCGATTATCTCCCTTTATCATTTTCAATAACAAGCATATTAAATATTTGAGGGCACCTCACTTTTATCTTACTCTTTGTAAATCTAAACACTGTGAAATAATGAACTAAACGACTATGATACTCATTGGGAGTAGAAGTCTATAACAATGAAAATATAGCAATGAATATGGTTTAAGTACGAAATATCACTTTGAAATAGTCATGCTTGTCTTCTTATATATTTTCTATACATGATAAGAAGATGTCCCCCTTTTATTTTAAGGAGCTTATTAAGTAGACACAGTGAGAAACTTGTTAAAAACAATACAAACCTTTCGTTCAAGATACGAATCAATCGTGTTTGTTTGATTTATTTCGATTCCCATCGACACTGAAATTTGAAAACGAAAGTAGCCCTTTTACAATGATCACTTAAACATGTGTCGTCTGCTTAAATATGTGTTTTTTTGTAAAATGAAAACAATCAACAAGCAAATTCAATTTATGTGTGTTACCTTGTTTGGTTGAAAGTAACTACTTCTGGTTTAAAACATACTGATCTTATAACTGGCTAGTCATCTCACAACACCGCATTCCATGTAAGGAAGTAAATTAGAATTTCTGATTATTGATTTTCAAACGCGTCAATTGACCTACATTTATTATATTTAGTTTCTAAATAAATATTGGTAAACGTATTCAAAACGCTTTATGCACACTATCTACTGCATACACACCAGAGACTTGGGTACACCACTGGTTTATATAAAGCTCACGCGAATAGTGAGGGTCTTTCTTCATTTCATAGACACATTGTTGGAAAAGATGAGACAGAACAAACGGACGGTATAAGAATATTATCCTGTTATCTAAATCTAGTATCAAAACTCATTAATAAATAACACGGTAGGTAAATCATATTAAGCTCAATATTGTTTATATGGTGTTTAACGCCGCTTTCAACAATATAAGCTTTATCACGGCATTTCCTGGGTAATTTCCCTTTACTGCTGGTCTTTTAATCCTGACACCAGTTAGTCAGTCGTAATATTAACCCAATAAACCTGAGCGCCAAGGAGGGAAGTCCATTGCTTCCACCATTTAAGTCGGTGGAATGACCCGACCGGGTATCGAACGCGCGACTTCCCACAACCTAGTCGTCAGATATACAAGTACACCACCGATGCGGTCACTATTGTTTGATCATTATTGTGAATATATTGACCACATCAATATGAATTCATCATTCATGCACTGCACATGAACACATTGAGACACGGTACTTTTGTGAATAACGTAGTCTTCGGTTTACAAGGGGCATATCAAGATTTTCCTTACACCCAGTGTGGTTTTCACGTACATGACTATAACCACTGCACTCGAACATATGTATCAGCGAATGATGAATGTGCGTGTGCGCGGTCAATTGACATTACCAATAGCACTGACCAAATTAAATTAAATCATACGAGAAAGTAAACCGATCATTTAGGATGACATAAATGAGCATTCACGAAGTTACCATATCTACCTTTTTTCCAAGTGCAGTGGTCCGAATGGTGAATTAATATATCGATATCAGAACTTTATTAATTATTAATAATATTTACAGCCGCATAAAGTTCTTCTATCAGAATTGAATAATGTGTTATGTATTTCAATCAAAAAAAATATGCAATGAATAACACAACGCCAAATGTAATACAAAGTAATTTTTTCTTTTCCTATTATTCCTGTTTTCTTTCTCTCATATTTTGATAACAAGGAGCATAACAACTGCTAATTAGAGAGTTAGTCTTTGAATTATCTCCCTTTTCCTCTGTATTACACGAAAACGAGTTTGTGCTTGTTATCATTGTCTAATTTTCCAATACATTACACACTGAAGATATTTAAAGAACATATAATTATACAAGATCATATAAAGTGCATTAACAACAATAAATTTGAAATGACATATTAATATATAAAATATTCCACCTTAACCAATGTAAAATATTTTAAGTAGAAAGTTAACAATTCAATCAAACATATTTATAACAATTCCCATATCAATTAGCTAAACTATCAAAGCTAATTAATTATACAATCATAATAATCATTGTGACACATAAAATAAAAACAAGTGTCTCATGATTGTATTAAACAAATAGAAAATACATAAAACGTAATTAATGCACCAACACAAAATTCCCCATAACTATGCTTTAACAACGTTAAAACATTTAGTGTACTTAAACGCAAAATTATAACTTTCCATTTAACTTTGTCGCATTATTGTACTTTTTATCCCATTATGAATTAGTTCTGTTCTAGAAAAGTACGTTGTATTTAACATCTTCTTTAGATGGAACCATGTTAAAATACCGATTTTAATTGAATTTGGGACCGGTAATTTAACTTTTGTCAGTTTATTAACCACTGAAATATGGCTTGTATTAAGTCGTATTTCTGGACGTAAAGCTCCAATTAGCTCTTCAATTTGTATAATTGGAAAAGCTCTAATGTCCCATTCTGTCGGACATGACGGAATTTTAATTATTTGTAAATCTATACAGTTTAACCCATTTGAAATATGGACATTACTGTAATTTGATATGTTGCCATTTGTTTGTTGAACTTTCCTCAAAATCAATGACGCTAAAATCAGATGTATAACTAATATGATCAAAATGAAATGCTCATATTCTAGACTGGTTTTCATATCGTTGAAGAATGTCACATACGGACTTACTGTTGTTGTTGTTATGTATTTAAGTTCCATTGCATTAACAGGTCTTATTAACGTAGTTGCTAAGATCAACATATTGAGTTTTCTATATACTACAAAAATACACACTGTATTTATTATAGTCAATATCACACCACCTATTGATATGATTTTGTATATATAGGAATCATAACTCCAGTTTGATCCTTCGTCAAACATTGATTCGGCTAAATTTGCATATACATATTCGTTCTTCTTTGCTTTTTCCGCAATATGTTTCAATGAGATTTCTATACGTCTTGACTTCGCTTGAATTTCTCTTGATTTATGCTCAAACATGCGATACCCTGGTAGCTTTATTCCCTCGGGACTGATTCCCGTCTCATTGCTTATTATTTGGTTTATGATTGTGTCATTGAAAAGGTGTTTTAAATACTGCATGTTAATCGGATTTATGACTTGAACTTCGTGAGTTGAAAGTATTTCGCATCGTGAAAAATGCGAAGCCATAACGTGTGTCGAGGTTCGCAAAGAACATTCACACGGCAATTTAATTAAAAAAAAATTACAATCCGACAGGCTTGATATATTTCGGCCTTTACAATCTAAACTTATATTAGTTTGTTGATATGCCAGCATTTTATTGAAACTTAAACTTATCAATTTTGGTTTAATCATTTGATTAACCATTTTATGGTCACACAGTTTATTAACTCTAGTGATATTTTCATAAAGAAACAATTCCAAATAACAGTTCTCTGTTTTTGGCAATTGTAGTGCTATATTCATCTCGCACAACATAAAATTCGCCATTTGCACGCATCCCCTTAGAAATTTGCTATCTGCTAGTGAAAAGTATAGATCTTCTTTATTTATTATAAAATACCGCGGATTTTCTGTTAAAATACTAGCGTCTGAATCATTAAATTTATCATTTAAGGGAATAGGGAATTGAAATATATCATATATCTCGAACTTTCCCATACGTACAATTGGAAAACTTATGCTTATATATATCACATTTTCCTGTCGACCATAAATAAACTTTGCATTCTGGTAATAATACGAGGCGTCTTTCGAAAGTAGCTGATACGAATCAAAATCGGTCAATAAAACATTCGAAATGTTATTTAATACCGTCTGTAAACGTTCTGCCGGAATAATGAAAGACGATAGTTTACCAGAATTTAACATTTGTATGCCTTTTAACAGACTATTAATGTTTGCTCTTGCCTTTGCAAATTTTTCTGTATACCTTAATATTATACTTTCTGTTATCTTATGCATGTGGTCTTTCTTTTCCACTTCCTTTAAAATTTCACTTATCATTTTCTTATCGCTAACCATGAATTCATCGAAATTTTCCAGTTCTTCATTTACGTGTTGTATGAAACTGGAAAGATCATTTTCAGATTGACTAAAAACATGCGTAATATTATTTAACGTATTTGTCATAATATTAATATGTCTACGCAACACTCCTAGCTGAGAAGTTGTCGCTACACCGAAAAGTGTTGAACCCAAATCGCCTACGAAACCAAGAATTGGATTTCGTTTTGTTTGCCTATTGAAATGTAGCAATGGAACTATGCCTTCAATTGTTTGAAACATGTGAGAAGTATCCTGACTTAAATGTTTAATGAGGCTGTTAATTTCTACAGATATTGGACAACCTTTCTCTGAGTAGTAATTATATTTACATAATGAAACCTCACTGAACAGTTTATCCTCTTTTGGTATTTTGAATTTCACCGTATGCGTCCATTCATTCACCAGGAATTGAACATTTCTAGCTTGTGAAAATTGAATTCCTTGGTTCAATCTTAACCTTTCCTGTTCCTTTGCTGTTACACTGAGCGACAGGAATAGCAGTACTAGGAAAACGGCCATCATTCCTAAAATAAAGATAAAACATGACTTTATTTGAATTGACCCTACCTTTTCCTGATTATTCTTTTTGATTTCTGTTTTGATTTATTAATGTAAAAAACCCTAATTAATGCCTCACTAACATCCTTCTCAGGTATCCAAGAACTTTTATAGCGTTTATTTGTCCATTTGATCAGATATAATTTATTGTCATCTTCCTGTTTTGCCCTTAAAATCATTTTAGTTCGATACCATTTTTTATTTTTTGTTATCTCCTTTGTATTTTCTGGTTCATTTTCCGTAATCTTTACACCCTTATTATTATTATTATTATTTTCTATTTCCTATGCCTTAATTCAGGTGTGCTTTGTGCGTTATTCTGTTTCGTTATATCAAATGTTTGATCGACTCTGTTTTGCTCTAATTGACGGAAATCTCTTGGATCATAAAAACGTTTAAGTCTGTTAACATTTACAGGTGCCTTTATTTCTTTATTAGTTTGTAAGTCTCGTAATACAAAGGTACAATTCGGTAATACTTTTGTAATATAATATTGATTTTCTGAAAATTTTCGATATAATTTTCTAGATGCCTGTGCTGGAATTTTATTTTGTTTTAATAAAACAATGTCTCCTAAACGGAAACGTCTAACAGCAACTTTTTTATCGTATTGCTTTTTCATAACATTCCAACTGTTTTGTATATTGTTTTTCGTAATATCCCAAATAAGACGTAAACGATTAGTTAACTCTTTGACGTAATATTCTGGTTTAGTCTTAATACCATCATCCTGGCTAATAGTATCTGCTACATGATTCATGTTTTTACCGAATAATATATAATATGGCGCAAATTGTGTAGAATTTGGACATACTGTAGAATTATATGCCAATTGGACCGACGACAATTTACTCGGCCAATCTGTTTCTTTTTCCAATGATGTTCTCAAAATTGTGAACAAAGTTCGGTGAATTCTCTCCACTTGACCGTTCGAATTTGGATGATATGCAGAAGTTCGCATTCTTTTAACATTGAAAGCTTGATATAATTTGTCGATTATTTTGCTTAAAAAATTTTGACCTCTATCTGTAACAATCGCCTTCGGAGGTCCAAACAACCCAATTACGCGATGGTATAATTGCTCTGCTATTTCTTCCGCTTGCTGTGTTTTTAACGGAATAAAAATCACAAATTTTGAAAAAGCACATATAATGCTTAACACATATTTGTATTCATTAGCTGGTTTACCAACAGTGACAATATCCATGTGTAAAATTTCAAAAGGGGCTGACGGTATATCGATTTGTCTCAGCGGACTAGGCTTATAGGAATAGTCCCTTTTATTTATTTGACATGTTTTACATGATAAAACATATTCTTTTATATTTTGAAACATTTTTGGAAAATAGTAGAATTGTTTTAAAGTCCAATAAGTTTTTTCTGTTCCAAAATGTCCCATTGCGTCATGATAGTTATGCAAAACATCATTCCTTAATTGCCTTGGCAAAGCTAACTGTTTGAATCGTCTATTTTCCTTTGATGTTTTCTTAGCCCTTGATTCATAAAAATGATATAATACATTATCTATGATTTCATACTGTGAGCTAGAATAAGGAATAGTACGCGCTCGCTCCGAATTTTCAGGTAAAATGCCGTTATCTAAATATAGAAATATATCTTTGAAATCATCGCAATTCTTCTGCAAATTGCCAATGTCTATTAATTTATCGTTAGACAAACAAGAATAGTTGTCCATTAGACCAGACTGTGAACACATCTGGTCCGGGTTATCTATAATCGATTCGGCAGACGAGGCTCTGTCTGCAATCGGCATATCTGTATTATTGGTCTGAGCACGTGTCATTACACCTACCTGTTTATCAGTGAATAGGTACCTACAGTCCTGTATAATTGTGTCTAAATCTTCATTTTCATATTGTATCCTACTTAAATAGTCAACTGGGTTTGTTTTGCCTTTATGATAAATAATTTCATAATCAAAATTTTCCAATTCAATCGACCAACGATATAAGCGATTATTAGTATGTTTTGTGGTATGAAGGAAGGTTAACGCTTTATTATCTGTAAATATCTTGACTGGAACATTACTTAAATAAAGCTTACATTTGCGCAAAGCGAAAATGATTGCTAACAATTCCAATTCCGAACTCGAATAACGGGATTCCGTGTTATTCAAGCTACGGCCCCCATACTCTATAACAGAAATGGAAGTTTTATTTCCGTCATTGTATTGACATAACATATATGCCACGGCTAATGAACTTGCATCTGTGTAAAGTAAAAACGGTTTGTTAAATTCAGGTAGCTTTAGTATTGGTTTTGAAATTAAAGCCTCTTTAAGTTGGTTAAAACTGTCTTGATGTTTGTTTGTCCACTTATATACTGAGTCATTACGTAACAATGTATTTAAGGGTGCTGTTATCATTGAATAATATTTGATAAATCTACGCAAAAACGTTGTAATTCCTAAGAAACTCTTTATACTTTTTTGGTTATTAGGAATTGGTGTTTTACGGATAATTTCAAGTTTGTTTGGATTTATTTGTAGTGTATCTTTTTCAAAAACCATGCCTAAAAATGAAATCTTTCTTTGCGCAAATTCGCATTTTGACAGTTGTAGTCTTAAATTTGCTGATTCTAAGATTTGTAATACCTCTTTTATATGTATAATATGTTCTTGTATAGAATTTGAAAATATTAAAATATCGTCCATGTAACAAATTGTTGATTTATATAAAACCTTTCTTAGTGTTTTATGAATAAATAACGACCAATAATATGGACTGTTTAAATAACCAAATGGTAAAACATTATATTCATATGACTCTCCAGTAGACAGTGTAAAAGCTGTAAATGGTTTAGATTCCTCCGTTAATGGTAAAGTTAGAAAAGCTGACTTTATATCTAATTTACTAAAAAATGTAGGACGTTTTTCAGCAATTAAATCTTTAATTTGATCCAAGGTTAAAAGCTGAAAGAACATCCGTTTTGAAATTTTGTTTAAATATCTTAAATCTAAACACAGACGATACTCCTGTTTCGCATCAGGCTGTAACATTTCTTTTTAACAAATATCACTGGGCTTGAAAATATTGAATTCGATGGTCTAATAATATCTGCAGATAACAACTTTTGAATCTCCTTTTCTTGAATGGGACGTAAATTGGGATTTAGTGGATATGGTCGACATCTTGTAGGTAGTGCGTTTGGTTTTAATTCAATCGAACAATCAAAATCGTTTACCCGACCAAGATCATTACTGTCTTTACTAAAAACATCTTTAAATTGCTCTAATAGATCTATAAGTGGAGCATGTGATGAAAATTCATTTGATATATTAAATAACGGAGATTTGGAGGTTGCATTAGCGGATCCAGAATTGCTTTCTAGCGCATTCACCTCATACTTTGATGGCGTATAAAAATCATCTTTTAAAATTTCAATTGAAGCTATTAATTTATTCTTAGAAATTGTAGAGTAATGATTCGTATCATTACATAATGGAATTAGAATGATTTGTTTATTTTGGTTGGGGCAATACAGATCAACTAACTCCATTTTGTCAGACATAATAATCAAATTATTGTGTAATAACTTTTTATCAATAACCACTGGAATTTTCTTATAGTATTAGGTGCTAGCCTAATAGACTTATTTGTTTGCAAACCAAATGAAAATTGTGGCTGAATATTTGCAATAGTACAATTTCCTATTTCAAGTGTATTGTTTTTAAAATTCAATAATGCTTTGTACTTATTGAAAAAATCTATACCCAAAATAACACGTTTTACTAAATTTTCTATAATATAAAATGTATGAACAAACGTCTTATTTCCTATTGTAATTGGAATTTTCATAAAACCTAAAGTTTCCTGTGGTAAAGAATTGACTGCCGTCTTAAATCGCAAAGTTGACGGTTGAAGTATTTGATTTGCTAAATTAGTGGTTTGCCAAAATTGTTTTTGCATACAACAAATTGAACTTCCACTATCTAAAAGAGCGTCTGTTACCTTGTTGTCTGCAACGCTAATTGAAACTAAATTTTCTGAAATCTTTGTAAAACAGCTTATTGCATGTATTTTACGTCGTTTTCGAGATTTAATGGGAGGTTGTTTAAACATAGCTGAAGAAGATTTTGTGTTGGATGCATCCCGTCATTTGTGTATATTATAACACATTGATCTAAAATGGCCCACTTTGAAACAATGATGACATTTTCTATCATAAGCAGGGCACATTTTGCCAAATCTACATCTTTCATTGCCGCATTTTTGACACACGTTTGTTTGTCTAGAGATCAATTCGGGATTCTGAGTGTATTGCTTAATGACCTTCGGCTGTTGATACACAAAATCAGCATAATGTGTATTCGGCATATAATTCTCTTGATTGCCTAACCTAGAGTAATCACCTTGCCGATAACCCATTTGTTTATCATCGTAGACTGGACTTTGGACAGCATTTATTTGTTTAATCTGCAGTTCCTTTTTCAAATCTTTTATTTCTTCCAGCATGTTTTCAAACTTTGTTTCTAATGAATTGATAGACATTACCTGCGTTGCTTCACATAATTTTACAAATCTAGATAATTCCGGTAAACTCTGCGGTTCTTTTAATAAAACCTGTTTTCTAAGTTCATCGCTCAACCCATTTATAATCAATGAAATAAGAATTCTTTCATCCAATTTCAAGTCTGTGGCTATTTTCAAAGCACGAGACAAATATGCATCACTACTTTCACCGGGTTTTTGTTTAATAGAGATTAAATTGTAGTCTAGATTTTTTGTTTGAAAACGGTTTGATAATGCATGGATTACCTGTGTGAAATCTGATTTTACGAAGTCCGGTAAATTATCATAATATGTTTGAGCTGTTTCACTCAAATAAAAATGAATTACGTCAGACTTCTGTAGTTCAGGAATATTATGCAATGCGCAGAACTTATTGAATTTGGTTAAAAAGGCTGAAAAGCTTTCAAAATCATGGCCACAAAATGGTTTTAATTTGATGATACTAGAATGCATACTACCGTTTAGTGCTGAAACTCTTTTCCTCGGTGTTGTCGGTACACGCTCTGATTCCAGTTGATTGATTGTATCCACGTTCTTATAGTGTGTAAGTCTATCTGATTCACTTTTGATACTTGAATTTTTTAATATCTGTCCTCCTTTTGGTCGATTCTGGTCAGAATTGTAAGAGTTGAGAGTGTTGATATGTCTGTAATTGGTTAGTTGCTCGTTCTTAATAATCGGTTTTGCAGGAAAACCCGAATTATTACTTTGGGAAGTTTCCTGGACGTCCAAATGCGGATAGAGTGATTGTCTGTAGATATCCCTGCTCTGTATCGGAGCTTCCAAATTCCTGCTGCCTATCGTAGGTTCCAAATTTTCTGTCTGAAAAAGTTGATTGTCGATGTGACGTTTATCATCGTAGTCTGGCGGACCGGCCTCTGCAATCGTCGTCTGTGGCGATTGAATGTTCAAATCACGGAACGATGTTTCCTCGTCTTGTTCGAAGCCTGGCGTGAAATGTAAAGGATCGTCTCCTTGTTGTATTTGTGAATAAAACTGTTTTCGTAGATCTGCTGTTTTTCGACGGGTAGTGGTAAGTATGTCCTGTAAACTCCTTGTTGCACGGGCAAGTGGTGTTGGACGGTCCAGCAATGCAGTTTGGGCAAGTGGCGTATTCGACTGTTCTGTTTTGTCTCCAGTACTTCGTAAGTTATAAGAAGACACCATCAAAGTTCTTTTTGTCCATTGTTAAAATAGGGAATTTCCAACGGATTCTCCACTAGTTGTAACAGATCGAATTCCCACTTGTTGCTACAGGATACTTTTGCATTACACTAGATATAGAGTGTGCATATACCCGAATATAATGTTACACATTGTAACAAAGGTAGCAGAAATGTCTAATACCGGGAACGGTATATGTTCAATATAAATGTATATTATAAAATAACATAAACACAATACCTTGGCTCCTTCATCTTTATTCCTTCCAAGTTCACATATAACCACATATTAAACAAGTTCACAATGTTACTAAATTATACATGATAGATTAACTTAACATCGTAAATGCTTTGATCGAAGGCGATCGATACAAAATGACTGACCGACGGACGTTAATGCACGTTATACAAAGATCCAGTACTGGTGCGCGCTTTGAATCCATCTTATATAGTGATCTGAATCAGATCGTAGAAACCATATTTGTAATCATGTAACTAACCCATGTAGCCTCAAAATCTATCTAGCTCAGCATATATATATATATATCCCTAGTACATGTAATGTAAATGAGGCCGGGTTAACGGTTTAGTTCAATACGAGTTCAACATGTTTACCGGTAACTGACCTTATACCTGTATCGTAGGGTCATCTAAAAATTGAGTCTTACATATCAACGGTCATTTACTTTTCACCATATGATACATGTTAATAGACTAGGCTATAAGAATCTTCATTACCATTGTTTGTTAGAATGATGTATTTATGTATACATGGTCAATTATTTTTCACTATGTGATACATTTTTACGGACTAGGTTATAAGAACATCCAGTATCGTTATTTGTTAGAATGATGTCGTTATTTGTTAGAATGGTGTATTTACATGTTAACAGACTAGGCTATAAGAATCTCCATTACCATTGTTTGTGAGAATGATGTATTTATGCATACATGGTCAATAACTTTTCACTATATGATACCTTTTAACAGATTAGATTTGATGAACATCCAGTATCGTTGTTTGTTAGAAAGGTGTTTTTATGTATCCATGGCCAATTATTTTTCAATATATGATACATTTTCACGAACAAGGTTTCGGAGTATCGAATTATACGAAAATTGATTTCCCTTGTTAGGTCTAGCTCCGATAGGTGGCACTGTTTGAGTTCACGATAATTCGTATTCGCACGTTGTGCCCAGCTTTCAGGAAGTGTAAATTTGTAAAATGTTTGTGCTGCCCTCTGTTTTTTCAAAATTGACAATTTTTCTTGATTGTCCAGGGATCAGTTAAATACTTCTCACAACAAGCTAAACAGTATGCACAGTATACAAAGTAAACGTACACAATGCTAAGTATCAATCCATGAATTTGTATACATAATTTAGGAATTTAAGTTAGAAATAAGGATCTTAAAAGTTTCTTTTAAATATATGGTAAACGAGTAGCTTGAAAGCGGGTACCTCAAAAACTTTTTGAGAAAATCCCTGCAATGAAAAATACGGAAATACGGCTGTCGTGCATCGTCAACACTTTCCCTTGTCAACACTCTACAGGCTACATTTTGAATCGGATCTTCATAAAAGTTTATCAGAACATTCATCTCCATCCAATCTTGGACAAGTTTGAAACTGGGTCATTTGAGATAAAAAAATAAGTAACTAGGTCAAATTGAAGTAAAATCTTGATAACACTCTAGAGGCCACATTTTGAACTTGAGCATGTTGAAAGTTTATCAGATGATATGTAGGTCAAGTTCAAACATGGGTCTTGATGGGTCACAAAGTAGGTCACTAGATCAAATTGAGGAAACAGCTTGTTAACACTCTAGAGGCCGCAAGTTTTGCTTCAGCAGTTTGATATTTTGTCAGAATGTTTTTAATAATAATATCTAGATCAAGTTCGAATATGGGTCACAAACTAGGAAAATCTTGTTAATACTGTGGAAGCCGGGTCATAAACTAGGTCACTAAGCCAAATTGAATGGAAATCTTGTTAACACTCTAGAGGCCTTAGAGCATGTTGAAACTTTATCAGAATGTTTGTCTTGATAATAAATAGGTCAAGTTCGAACATGGATTATGATGGGTCAAAAGGTAGGTCATTATGTCAAATGAGGAAAAGCTTGTTAAAGGGACTGAACACCATAATTGTCCAAAATCGTTATATTTTATACTTATTCTAATTAATCCACAATACGTCGATATATATGTAACGGAATGTTGTAGAAGGTCGTACAAGTATTGATTTTCATTATTTCATAGGAAATAAGCAGTTAAAAAAACGTCCGCTCCGTTTTTTCCCGTTTAAAAATACCGTGGAATTTCCTCTTGCTCATTTGAATGTGTGGATTCAATTCGGCATTCTCTAACACTATCGACTCATTACATTCATGTATGTGTGAGTGTAAGGAACGACAACTCTGCGAAGGAGATTGTCAATTCGGTTTTAGTGATCACGTGATAAATATACAGCGATATTTTAGGATTTACTGGGTTACTAACCCAGTAGATTTTACAATGCAAAATAACGAAAAATCTCCGCAATATTAATAGTGTGCATATATTGTAGTACATCAGTCAGCAAATCTCAATGCCGTACATGCAAAAACATCAAGGTAATAGCAATTTTTAACAATTTTCTTTTTTTATCGCTTTTTTCTCATATGGGATTCAGTCCCTTTAACACTCTAGAGGCCGCAATGTTTGCTTCAGCAGTTTGAAATTTTGTCACATTGCGTCAGAATCTAGGTCACTAGGCTAAATTGAAGGAAAATCTTGTTAACTCAGTAGAAGCATCTTTTTTGGCTACAACAGCTTGAAATTGTGTAAGTATTATATCTAAATGATATCTAGGTCAAGTTTTAATATGGGTCATGCCGGGTTAAAAACTAGGTCACTAGGCCAAATTGAAGGAAAAGCTTGTTAAAGGGACTGAACACCATAATTGTCCAAAATCGTTATATTTTATACTTATTCTAATTAATCCACAATACGTCGATATATATGTAACGGAATGTTGTAGAAGGTCGTACAAGTATTGATTTTCATTATTTCATAGGAAATAAGCAGTTAAAAAAACGTCCGCTCCGTTTTTTCCCGTTTAAAAATACCGTGGAATTTCCTCTTGCTCATTTGAATGTGTGGATTCAATTCGGCATTCTCTAACACTATCGACTCATTACATTCATGTATGTGTGAGTGTAAGGAACGACAACTCTGCGAAGGAGATTGTCAATTCGGTTTTAGTGATCACGTGATAAATATACAGCGATATTTTAGGATTTACTGGGTTACTAACCCAGTAGATTTTACAATGCAAAATAACGAAAAATCTCCGCAATATTAATAGTGTGCATATATTGTAGTACATCAGTCAGCAAATCTCAATGCCGTACATGCAAAAACATCAAGGTAATAGCAATTTTTAACAATTTTCTTTTTTTATCGCTTTTTTCTCATATGGGATTCAGTCCCTTTAACACTCTAGAGGCCGCAATGTTTGCTTCAGCAGTTTGAAATTTTGTCACATTGCGTCAGAATCTAGGTCACTAGGCTAAATTGAAGGAAAATCTTGTTAACTCAGTAGAAGCATCTTTTTTGGCTACAACAGCTTGAAATTTTGTAAGTATTATATCTAAATGATATCTAGGTCAAGTTCTATAACATGGGTGATGTTGGGTCAAAAAGTAGGTCACTAGGTCAAATTGAAGGAAAATCTTGTTAACACTCTAGAGTTGACATCCCCCGCATTTCAGTACTTTCAGTACTTTGATTTTTCTTTCTGACATTGCATTAAGTTCCACGTGGTTGTTAAACATGAGCTCACAGGAGGCCAGTGCTAGTCGGGATATAAGCAACAATTAACAGGCTTTAGTATCCGAACACTCGTCAACCTAACTTCACGGACCCGAGGACAAAGGCAAACGGGCCCATTAGAAACTCCGGACTTTGTTTCGAGTGCGGAGAGAACCCGCATTTTAGACGAAACTGTCCCTATAACAGAACCGGGCTTCAACAAGACCGAACATCCGGAAAACTGACTTAATGGTGTGGGTAAGGCGGACGAGTGTCAACAACATAAGGGTAAAACGGCTGCATCCGGTGCTCAGGATATACAAGATGAGTATTTTATTTCTAGTTGTCCTTAGGATATGAATTGGTTTACACATGTAATGGAACGTTAGGAGTGGATGCATTTAATTATGATTGGAGGAAAAGGATGAGGACTTATTGTCCCACTATCTCTATAATAACAAGAATGCCAGGGAAGATGAAAGTTTCCAATGCGCGTGGAGTGATAGTTGTCCCGGAAATCGGCTGATTTTTGGCCAATGTTATGATCTTTCGATGGAGAATTTTCGTCATTGTTTCAAGATTTTATATTATTGCTACTTATATATTTTTTTATTCAAGATGTTAAAATGGAGAAGGCATTTTGGTGCTTAAGATTCGAAATTCAGAATGTTATCTTCATATATTGACTATAGTGGAAAAGGAAGAACAAAATGCTAGGTAAGGGACAGTAATGCGTTATGAAAATGCAAATGTCGAACCCTGGTTATCTCCCCTGTTTGCATAGTGCACGCATTAATATTTGGATTATAGCTAGAATAACTGTATTCCTAGGTTCATTCATAGGGAAATTCCTAATTCAATTGATATGATATTTCGACGCTATTTATGTTATATACATATGTTCTTTCAGAGATATACTAAAGAACTGCACGAAATGGAATAACCTGTTACAGGCGTTGCTGCCTTTAAAACTGCTGGCGATTTGTGGTTATCGTCAAGGCAATTGCCTTTCCGATCTATGAACTATAGAAGGATTGATAATAAGGGTTGTTGTTCTCGCCTTTAAAAGAAAGAATGTTATATTTTTTGAAAGTTATCTGTCGCCTTTTATTGAATAAAGTAAAACGGATAAGTACCGGGAAGGTGCATGGGTTTATATTTCAATAACGAATCTGTCTTATGTCCAGTTGTTAATTTGAAAATTGGATTAAGATCGATCCGACGTCAGATCATTTCATTTTCCACCAATTAAGTGCTACAAAACTAAGTTATAAAGTCAGTTACAGTGGGAAGTGTTTATCGTATATTTTTTAACGAGGTATAATGTTTAATGTTTTGAAAACGGAAGCTCAAGGTGTTAAGATGTATTGCTTTCATATTGCTGGTACATATTAAATCACCTGTTACTTATTAAAAAACCTGTTTTTTATTCGGCCGTTCCCTGTTCGTTGTTCCTTATTCCTTATGTCTTTTCACATTTATTGTTGGCAACATCAACATATGCAGTACCTAAGATCAAATCTGAATAAGTAACGAATAAGGAACAAGGAACATATAATCAACTTCACATTTGATTAAGGAATAAGGAACAAGGAACAGGTAATAAGTTATAGGGGATATTAAATGTACTAATGGGTCTCTGTAAGCATGTACAACAACAACAGCATCAACATTGTGATTTTCAACATCAACATATACAGTTTGAATGATGTTTTGGATAGCAAAGTATTCTTTTCCTAAAAACAGCCGAATAAGCAATAGGTTTTTTGAATAAGTAACAGATTATTTAATATGTACTTTTAGATCTCCGTCAGCATCTTTAACAACAAAAAATTTGTTATTGCCAACATTAACGTATGCAGTATGAATGGACTTTCTGAATATCAAACGCTAACATATTGATAACCGCCGAATAAGTAACGAATAAGTGACAAGTTATTTTAAGTGTACTAATGGGTCTCCGTCAGCATCTACAACAACAACAACAACAACATCACAATTGTGGTTGGCAACATCAACATATGCAATTTAAATTATATTTTAAAGCTTCTTTTCTTGAAAAAGGCCGAATAAGTAACCAGCTTTTGAATAAGTAACAGGTGATTTAAAATGTGCCAATGGGTCTCTCTCATAATATACAACAACAACAACAGCATCATCAACATTGTTGTTTGCAACATCAACATACGCAGTACCTAAGTTTAAATCTGAATAAGTAACGAATAAGGAACAAGGAACAAGTAATCAACTTCATATTTGAATAAGGAACAATGAATAAGTAACCAACTTCACATTTGAATAAGTATAAGGAACAAGTAACCAACTTCACATTTGAGTAAGGAATAAGGAATAAGAAATGAACTTCACGAAGGAATTGAAATGTATAATTTTATTAAACTTTAAATATAACAGTTGCAGTCGGGATATCCGGATTTTTGCCACAGTCAAAAATAAAAAAAAATAAAAAATCATAAATAGTAAGTTTTGGGTACATTTCGGGTGAATGGTTGATTGTAATGTTTATAAATGTGAAAAGCAGCCTATCAACATGGGCTTGATATTTGCGGTTGAACCCTCTTCTCCTTCTGGTTTATATGTTTTGGGACAGGCGTGTGACAACACTGCTTGCGGAACTTTGCGTGAATTAAGAGGTACATTTGAATACCAGTTTTCGCGTTCAAAATTGTTTGAAATGAAGCTGAAAAAATGCTATTTATGACTGTGTCCACACATTCAGTATTGTATTGAGAACCAACGCAGCTCTTCAAGTATACACTAACCCCCTGCGTTTTTGTTGGGTGAATTTTTGAGAAAAGGCTAAAATTGCTTTTTCGTCCTACCTTTTTCACCCTGTTTAATACCACTTATGTGGTCAATTCTTTCCATAAAATTGATTGGGAGTGTGAATTCAAGTCATTTTCTAATAAACATGGCTCTCCTTAATACAGGAAAATCCATTTAATTATACCAGTTAGGGTGTCCCCAGGAAACAGGAAATCTGCTTTCAACTTTGTATTGCCACCTTATTACCTTGTCATCTTAATGGAACAGATTAAAAATCTATTAATGTACGGGTACATGTAACCCGAGGCTATTACAAGTATATATATGCCTTCTATTTGGTTATTATTGCTGACGGTACATTGTATCAAGTACAACCATACATTGTTTTGTCACCAGTTACTTCAAGAATGTGATAGATCCCAACATTTAAAGAACCATAACAAGGCATGTTTACGAAAAAACGTAATAAATCTAGGTTTTCTGATCATTTATACAAACAAAGAGTAGAGTATCTTTTCATTAATAGTATTTCATGGTATTATGAAAATGAATTGACCCCGGGCAAATGAATACAACATTCAACGGCTGACACGAAACAAGATTAAAACTTTACCTTCATGAATGTCTTTGTCTTGATTTACCAGGGATACATTCAAATTGTCCTGGCCTAACAAACACGATGTATGTGAGCTAGATAGAAGCTGTTATTTGATTGGGAGATTCGATTACCATATGTCCCAGTTTATTGAGTTATAGCGAAGTGTATCTGACTCCGGACAAACGCATGCAGCATTATGGTTATTACACATTTGTCGACGAATGTTGTTTGCACTTGTGCGCGGTCAATACATGTAAACCATATGGTAATGTGAATTTAACCCTTTTTATAAATGAAAATGCTACCGTATTTACATATTTTCGAGAGCAGTGGTCTGGATGATGTATTGGTGTGTCCGCGGTCAATTCATTTTCGCAATAATACTTATACTTATAATGTTATTAAACTTTATGGTTTTAGTGAAGAATAATAAGGAAACCTAGTTATATTGTGTAAAATTTAGAACATTTAAAAATGGTCACGGTTATTGGAACATTCATTATAATGTCTTGTTAAAGTCAGGCTGATAAACTGAGCACATTGTATTTCCCTGGTACGGGTTTAAAGTTATCAACCATACATAACAAGTTTAGGTACCATTATGACCTTTTTGGTTAGTAGTGTGAAGGCTGATCGATAACTTCGAAGTGTTTGATTCTCCAACATGAATACGCATTATTGGTGTACAATTCTAGTTATAATAAAAAAACATGGGACTTACATTTACAGCGTATATGTATGAATTGCATACAGAAATTATCACAAGGAAAGTATATATTTTTATTTATTCTACATGGACTCAATTTTGGTAATTTTACTAAATCGACTCAAAAGTCAAGATGAATACATTAGGTTTCAAAATGTACTGGAAAGAGCCCTTATGAAATATGAATCTCAATTTTAACCTAGTATTCTGTCAGTTAATTAAGCTTTAAACAAACTAATGAAATAGTAAATATATATATATAATTAATTATATTGTCAATTGAATAATTCTGCCATATAGATCCATTGCTCGACTATCTAAAAGTTCATTTGGCTTTTATGTGGCATTGCTAGTTTATAAACATCAACAATTAATCAGGTCGATGATATGTGCAAAACCATCTTGCTGAATGAATTTCTTTATGCATATCGCGGATATAATGTGTACAGCCACATGTTTCAGAGCAAGACTAAACCATATTATCTATGTCTACATAGGTAACACAGATCAGGCTCTGTCGTATAAAGGCATTCCCATATTAAACTGTGTTATGAGCTTTAACTGTATTTCGATGGCACTTTCTAAATAGGGTGTCCCTTTAAAAAACGATTTTTTATTATAATGATGTTAAAAATAATGTTAACTTACTTACGAAATGTAACACCAAAACGAATAAAATAGTTGTTCTCATCATAATATTATTTCTTTAACTACTACGTGTGTAATCTCCATACCTTTACAGTTTGTTTTATCTAAAATATGTAGAAACAAAACACAGCAAAACTGATGGTCAATATGACGTTATGTTAACACGATCCGTATAGGATTGTATTTTCAAACAAGATGAAGACGCACGACGGCCTGAACTATTGCTATGGGTCCACTATTAATCGGTCTAATCTTCCAAGATATGCTTCAACTTAATGGCAATATAAAATAAAAAAGACGTTACTCTTGACTTCACGTTCTGGTCTGAATGAAGGGGATCATTTTTGTGACATAGCGTTCTGGTTTGACACAAGATAGAACATGATCGTAGTAATAGTGTCACATTTTTGTTTACGTTGCTAAAAATAATGATTGTACAAAAAGTTAAATTAAAATGTCTTGACAATTAAGGGGAGATATGTATCTTTAGCTAATATTCCGAATCAGCTTAAACAAAATCTTTTATTTCTAATTTTATTTATTTATCAATTCATCGGCATTTCAGGTATCTCCATTTGTCAGTAGCCAGTTCCGAGTTCCGGTTCCGGTTTAAGCAAGTCGTGCTGATCAGTTAATGGAAGAATAAATTATCAAACTCCATATAATAAAACAGACAAATACTTTCAAAAAATGTTTCATAATTTGTCCTAGAATATGTGATTTTGTGACCTAAATTTAGACCTTATGTGAATTCCATTGTTTCACAAAAGGCGGAATCCTATTTATGTATCGAGGTGAGCTCTTTTTACAATAATGGTTCCGTTTATTATGATGGCTATCATTAACCATAAACAACTTCATGCTGAAATTAATGATGATATGAAAATTGAGGGTTATAACCATGGCGCATCCCAATCCACACCGGGTCAGAGGCGTTTACCTGACGCTAGTGAAATTTCTGGTTGCATCAACACAAGCGACAGTTCACATCATCGCAAAAAAAACAGAAATTGGCCGTTAATCAGTAAATTACAAGAATATCTTGTCAACTTGACTTAATCTGATTTTCTTTCCCATGTTATAGCGGAAGCGGCTAGTAGAGAAGATCAATTGGAAGAAATGCGTGAATCGGCATTAAAAGCATGCAGAAATGCTGAAGGTTCTCCTTTTTCTACTAAGACTCAGGCTAAAAGGCGGAAAAATAGGACCATCGGCGAAAATTTGCCATACAAGCTTGCTGGTGACATTTATACTTTAGTGTCTGTACTTGGAGGTGCTCCCTATGACACACTGAAATATGTTTTGAGTTTACCGAAAAAACATAATTTGGATAGTAATAGTACCCTCTCAAACCATGATGTTAGTCACTGCATGAACAGTTTAATTCCATGCCAGGCGGGCATCATTAAGCTTAAGGAAGTGAAGAACTCTTCAGTAAACAGTATCTGATGAATTAATCGTCGTTACAAAAGACATAATGTCTTTAAGAAGGGAGACGAATGAGAAAATTGGAGAAATCTCCTTAGATGTTAAAGTAAATGGTCAAGCTTTATCTCGCATAGAGGATGCAAGATTTTCGGGAATATATAGTTTTAAATCCAGTGTCAAATCACTTACGGATGAGGTTAAACATAACAGTGATCAATGCGAAACAATGTTTAAAGATCTAAATGCTTGTATCCAAAATATCCAGCGTAGATTTGAAAAACAATTTGGAAAAATTGAGTCAAAATGATATGATCTAGATAAAACAGTTCAATCTGTTTCTGCAGAAGAAGCCGTTTTTCAATACGCGTCTAACGGCTGGTCAATGGGTCAATCTCCATCTACATCGACCGTTATTACGTGCTCCCCAATCCCTTTGAATGATGATTTATATAACAAGTATTGTGAAGTATTAAGAACAGAGAACCCACAACTAACAACATCTAATGCGCTAAACCATATTGGAAAAATGACCTATTGTGATTTAGTGTATTTAGTTCATGATAAGGTTGTTCGTAGTCAATCGCGCATCGCTACGGGTCCAGAGCACCAACAACAAAAAGAACCTAACCAAGTAAATCAAAAATTGAAAAAGACCTATAAATATTTAATCTATGGCGAACAACGTGATAATACAGGTGATTATAATCGTACACACAGCTCTGCGGGCTCAAAGTACCCACAACAAAACACACCCATTCCGGTAAACCATATTGGAAAAGAGTCCTATAATGAATTAGTGTATATGGATCAATGTCATGATAAGGGTGTTTGTGATCAATCGCGATTCTCTACGGGTTCAGAGTACCCACAAAAAAACACACTCAATAAAGAGAATCAACCTCGGATTAAGTCCTATAGTGATGTAGTGACAAATAAGGATTCTACCAGCAACTCAGCTCAAACTGGCTTTAGAAATGATCAACGTTCCCCAAAAACGGGAGTGTCGGAGAATACACCAAAGAAAATACCTGTCCAGATACGTACAGGTCAATGTAAAACATTACAGTTTAGTCGTGAATCACAGGTCGCCCATGATCAACCCTTATATCAGAATATATTAACGGAGCAAAGGGAAAACAATGCTGTATACGACGAATTTGAAGAATTCATAGTACGTAAAACTAAACGGTTTTACATAGGTGATTTTAAATCCACTATTAAGTCTGATCTAAGTTATGACAACGGAGGTGATCGCGTTGCGAATCAATACGCTGATGACGATCTAAACACGCATGTAATCACTCGTTTACAGAATATTGACTATCAGGATTCCCAGTATGAGAATGCTGACATTCAATATAAAGATAGGCATAGTAGAAACTCACATGTTGATCGGCGATTCCGAAATAGCATGCACGGACGTCTAGATCGGAGTCATCACCGTGACGGAATGAGCGCACATATTTTACGAGTGTGCAGAAAAAAGGATTATACTCGAATGTATTCGCTATTCATCATGTATTTCGTGTTTATTTTATACCTGCCGTATCGAAATCTTGAATTCATTAGCGTATTTGAGTATCATCAGCCAGTATCTAAAAAGTGGTTGATACTTCAATTACTTGGTTTTCACGGTTTTTGGCCTGGGGCAGGGGCCATAGTAGTAATACCATTTGTTTCGGAGTTGGCAGCCTGACAATTGCTGTTAGCACCA
Source organism: Serripes groenlandicus (assembly GCA_031761405.1). Classification (NCBI taxonomy): domain Eukaryota; kingdom Metazoa; phylum Mollusca; class Bivalvia; order Cardiida; family Cardiidae; genus Serripes; species Serripes groenlandicus. The sequence goes on from JASEVX010000006.1 coordinate 69,393,559, forward strand.
AACAACGCACGAGAAACTGCGCGAGAAAAATAGTTCATCATGGATTCAACAAAACTGCATTTGAAAGGTTAGGACCTCCCCCATAAATATAATTTTAATGTTAAGTTTTAATGAAAAGTTGTTGGATCATCAGTGAAAGTACTCCAATATAAGTTTCAGGAATTCTTTAGAAATGAATGCGCCGAGAGGTCAAATATGGACGCTTGTTAACATTATTAACATTCGCGAAGAAGAACAGAAAACAAGAAAGAAGTCACGTGAAATATACAGTGGCGGATAAACCGGGGGCCGTAGGGCCCGTGCGTCGAAAAATAAAATACAGCCTTCCAGCAGCCCCCAGGCCGTCAGCACTGCATTGCTTTTATTGATAATGTTCTGTTCAATGTTATGTTTTTTACGATAATAGTAATGGATAATAAATACAATTATCTATTGTATTCAACACGTTGTCCTTGTATTTTCCTTCTGATCAAACTGTTGAGCATACTGCTTTTTCGGTTTTTGGCAGGAGCGATTGTACAGCCATGTTTTCACTATACGTGTATCATTGCATTTTGTGTTTATCTAGCTCAGTCCAGTTATTCAGTGCTAATCACTGTTTTTAGCAAGAATACTTTATCAAATATCTATATCCGCTCTGTTTATAAATACAACATATACAAACCCTGCGACTGTTACGAATGTTTCGGTCGGTCATTCTTATAGTGTTGATCCACGTATTAAATACATTTTTAATGATGTTGTGAAATTACTTTTAAAACATGTTTAATTTAAATGTATGTTCATCGAATGTCACTGGCCTTATGTCCAGTGCTTATTATCTCAGTAATGTCCTTGACTCTGAATCAATTGATATATGCGGTATTTCCGGCTGATTTGCATTTTCTGAATAGCATACATCCAGCTTTTAATGGGAATGGTGTATGCGATTCTGATCTTAATTTTTACAGCAACAGATAAGTTGGAAAAGGTGGCATTGCCTTGATGTGGAATAAGAAGTTACACCATATGATTTCGCCTCTGTGTATAGACTGTGACAGGATCATGGGTGTGCAGGAACGGATGTCACGTGACTCATACATGTATTTTATACAGGTATATTTGCCGAGCTCTAATCATAGTATTAGTCGTTATCGTGAGCATTTGGAGATTTTGCATGATTTGATTAGTATTCACAAAGATGCAAAGTCCTATTGATAGGCTATAATAATGCGCATTTTAACGGTAATACCTTCATTAAGGTCCGCATTGTGCGAAGAACAAGTTCTCAATTTTAAGCTAAATCTCAGAAGTCGTCTTAAAGACAGTGTAGACCATTTACTAGTTAATGATATATTCGGTTTTATAGACAATCTATACTAGTGCATTTCGACAAATATCACCAATGTCTCCACAGATCATCTACCCCATTTCGCTCATACTTAAAACCATATTGGTCTGCCAGTCGCAGACAATCGCATGCGGTTATGAGATGCAAACGTAGGGCTTCGATGGATTAATTCGGGCAGGCCAAGAGGTAATACATTCTTAACATACAGAGAATATAAGGAAGCTAAACGAGTATTTCGAAAATCAAATAAAGAAAGTTAACTTGTTAACTTACAAAAAGTTAATGATGATATCGATAATGCATTTGGTATATATACAGTCAAGAAACCCTTAGCGGATCATAACCAATAGCGGTTCACTTTAATGTTCAAGACACGCTTACTAATTTATTAGACAAAATTGTTGTGTATAAATTTGCAGGTAAGTACTTTATTGGAAGCTTCCTGTAGGAATGCTTTGAAATTGAGCACATGTAGATATATAGACCTGCCCGTGTGACCACATTACGGGATTTCTCTTTGTCCTTACGCAGTATATTAATTTAAGGTAAATTACTTTTGAAACAGCCCGTTTACACTCTATATACTTGTGTGAGTTTTACAAATAATAAAAAAGACAAAGGCCGGTATATTAATTTAATGTAAGTAAATTCATGCTGTTTCTAGTCTAAACAGTTAAATAGAGAACCATTCTTTTGAAAGGCTTACCTGACTCAAACGCTTTATACTATCTCAAACCGGGAACCAAAAATTGTAGCTAAATGTAGTCTGGTTCCTTACATCCTATGAAATATTACGCAGTAGTTAAAGGAAGAAGGCCGCGCAACGACTCTGGTTCCCTAATAAAGTTAGGAGCTAAAACAAAAGACAGTATCACTCATCTATAGTCTATTTATAGATATTCTTTGTTATCGTTTTATATATAGTTGACATCTCAATTTTCAATCGTCCTAACTATTCATTTGCTTTGTTTTTAATAATCTGACTTTCATGTTCAGTATAATATCTTCCTATTGTACTATCTTGCGTGACGAAAACTTCTTCTGTCGGTCTTCTTACAGTAGTTTTTTGTCGGTTTCGATCATCTTTCATTTTCATTCATTTATGCATTTTATTTTTCGCAAATATCGCTGAAAGTTAACTTTGAGTACAATTGTCATCGCAAAATGCAGACATGAAAAGATTTAAACCTAAGAAATATATGTATCAAGATAAAGTACGCCGTCTAGTTGATTCGTTCTTTCATGAATATCGCAGTAAACACGATTTCGGTGTATTTGGCCTAGCCGACAACATGTGTTATCACGGATGCGATGTGATCTTCAAGAACACTTAAATGAAATGAAATATTCTGGTGCTTACAAACAAAAAGTGATCAGATAAACTGAACTGTATTTCATACAGTCACTTGCAGGCACATCTGCAGCTAATATGTTTTGAAAACATTGTGGCAAAAGTAGAATTGTTTTCAACTTCATTCAAATATAATTATGAGTGTTCTTTCAATTATACAGTACAGCTCACGCGGAAAACGCATTTTCCGCGATCCCACGATGGACAAATATTTTTCATCGCGAATGATCACCGCAATACTGCCGACGGGCTAATTGTATCACCGCAATAGACATTTCGTCGATTCGAGCTTCTTATCTATAATGAAATCACCGCGATTCCACCGCAATTTTTACCTGTAAAAATGTGTTACTTTTATTAAAATGTTGTATTTTTTTCGATTATGTACATATACACATTTATTGAAAAATTGCGATTATTTTATGACCCAAATTACTAAAATTCATTCCATTTCAGCAAATTATTCGAAAAACAGTGTAAAATTGTGTTTGTTTACGAAAAGGTTAAGTTTCGTAATAGAAAATGGCGGACATCGGATATACGTTTAATGTGGGCCCTATCGTACATATGATTATCCCACATTTCTTAGTAAGAGAGAAATATTGTTAAATAACAATACATGTATATATATTTTGAATTTTGTATATAATTAAATCCGGGATTAACATGGGCGCTTCACACTTCTTTGTTTGCGAAGTTTGTTATGGTTTTGTTTTTGTTATTCAGCCGACTTTGAAACAGGTTTCAAAGAAATAATATACAGGCGATTAAGAATGAACAATGCATTGGTAATTGTGGTGATTGACAATATAATAAAGTCATTTATTAGTAAGATTTAAAGAAAGCTACACATCTTTTAGGCAGAATTAACAGTTTTATTAACACGTAGCTGTATTGTTTGTAGAATACATCAAGTTAAGGGGAATTGTATTGACGAATTTTAATAAATTGAATATATGCTGCTTTATAGTTAGCACTGATTTATAATCACTGTCGTCTTCAACACCATTTATTCGTACTGTAATGAAATAAACTAAAAAATAAAAAAAAAACGGCGAGAAAAAGCTTATCTATTCAAAGGAATGTCACCGCGAATCCGCGGTGGTTTCACCGCAATTCCGCGATGATCAGTTGTATTAACCCCCTGGGGCTTTCTTGTTGCGTCCGCGATGGTGAAAAAATCAAATTGCGGTGATGGGTGGAATTCTACCCTTCTGGGTGGACCAAAACAATTTCCGCATTGAGATTTGTCCGCGGTGGCTCGCGGACGATGCGTTTTCCGCGTGAGCTGTACTGTAGAGAGTGTCCTTATTTTTGAGTACCGGTAAATGCTTTGAATGACATTTGTTGCAGACTTGCTGTATGTGGGAAAGGGTTAACAACATAGTGTCTTAAAATGTACTATAAATGTTCTTTTAAATATCTTTGACTAACAAAATATTGACATTAAATTGTTGTAATATAAAAGTACTCTGAAGTCATGATTTTACAGTTTGAGAAATAATTTAAATGTTCCTTTTTCATATGTCTTCATGTGCAACGAACTATTGCGGATTCTCTTTGATGTTTTGCGTCAAACATTCGTATTGTGGTATTATTAAAATATACAATCAAAATGTTGCTTGTCGGACTTCAAATTCATTCGTGATGCAAGTGTTTACGTGACCCTGTTATTCTAACTTGTTTTGAAGAGAACATTTGTTTTTAGCGGCAACAGCTAGCGATCTTAATTATGTTAGTTATTTATTTTGACATTTTATGAAAGATTGAAATGTAACCAATCATTCTCATTTGTATTTGCATGTTTACACTTAAGCGATAATATAATAGCTAGGTAAGTTACCATTAGCGGATCGCCATTTTGTTTCCATGACTTAGTCTGACGGGTTTTCTCAAAATTTAATTTTCGACAATTTAGCCATTACCAAAGATGTTAGTAATTAAATCGGAAATCTATCAATACAAATCTGCAGTTATATAAAATATAACTTGTACAATAACAGCAGAAGTTTTGACAGCTAAAATGTTGCTTGAGATGACCCCCCTGATATCAGAAAGTCATGTGATCCCCTATTGCTACAATTGATCCGTTAATGCATCAATAACTCGAATTGGTAAACAACGGTCTGTACAGCTGTTTCTGCACTAAAACTTAAAAGGTGTATGTTAATTTAATGGAAAATTATTTTACTTGTGGACTATAAACAAAATAAATCCGACACATTGACCTTTTCATTTATGCACTACGTTGTTTAGTTACTGATCCGTTAAGGGTAACTTGACTGTAGTCCATTATTTTGGAGGTTATGTAATAGAAAAAGAAAAACAGCACACACAAATACTTCCAGTGAAGTTAGATTTGAGGGAGTTGTGTTTCGAGACCTTGAAACAATTTGCTATGAATGGGGTCGGCACTTTGCTTCCCTCTACGCTGATACTGAATGCAACACGTATGATACCACACATTATAACATCATTACAAATACAACTAACAGATTGAAGGAAGAGTCTATTATAGTTGATGGAGACCACATTTCTCAAGATGAGGTGCTGTCTGCATTATCTACAATAAAAACTGGCAAAATGTGTGGTATTGACCGCGTATGTAATGAACATCTCATTCATGATGGTTTTATGGTTAAACATTATTTCACTTTTGTATTTGACATAATGTATTGTAATAGTTATGTTCCTAAAGTACTAAAGCGTGGTACTATATTAACATTATACAAAGATGCTAGTAAACCAAAAAAATGAATCTAACAGTTATCGGGCTATTACCCTTTCGTCCTCTATTCTTAAATTGTATGAGAAAGTATTAGAATATATTATTTTATATTAGAATCATAATTATGAGATAAAATTGGTGTAATAATTTAACTTTCAAATACAATAAACATTTAAATATTGATCTTTTAAGACGTTTATGCATTCATTTTACTAGGTAGAAATACACAGTGGGCCACATTTTGTAATGTTCATGACTTTCAATTGAGAGTTTTTCACCTTATACTGCCAATATGGTTTTGAACTACTTATTACTTACTTTATTGTGTCTACTAGCAATAATTACAGAAGTTTCAATATTCCAGCATCTTTAAATAACAATCTCTTTTCACAAAACGGTCATTAGCAAGTCGTTAAGATACACATGCCTGCATGTTCACGTATATATGACACACGAACTTGGCTATTCGTTTTCAATGATAATAGAGTGACGGTTTACAATTCTCGATATCTTATAACATTCTGAAATAATTATTGAAAAGCAATCAGTCAGTTAACGAAGATCTAATAGACTAACCATTCTCTTATCAACCAAAGTTAAAATAAATCATATTTCAAAATGAAATCAAGTAAATGGGACATATGCAAGACCACATCAATTTTATATTTGCTATTTTGAGTAGTAACTTACTATGTACCTGAACTCAATAATAAAAAAAAGTGTTGTTAGACATAATTTTTATAAACGTTTAATATTGAAATGATGAAGTTTCTATTCGTTAATTGTCAAATGAGTTTAATAACAATCTGATTATAGCTTCATAGTTTTTGATCTGTCCCCTGTGCTACTCCTTTGCACAGCAATGATCCACTTTCATGAAGTAACAGCGGAGGCCAGGTTACAAAGGCGATTTTAGAACCCTTGTGTGTGTACTCGGCGTATTTATCTTTGTTGAATTTAGCTTTCTTCTTGTCAAATTTCTCCAATACCACAGGCGGTGTTTGCAGACTCATGTACCAGCATATCTCTACACATTTATTGATATACTTTTTAATTATCTTGTGATTTTTAAGATGCTCAGATGGTAGATCTACAGATAGTACAAATCCCTGAAAAAAATAAAAAGTTTCCATTTCGTAAAAGCACATTCTAATTATCCTTAAGAGTACAGGTACAGCTCCATACAATTACTATATCTTGTTACTTGAATCAATTGATTGATAAATCGGAAATAAATCAAATTGTTAAGTCCAATATGCCTAATGTTTCATCTTTATGAATTAAGCAGAGATAACTCAGTTATTAACGACGAGGATTATCAATTCATTCGTCTGCCACTAATGGGCTAGAAAGTATGTGCGGAGAGGTAGGCAGTTGCCAGGTAAGAACTTTATTTGCTGAACTGATGATAGAAGTCAGAAACACACTAGCCTTGATTTAAATATAAACATGTTGAAAACGGCATTCTACTCTCCCGTCAATCAATCAATCATTCAATCAATCAATATTTTTAATTTCTTTAAGAATGAATTACGGCTTCCAATCATAATAAGTAGTATAATAATAGGAATGTAAACCTACCTTAACAACACCTTTAACAGACTGGTCTGCTACCTGTTTGCGTAGGTCATTGATCATTTTCGAGTGGACAGGGTTTAATTCTAGTGCATGTGTTTTATCCTAAAATGTAAACGGTTTTTAAGAATGTGAATATGAACAAATATGTGTGACATTGCAATAACATCTTTTGATAAAAGCAATATTACTTAAAACAAGATACTGCTTAATACTGGTATTTTTGTTGTCAATGGATATATATATATATATATATATATATATATGGGTGTCTTGGATTGTGATTTAAACACAAAACTTAATCTAAATCGGGCAAAGAGGTTTTGCGAAAGTGTACCATAATGTATTACCTCTGTTTCATTTGGTCTGAACAGCGTTACAAGAAACCTCCTTTTCTGCAAATTGGCAATATCCATACAATACTTCTCTGCCTCCTAGACGAATTGGGAAAAACATGTGAACAATAAATGTTGTCACCAACATGGAATAGTCTCAGTTAACAATACAATATGTACCTAAACATCCGTTTAAGTAACGATTAAAAATGTTAGATCATACTTCACATTTATTTCCGTATCATTTGGTATATGAAAATCCGGCTTATTAATAAACCAAGCCAACACAAAGACAAGTATCAATATTTTAAATATTTGTATATATTATTCGAATCATTGTGAAATAAAACTAAAACATGTCATGCTTTCCTGATAGTTTAGAGACAACTACAACGCACAAAGCACGATCATTTGTAGTTTCTTGCGTTGACCTATTTCTTCTTAACACTCGATGCAGGAAAAATATTCATTTGCCGTTATTTAAAAAAAGTGTTTCTTTTGATGACATGAATATATACGTGTGTAACGAAAAGTTCAATTAATCAATTGATGCAATGGGTAACTAAATACTATTTCAATTCTAGTACTTGTTTATAACTTAGAGGGATACAAATTAAGGGGGAACTATGTTTTGACATTTAGTTGTTTTCCTTGATAAAATCATGTGTAGGCTATTCTATCTTTACTCCTCATTGTATTTGTTTTGGAAATATTCCATTTTCTTCAACTAACAAAACATTTTGAAATCAGTTTTCTTAACAGTCTATGGACATTTTATTTTTTATTATACCTTTTTCAATTGTTCTTAAACTCATCATGGGCAATTTTTTACTGTCTCATTCTAACACAACGTTTTCGACCGTGTCAAAAATGTTGGTAAACACGTGAATGACGTCATTTAAAACAATTACGTCACCGTTACAATTCAAATTTCCAAACGACATTTACAACAAAAGCTCGTGACTTCATTCATAAAATGTCAAACCCAACGTAGTAACGCATACGCTCTGAGAAACGTTGTATGAAAAATACTCGGGAGGGACTTTCAACAGCCAAAAATAGTTCCGGAAATTTAGAGTGATATACTGCATTTAGATCACGCTCAAATCCTTCTTTGTATATAGAAGAGAAATTGTCAAAAGTGTTAGAATTGAGAATACACCAGAAGAAAGACATAAAGCCGACCAATGCCAGAGAAAAAAAAAGCGACGCTGAATATGAGTTGAATTGATATATTAGCCACTACCTAATATACTGCCACGTTATAATGTACCGAAAGACGTACATAATAGAAACAGTGACGAAGCACCAATACCTGAACACTTTAAGACTTTACTTTTACCAATTATCGAACATATTCGTTTTACGAGTTGAATATCGAAGTTAAGCCTCTTCAAAATTTTCGTCGTTCTAGACGTTATTTACAATATTAACAGACCAATTAAAACGATGGCACAGTAACATAGTGTCAACAAAAATGTCACGAACTGCTAGAACGACTATTAGCCATTAAAGACTTGCACTCGGTCAGCATTACATGACGTCAAAAAGTAGTCTAAGCATCAAAGCCATAGCTTACATGGTTAAGTAAAAACATTTTAATAACAAACAAAGCCATGCAATTTATGTCAATGTACATGTATGATAGGGTTAAGTCTATTTGTATTCGCAAGTAACCTGGAAATGAAGAATAAGTGTTCAAAGTTCTAGATGTTACAACTGTTGTTACACGGAGGCGGATCTTGTGGCCGTTGTGAAGTATGTGCTGACAGTAGCTCATCGATGTTTTCATACAGAACATCTTAATAAGAGGGCAATGATGACCCTGGCTCGCTTATGTGATTTGTCATGCCAACCACAATGTCTCATTTTGCGGTCAGGTAAGATATTATAAGGGACCGAAGAAGGCAATGATATTCCCACTGCCACAAGATGAAATAATGCACACCCTATGTTGTCTAATTTGACGTAGAAGGCCTACACACAATGTTTATGTACCTTTTTAAAATCGAGCTACTTTCTTAGTAGATATTTTTTCAGAATTCTACACACTAGGCTTAAAGAGTAAAACAGCCTAATAAGTTTCTGGTTGCCATGTCGTTTGACTAATTAACATGACTTTAACGAATCAGGTAGAGGATTACCAAAGGAATATGTTATCAGTTTGAAAAACAGTTTCATACTTTCAGAATGATCTTGTGTAAAGATTTATATTGATAAAACAAAATGGTCAGACAGACAATGATCTTAGATCGAACAACCATCGGTGATGTAATACTTAAGCAACTAACACATTAAGACAAACAAACTTTTATTATAAGTAACTACTACATTAATGCCGTCTACTGGGTTAATTGCTGTTGGAGATAGAGACTTTTAAGGATTTGGAAGCTCCGGATAGTGTTGCTCCTTGTGTTTCGGGGGAAACACTGGATAGACAAGATTTTCAACAACCAACACAGAACCGGGAAGTTCTAGATAGACAAGCTACGGAGTATGCTATCCGATGCCCGAGGGGGCCAGTCTATAGAACCGGGAAGTTTTAATTTGAGACGGTTTGACATGTATACTGTTTGCAGCCCGAGGGTGCCAATCCACTTGGTTAGTTGTTGGCGGAGATATAGGAAATCCAGACATTAGATTGTATGCCTTGGGAAGAAATTAGTACAATTTTTAGATTTTAGTCTAAATATTTATGAGATTTGCATCAAAAGAAATTTAGTCCAGAAATGGAGTGAATTGACCCCAATGGATAAAGGATTGTTAGATGTAAATTAAACACCAGCAGTGTGTTAAAAGAGTTCTTACATATATGATGCCAGATAACAGAACAAATACCTTGTAATATATAGAGCCTTATAAACATAATATGACTCATAACATGTATTATATAAGTGAAACCTCAAGAGGAAGAAGTCATTAAAAGAAATTACAATGACAAAATCTAATCAATAATGCAATCTTAAGGTTTATTTACTTAATCCTCCCTTTATGAAGCTTATGATTTACGTCTTGAAAATGCAGTGAAAATAATTCACAATTCAGTTTACAAAACAGAACAAACACTGAAAGTGGATCTTACTTCTAGCGTTTGAACTAATAATGCACATATTTCGTGTTCGCTCGCTTCGTTTTCCAGAACTTCATAGGCATCAGTCCAGTCTGAGTCATATATTTCTTTGTATTTCTCAGCGATTTTTGTGGGTCTCATTGAATCGCTTAAATCCGCAATATTTGGGTTATTATCCGATAGTTTGGCACTTGCAATGCTTGATAATCTGAATAATGAATAAACAGAGATTAAAAGCAGCTACATATACAAATGTCATGCAATACTCTGGAAACTTAATATTTCCCGGTATTGTCATCATTTTATTTTTATAACTAGTAATTTCTAAAAAAACATATATCGGAAAGGGATGTTCGCAATAGTAATATTCTTACATTCAATTAGAAGTGTATTTTTTAAACAATTTCGTTTAACAACTACTAAAACAACATCAACTACTACTACTACTACTACTATCTTTACTACTACTACTACTACTACTACTACTACTACTACTACTACTACTACTAGGTACTGCACGTGTAACGACAAACTTAACTTTCATCAGGTGTTACATGACATTTCAATGTTCAAGCTCTCGGCCATAAAACAAGCCGTTCTTGCGGAAAAGTACAAACAGTTTCATATACATGTACTACACACGTTAATAATCTATAAGATTTCTACTACAACCTATTCTTTTTATCCCTTCTCTTTCGTCGACCACTAACCACATTTGAATTTCCGTAACATTTTACATATAGCTATTCCGCTAAACAAATGAAGAAAACAGAGTTGTGGGGCTTGGTGCGACAAAACAAATTGATTATTCCGTTTCAAATCGTGTCGATGTGCAAATATTTTTGTTTGTGGAATTTAACATCATTACGTTATTGAAGACAATATCAATAAGAGGACCATGATGGTTCTTTTTAGCTCATATGAATAAATATAACTTTAAGAAGTAGTTTTCAGTATTTTAACTCTTTACATATAAAGAAATAGAACGTCGCCAACTGATAACCGGTTGTTTTTTGCAACGAATCGGAATAATTTGAACAATATTTCTAGAGGCTCACCTTAGGAACATTTGTGCCAAATTATGTTCATTTCGTGCCCGAACTTTTGTACAATAATATGTGTAAATTGTTAACTATATACACATCAGCAAAACTTAACGCCCCCTACTGACAACGTTTTTTGATGGATCGGAATAAATTTAACAATATTGGGATTGTGCCATATTGTTTTTCAAGTTGGGCCAGAACGTTTGGACGAGATACTTCATACGCATATTAAGAAACAAGCACGCTCCCTAGCGGCCATGTTTTTCGATCGGAATAATTTGAACAACTTTGGAAGAGGATATTTTTTCATGTAGTTTTAAAAAAGAAAGTTTAAAAGACCGCCAGACATGATATGTTATCACCTTGAGCATTTTGTGATCAGGTTAGATAAAGCACGCAAATATTCGAATAAAGTAATCTTACTTACCTTAGCAATAGGTCATTTTTCTCTACACGTGTTGTTTCAACATCCTCTTTTAATTGTCTGATTTCGTCTACCAAACGTTTCTTTTCATCGTCATGACTATATAAAAATATTAACAACGAATAGTTGAAACTTATTTTGTACATTATAAAGACTCCACAGCTATTGCCACGAGTGTACTAATTGTGCGTCAACAACGATTGTACATCTATTTAAATTACATTCAATCGTTTGAGCACGTTTTGATGAAGGCCACCTAGCGAATATTCCTGTGATTTGTAGCTCGACTATATGAGAGTTATTCTACTAACCCTTGCGTCGGAGTCCGCGTCAAACCTTGGTTAAGATTTTGTATGCATGTACATATATTTCATCAAAGCTCAGTAATTATTATATGTATTGCATTGAAACTTCCGTCAGTGCTTCCCACTGTAAATAATCAAGTTTGATAACTGCATTTAATGCAAGTTATGGCCCTTTTTTACGTAGAAATTCTGGTTAAAGTTTTACGTGCAACTCAATTAAGAGTCCATATCTAAGTATTTACTTGATGCATTGAATTAAAACTTTAAACAACCGTTTCCAAGTATCACACCTGTTTAAATAATCAAGTTAGTTAACTCTATTCTGAATTTTACTTAAATATTTTGGTTAAACATGTGCGTACAAGTACATTAAGAGACCATATCTGAATAACTACTTGATTCATTGCATTACAACTTTATACAAACGTCCCAAACCATAACACCATGTAAACAATCAGGTACGAAAACTCTATCCAGTGAATAATGCCAATTATAGCCCTTTTTTACCTAGAAATTCTAGTTAAAATTTTGCGTGCAACTACGTTATGAGTCAATATCTCAGTATTTAATTCTGAAAAAGTTGAGAGTGCAACTAAATTAAGAGTCCATATCTCAGTAATCATTCTATACATTGCATTTAAACTTTATACAATCCTTCCCAACTATCACACATATGTAGTTTATCAAGTAAGATAACTCTATCCGGCATTGAATGCAAGTTATGGCCATTTTTTTACTAAGAGATTCTTGTCTAAGTTTTGCTTTCAACTACATGTAAGTGTCCAGATCTCAGTAATTTTCCGACGCGTTGCATTGAAACTAAATACAACCCTTTTCAACTCTATCACACCTATGTAGAGTATCAATTCAGATAACTCTATCCTGCATTTAATTCAAGTTATGTCCATTTTTTTTAATTAGAAATTCTGGTTTAAAGATTTGCGTGCAAGTTCATTAAGAGAACATATCTAAGTAACTATTTGATGCATTGCATTGAAACTTAATACGGAAAAAACAATAAATACGTTATTTAGGTCATAGTTAACAGGTGTGAGATTTTTTTATAACCCATGAAGCTTTCTGAAATGACCCTCACCGAATTCATGGGAGTAGCGATTTTTGCTATGTATAAAATAAGACGAAAAACACGTATTGTTATTGCCGATTTTTTAATCATATTATTTTTTAAAATCGATATTTATATATATTCACATATAGTAATCTTATTTACCTTAGCACTAGGTCATTTAACTGAGTGATATCGGCTGCCATTATTGCCAATTTTTTAATCATATTATTTTTTAAAATCGATATTTATATATATTCACATATAGTAATCTTATTTACCTTAGCACTAGGTCATTTAACTTAGTGATATCGGCTGCCATACGTTTCGTTCCATCGCCATGACTTTATTAACATATTAATAACGATTAGTTGAAACTTTAAAATGTAAAAGTGTTTTGTACATTACAAAGGTTCCGCCGCTTTTGCCACTTTTGTCCTTAGTGTGCCTTAACAATGATTGTTCATATATTTAAATTAGATTCATGTTTTTCCTCAATTTGGCCACCTACCGAAAATCCGTGTGAAATTGTGATCAAATTAGCCCACCTTGAGCACTTTCTGTTCAGGTTAGATAAAACAAAAAATATTTGCATACATTAATTCTATTTACCTACGCACAAGGCTGTTTTTCTCTACACGTAATGTTTCAGCTTCCCCTCGTACCTGAGTGATATCGGCTTCCATACGGTTTTTTTCATCGCCATGACTATATCAAAATATTAGTTGAAACATGAAAATGTAAAACTGTTGTGTACATTACATGGAGTACGCCGCCTTTGCAACGTTTGTCCTGATTTGTCATCAACAATGATTGTACATATTTGAATTATATAAAAGATGGGAAGTGCTGAATAACATGTCAATGTAATGCATACAGTTGTTACTGAGATATTGGCTTTTAATGTAGTTGCACGCCAAACTTTAACAATAATGGTAAATGAATTTGACACATTAGTCAATGTACAACCTCGAGTGTCAAAGAGGGAAGCAACTACTACCATATTGATAATTCTTGGTATTACCTGAAAGGAGTTCGAACACGGTCTACACATAAATGCGAACAATACTATTGATAAGTAAACAAAATCACAATGTAAAACTTCCATCTTGTTACATAGATATTTGATTACTTCGTTTCATATCTGTCTTTACGATAATATATAATCATTTCATTGAATTTAAACCTGATAAATTCTTGATAATAATAACAAAAATACGCAAAACAGTATATACACACATATTTCTTATTTACCTTAGCACTTTGTCATTTTTCTCAACACGCAATGTTTCAACGTCTTTTTCTAACTGAGCGATATTTGCTGTCATACCTTTCTTTTCAACGCTATGCCTATAAACATTAACAACGAATATCCGAATGTAAACTGTTCTGACGATATTGAGCATGTACATATGCTAAAAGTGGTATATCAAAAACACTAAATCGTCAAGGCAACGTTACTCTAAAGTGTTATTCAAAACTGATTGTACCTTAATTAACAATACATGTTTTTGAACCCTCGTCACTGACTAAAAAGGTGAACTTCGTAGCCAAAATGCATGAATGGCGTAGCTCAATAAATGCAATGTTGTCCATACATGTAAAACAATGAAAAGAAACCCGCATCTTTATTGTTCATACGATGTTTCCTGAATCGGACCAGTGGCCTTTTTTCAATACAACGTGACCTTTTTTTCAAATGTTTACAAGCTATCATCAAGACCAACACTCTGTAGAAGTTTCATTTTGCTTAACAACCACAATCAGGCATTTAGAATGTCAATATATTTTTTAAATGTTGTCTAGGCCCCTTATTTTTTACCAGGTTTGACCCATATTCCATCTAAGTCATTTGAATAAAGGTATAATGTTCGCGGTCTGCCACTGTCGAATTAAACATTCTCATGATAAGCCCCAAAAACATTTTTTTACTTTGTTAATTACGTATGTGTACTGATTTACACTGTTCGACGTAACTATTTTCTTTTGAACAAGATTTATCATCTACAAAATCAACCTTAAAAGATTCGCCATCAAGTAATCTCTCTGACAGATATAATGATAATACTATATACCTATTGAGCAATTCCTTTTGTTGCATAGAAATACTCCGAATTTCTTCAAGATTCTTATGAACGCTTCCGATGGTTTCCTTTACGGAAGAATGACCACACATCTCATCCAGCATCAAACCTATTTGTTTTTGTGTATCTTCTAGCTCTGTGTTCAACTCAGATATCCTGATTTACAAATTAACAAAGACAAGCTTAACATACAGGCCACGAAGTGAAGCACGTCAAGGGTTAATCACAGGTAATATTATCTTGTGTTTGATATGTAACTTTATGTATGACGATTGGGTTTTGATAATGTTAGAGTTAGCTTATAGTACTGGTAAGATTAATCACATGTAGGAACCAATAGGTGTATTTAAGGTTAAGAGGTGATTGAAATATCTAAGAGTTTTGCCAAACGTAATACAGTTGATTCATATGCTCCATTTAAAATAATTTATTTCGATGATAATTGATATGCATAATAATTGCGATAAATGTTACGAGGAAAATCACTTTGATAATATTTAAATCAATAATATTCAACCTAATTATGTTCATTCTGCAACGTAGAGTAAACATTGATGGTACTGCATGTTGGCGCATTGGTACCATAGCTAACGATTTATTTCTCAATTTAGTGCGCTGTGCTCAAATGAATATGATTGTATTTAAGTGTCCGTATTCGCAAATTGAACCTTTTAATCGAGTGGACATTTCGTTTCCTGCTAATATAATAACGTTTCGGAAAAATACACTTAAATAATGTATGTGAAAAATATTCAATTACGTGCCACATTCGACATTAATGTGAACATTTCGCTGAGTAGTTATTCAGTAGCAATTTATAACACATGATATTTCCGCCTTTTGTTTTCGGTTTAGTCTCATCTGTATTATATTTTTAACGATAGCAGATATATGAATATGATACACCTCATAAATGGTTGACAGACGCACGCTAAATATAAAACTGTTTAACAGTTATAGTTAAGTTGAAAGTATTTGTTGGTTTCGAAGAGTACATATGCTAGTTTAACTATTAACTTACAACTTGTGTTATGACTTAAATGCTCATGTAAACGTAACTTATCTTGTAGAGGAATATTTTCTATATATGATGTGCTGACGATTCCTAAAAGTTTGCAACGCAAATTTATATGATCAAATACTGCCTTACAGTGGCACGTAAAACAGCATACATTCAAGTTATGTAAGATCACTATCAGCTATAAAGTACCACGAATACTAGTTTATACCTTCCTGAAATGGTATGCAAATTATTTCAAAAAGAACATGATGAGATTATAACGTAACTTTGAGCAGTATTCCTGTAGTAGTCGACTAGACTTGTGCGTACATTCTTTACATGTGTTACATAAATGTTCGTTATTAACCCAATGTTAATGTTTCAGATATGATATCTTGAATACATTTTTAAGTTTTATGGAACAGTTTACTTATTTTGATAGATGAAATAAAATAAATTGGGTTGGACCAAACCTCATAAACTTGTTCTGTCGTTTAAATTATAAACGAAATTGTACGAAGTTAAAGATATTGAATTAGACACACTACTTCAGATTTCTTAAAGAGAAGTAATGTATTGAACAAACCAACCAACCTCTGTTCCATGTTTGACAAACTTTCTTTAATTAAGTCAATATCTCTCTTCGATGTCGGCTCATTAGGATTTCCTCTTGACTTTTGTAACTCAAAACTATATTTTTGTCGAAGCTTCTCGATTTCTTCTGTTATCTCTGTTAATTCCCTTGCCGAATTTGAGCTGTGAACATGATTTACACATGTTTAATACAACAATTAAAGACCGTCCTTAGTTGTCTTTCAATTTCAAAACAATATGTCTTTAGTATTGTATGAAGGAAACACTTCGCAAATAAAAATATATTGTAAATAAGCTTGGACAAATCTAAATTTAAATTTCACTTACATGTACCTCCAAAGTTTACCAGTAAAAGTTCAAAGCGATCTTCCTCAGTCAAAAATGTGTTACTCCAGAGTTTCAATATTCATTATTTTGCATAGATGTTGGAGCATAAAACACACTGTTATCATATTGGTGACCTGCTTCTCTTACTGTTTTTATATAACCATTCGGTTCAATTTTTGCTACAATGTTACAACTTAAAACCTTTATCGCTTTTGAAATATTAGAGAATGGCCTAAGTTCGCCGGCTAGCCAGACCATTTCTTTGCTATTTAAATTCATTCATAAACTGGCGTATGGTTAACGACTCATTCTAAAAGCAACGTGCATATCATTTCCCTAACTCAGACACAACATTATAATGTTTTGTATATCTCTTTACCTTTGATTGTGTTTGTCTCTAATGATGGATAGAGTGTCCAAAAGCCCTGCTTTATACTTAAATGTATTTCTTCTTTTGTTAAAGTCCTTCTTATTACATTCATCTCTTACTGTCTCATCTTTTAAACATTGTACAGTGCAATCCGCGATCTCCTTTCTTTTTATATAACATTATAATATGATAACAAGTTGTTATTCACACAGTATAAATAGTTCTCTTCTTTGGCTATAGCTATCCAACAGAAAGTCTTGAAATACCAGGGTCGAATTATGATTGTCCTAACATACTGATCATTAGGCAAATCATCCAATCATGTTACATACTTTACCTATCACTCGACAGGTACGCGGGGAGTTATGATTATCTGAATTTACATCATTTCATTCATTTTGATAAAGAAGACAATTGACATCTATTGTATTCTACTGCATTATTGATTTCATTAATAAATTGACATCTTCCTAGGCATCATTTAACACTTGTTTATATGTAAGATTGGCGTGACATTCAAAGATAACGTGTTGCTGAACACACCGTAACCAAAAAAAGTCCAAATCAAACATAATATAGAGTTTTAAGTAAACCGTATACTTAAAGAAGACACATACATGTACACTACGTTTTTCTTCCTTGAAAATAACTTATATTATTGTTTACTAACCTTTCCAGGAGTCTCTGTCTAATAGATAATAATACGTCTTTCACTTTGCTATTCTTTGTGTTTTTCATTCGCGTCTTAGCTTCTTCAATGTCGTATGTACCTGTGTTGAGTTCGTCTTGTAGCATAGCAATATCCTCTTCAAAAGACGTATATTCAACCTCTCTGCAATTACATTCGCGTTTTCGCGTTTTATTTATTATAAAGTAAAGGCATTTTGAATGTTTGGCCAGCATGATTTAAACAAATTCTTTGTTACAAAGTTGTTTCTGCGATCGTCTTTTGTTTATGCGAAAAGATGAACACTTTATTTTAGATACAGTCAAACACTTGAGTTGGCGATTACATATGTTAAGCAGCCACTTAAAGATCAATCTAAACAACATTCTTCTTATATATTCACATACAGTTTTCTCAACACGTTATGTTTCAACATCTTGTTTGAACTGTGTAATATCGTCTTCCATAATTTTCTTTTCATCGCCATGACTATATATTAAAACATTCACAACGAATGGTCGTAACGTATACATATTAAACTGTACTGAAAGGTTTATACATTAAAAGGAATCAGCCGCATTTGCAATATTGTCTGAATTTATAGTCAATTCAATGAGCAACGCATATTCACATACAGTAATCCTATTTATTTTGGCGATACGTCATTTTTTATCTAAACACACTGTATCTACATACCCTTGTTACTCTGTGATATCAGTTTCTCTCAAAAGGGCGAACAAAATATTAAAAAGTGAAGAAGGACATAAGGATAGAAATTAATCATGTGATTTTCTTTTTATTATTTTCTTTCATATCATGCATGTTGAAACTTTATCAGAATGTTTGTCTTGGTGATATGCAGACCAAGTTCGAATTTTGATCATGTCACTAGGCCAAATTGAAGGAAAATCTTGTTAATACTGTAGAAGCCGCATTTGTTTTCTTCGGCAGCTTAACATTTGGTCAAAATGTTTATCTTAATGATATCTAGGCCAGATTCGTGGAAGACGGGTCATGCCGGGTCAAAAACTAGGTCACTAAGCCAATTAAAGGATAATCATGTTTACACTCTAGACGCCGCATGTTTTGCTTTAGCAGCTTGACATTTTGTCAGAACATGTGTCTGAATGATATTTAGGTCAACACTCTAGATGCACATTTTTAACTTGAGCATGTTGAAATTTTGTCAGAACGTTTGTTTTGTTTCTCAAAACTTCCTTTGGTGACCATCTACTAAGGTTGTTGAAATTATTTCGATGATATGATCCGTTTAAAACATGGCTTCTCTTATTAAGTCTTAAATAGCACATTCTCAGGTGAGCGATCCAGGGCCCTATGGCCCTCTTGTTGAACGCGCTATCCCATTATCACCTACAAATTAACATTTTCAAGATTCGAAATCTACTAATTTCTCTGACAGATAAAATGATAATAAGATTATTTTGAAAGTGTCTGGTTTGATCCTTTATAGCAGAATAATTCACACAGTTCGTCCATCAGCAAATCAATCTGTTTACGTGTATCTTCTAGCTCTCTGTTTAACTCAGATATCCTTTTTTACAGACGTAATTACAATGAATAACGTGTTTCATATGAAATATTTAATTTCTATTAGATTTGATATGCATAATAATTGCGAAAATGTCACGAGGCAAAATCATACCGATAACCTTTAAATCGAGGTCATAGTATTCGACTTAATTATGTTAAACAGTCAGTATGTTTACTGCATGTTGGGGCCTTGATGCCGTATAAAACGATTCATATTCATTTTATTGCGCTGTGTTCTCTAATGAAAAGGAATGTTTTCTTTTTTTCTTTGTATGCGAGTTTAAATTATTGATTAAGTGGACATTCCAGCTGATATAATAAGGTTAAATAATATTACTTAAGTAATGTATGTGACATAGATTAAATACTCGATGGCCTGCCACTTTCTACATCACTGTGAACATTGCGCCAAATTATTATTCAGTTTCGATTTATTTATATAGACTTATGCGAGATATAGGTTAGAGATATTGAATTAGACACAATACGTCAGATTTCTTAAACCAACCTTTGTTCTAAGTTTGATAAACTTTCTTTAATTAATGTAATATCCTTCTTCCATGTCGGCTCATTCGGCTTTCCGGTCGGCTTTTGTACTTCAATAGCGTATTTTGTTCTTAGCTTCTCGACTTCTTCTGTAATCTCTGTCAATTCCCTTGCCGAATTTGAGCTGTGGATATAATTTACGTATATTTAATACAACATACAAAAGCCGTCACAAATCTTTCAATTTCAAAGCAATATGTCTTCAGTATGAAAGAAACACTTCGCAAATAAAATGTATTGTAGTTAAGCGTGTGAAAATGAGACTTCACTTACATCCACAGTTTACCAATAAAAGTTCAAAGCGAACTTACTCAGTCAAATATAAAGCTTTGTTTCTCCAGAGTTTCGATGTTCATTATTTGGCCTAGATGTTGAAACATTAAACATACTGTCATTCGTTTGGCAACTCCTACTCTTTTTAAACAATCTTGTACAATTTACATGTAAGACTTTTATCCCTTTTGACGTATTAGAGAATGGCCCAAGTACGTCGGGTAGCCAGACAATTGTTTGCTTTGTATATGCATTCATAAACTGGCGTACGATTCTTTCTAAAAAGCAATGTCTTTATCTTTTTCCGAGCTCAGACACCAAATTATAATTTTTTGTATAACTTTTTACCTTTGATTCAGTGTGTCTCTAATGACGGATAGAGTGTCCCAAAGCCCTGTGTTATACTTAGATTTATTTTTTCTTTTGTCAAAGTCCTTTTTATTAAATTCATCCTTTCCTGCATCATCTTTTAAAAATTCAATCTCTTGTAGAGTACAATCCATGATCTCCTTTCTTGGTATGGAACAAAATAATGTGATAAAAGGTCATTATGCCAATAGTAAAAAATAGTTATCTTCTTTGGCTATACTTGGCCCATATATAGTCTTGATAAGCAAGGGACGTATTATCATGTCCTAAAACACAGGGCATTCGGTTATAAGCTAGGCGAATCAACCAATCATGTTACAGCTTGTACCTTACACTCGCCGGATACACGGAATTTTATGATTACATGAATTTACATAATTTCGTTCAATTGACAACTATTGTATTATTGATTACATGAACAAATTGACCTTTGCCTCGCCAACATTTAACACGTGTTTATATATAAGGTTGACGTGACATTCAAACTTAAAGTGTTACTGAACACTCCGTAACCAAAAGAAGTACAAATCAAACATAATATAGAGTTTTAAGTAAAACGTATATTTAAAGTACACACATACAATATGCTTTCTGAAAATAACTTATATTATTGTTAACTAACCTTTCCGTGAGTCTATGTCTAATCGATAATAATACGTCTTTCACTTTGCTATTCTTTGTGCTTTTCATTCGCTTCTTAGCTTCTTCAATGTCGTATGTACCGTTGTTGATTTCTTCAAGTAGCGAAGAAATATCTTCTTCAACAGAAATATATTCAAGCTCTCTGCAATTAAATTCATGTTTTATTTATTGCAAAGTAAAAGCATTTGGAATGTTTGGACAGCATGATTTAAAAAAAAATTGTTACGTGTTTCGTATGCCATCTTGTATATTTTATGCGAAAACTTGAACACTTTAGGTGACGTTGAGTCAAATTTGTGTTACCGATCACATCTATTAAGCAGCCATATTGTATTCAGTAGATACTTGAAGATTAAACAATACAACATCTGCTTCTTTACTCGACTTATCTTAAGCAGCCACCTTTGTTCAGCAGACATATTTTGATGATCCAATATATAAAAACGCATTTTAAGCGTGCATATCACCACACAAACATTTATTCGATTTAGGGTTGTTATGATTAAACGTGCGATCATGAAGAGAACCAAATTACAAAAAGAAGAAAGCAAACAATGTTAGCGGTAAAATAGTTTAATGTTATTTGGGTTTAACCTATTTCAATATTATTTCTGTTATTATACGGCGGAAGTTCACTGATTCATGATCCCTTGGTGGACAAAACAGTACCATGCTATGTGCCTTGACCAATGGCACTCCACAAAGCTCGCCGCGACTGGGGACCGAAGACAGAAAACCCTGACCACTCGGTAAAGGCAGATTTATTGTTAAGAATCAAATATTGTCTCTCCATAGATTAAACCAATTTACAATTTAACAAAGTAGTCACACGTTGCTTACAGAGGTGATCGCTAACCCACGTTGCACTGTACACCAAATAAAGTGTTCATGTTTTCGCAAGACGAAGAGCAAGAAGAAGATGTAGAAGAAATAGAAGAAGAAACAAAGTAGAAAAAGAAAAAGAAGAAGAAAAAAACAATGGAAATAAACAAATCATCGTTGATATGTGTAAATATAAAATGTAACTTTCTCAGCTTGAGATGCAAGTTTTAATGAGCTGAACATCATGACAGTCTATGATTTGTATTGTGATGATATTTTCAATTGTTCTTTACAAAAACAACAACATTTTTGATTATTTATTAAAGGGTCCCCATTTCTGAAACAATGTATCAGAAGCCAGAGTTAAAGTTTCTTAAAATGAACTTATGTATTTAAACAAACAAACCGTTGTTCCCCGTTTGACAGGCGTTGTTTAATCAAGGCAATATCTTTCTGCCATTTCGGCTCCTTGGGAATTCCCTTCGGTTTTTGGTCTTTAGTTGTGTCTTTTGGTCGAAGCTCCTCAATTTCTTCTTTAATCTCTGTAAGTTCTCTCGCAGTATTTGAGCTTTGGATATTATGTACAGACATGGAATACACAGTTGTTAATAATCTCTCAAACAATTGTGATACAACTGGTCTTGAGTGTGAAAGAAAGTATGTGTGGAGTTTACTATCCACGATAACAAATAAGTATTTGTTCCACCAATATTTTCATTTTTTTTATTTTGCCTATTGATTTAGAGCGTTAATTACTTTGTCATCCGTTTAGCAGCATAGGTAACCTGCTGATCCTACAGTCTTGTATTGGCCTTTATATATAGCTTTTGTTATTATGTAAACGCTTTAAAAGCTTTAATATTCTAGAGAACGGCCTATATACGACGTGTAGCCAGACAACTGTCTCGCTATTTCTTTATTTCCAAGCAGACGTATGGTTACCAATACATTTGTTGGGCATACACTTTCTCAAAATGAGATATAATTACGTATATATTTGAAGATAGTATTACCTTTGACTCAGTACGTCTCTTATGACGGATATAGTCTCCCAAATATCTCCTTTACACCTCGATTTACTTTTTCTCTTCTTAAAGCCCTCTTTATTGTATTCACCTTTTTCTGTCTCGTCTTTCAGATGTTGAATCTCATTTATAGTTACAGTTGCGATCTCCTTTCTACGTATGGAAGATAATAATGTAAAAGGGTTATTGTGCCCGAAGTGAATACTATGTTTCTTTTGTCGTTACGTGTGTCTAACAGCTAGTTCGGTTCATCATACCTCCGACAAACGAAGTTTGAAGAGGTTGGTTGGTCGGTCGGTCGGTCGGTCGGTCCATTACAATTTCCCCTGTCCGAGCATAACTTAAAAACAACTGGACGGAATTTAATAAAACTTCATATGATGATACAACACAGTGAGAGGAAGTGCAGTGTTCACGTACCATAACTCTATTTTTACCTAATTACAGAGTTCTTGTCCTTTCTTACTATGTTCATGTCCAGATAATGACTTGAACACTCCTCGATGGAATCTAACAAAACTTCATACAATGGTAAAGCACAATGAGAGGCAGTGCATTGTACAATAACCGTAAATCTATTTGAGCTAATAACAGAGTGATTGCCCTTTTTTACTTTTTTCTTCTTATCCGGAGAATAACATTCATTGCACTTTCTTACTGTTTTCTTGTTCGGAGAATAATTCAAAAAGTAAAGGATGGAATTCAATAAAACTTCATACAATGGTAGAGCACAATAAGAGGAAGTTCAGTGTACAATTACCATAACTAATTATTAATTAATTCTAGCTTATTACAATGTTAGTGCCCTTTCTTACTTTTTCATCCGTTGCAATTTTCCTTGTCTGGGTCATAACTTGAAAGCTACTGGATGGAAATTAATAAAACTTCATACTATGATACAACACAGTGAGATGAAGTGCAGTGTACAGGAAACATAATTATACTTTACCTTATTATAGAGTATTTGACCTTTCTTAATTTTTTCTTATCCGGAGAATAACTTTCATTGATCTTTCTTACTGTTTTCTTTTTCGGAAAATTACTTTAAAACTCAGTATTGGAATTTAATAAAACTGCATTCAATGGTAGAACTCAATGAGTGGAAATGCCGTGTACACGAACCATAACTATATTTTAGCTAATTACAGAGTTATTATCCTTTCTTACCTTTTTCATGTCCGGAGAATAACTTTAACACAAAAGGATGGAATTTAATAAATTTACATACAAAAGTAGAGCACAATGAGTGTAAGTGTGCATTTTACAGGAACAATAACTCTATTCAAGCGAGTTATTGCCATTTCTTTTTTTTTCTAGTTCGGAGAATTACTTTAAAACAACATGATGGAATTTAAAAAAATAATCAAACAATGGTAGAGCACAATGAGAGGAAGTGCAGTCTACAATAACCATAACTCGCTTAGACCTAATTACAGAGTTATTGCCCTTTCGTACTTCTTCTTGTTCGGAGAATAACTTTAAAACAACAGGATGCCCTTTGTTACTGTTTGTTTTTGTCCAGAGAAAACTTGAAAACTACTGGATGGAATTAAATAAAACTTCATCCAATGGTAAAGCACAATAAGAGGGAGTGCAGTTTTCAAGATCTATTACTTGTTAAGCTTATTACAGAGTTAGTGCCCTTTCTTACTTTTTTCTTGTCCGGAGAATAACTTTAAAACTACTGGATGGAATTTGCTATCAGGGAGGCGTTCGGGGGTATTACTCACATTCAGTGATAGCTCTAGTTAAGTTTTACAGTGTATTCAATGTAAGTGATAACAAGAACATTTCAGCTTGTCAGTGCGAACAGGTACACGCTTTTTTCTTTCATTAGTGCAAAATCAGACCAACAAATGAATCTGCACTGTCTGAACAAAATCGACACTTATCCTTTCTTACCTTTTTCATGTCCGGAGAATAACTTTAACACAAAAGTATGGAATTTAATAAATTTACATACAAAAGTAGAGCACAATGAGTGTAAGTGTGCATTGTACAGGAACAATAACTCTATTCAAGCGAGTTATTGCCATTTCTTTTTTTTTCTAGTTCGGAGAATTACTTTAAAACAACATGATGGAATTTAAAAAAATAATCAAACAATGGTAGAGCAAAATGAGAGGAAGTGCAGTCTACAATAACCATAACTCGCTTAGACCTAATTACAGAGTTATTGCCCTTTCGTACTTCTTCTCGTTCGGAGAATAACTTTAAAACAACAGGATGCCCTTTGTTACTGTTTGTTTTTGTCCAGAGAAAACTTGAAAACTACTGGATGGAATTAAATAAAACTTCATCCAATGGTAAAGCACAATAAGAGGGAGTGCAGTTTTCAAGATCTATTACTTGTTAAGCTTATTACAGAGTTAGTGCCCTTTCTTACTTTTTTCTTGTCCGGAGAATAACTTTAAAACTACTGGATGGAATTTGCTATCAGGGAGGCGTTCGGGGGTATTACTCACATTCAGTGATAGCTCTAGTTAAGTTTTACAGTGTATTCAATGTAAGTGATAACAAGAACATTTCAGCTTGTCAGTGCGAACAGGTACACGCTTTTTTCTTTCATTAGTGCAAAATCAGACCAACAAATGAATCTGCACTGTCTGAACAAAATCGACACTGTTCATATATTACTTACATAAGCGTGTACAAATCATCTGTCAACGTGAGTATATTCTGAATAAGACGGAACAGATGTATACACTAATCGGAACACTGTTCAGAAATTCAAACTTGTACATGTTCATGTGGATTGATTGATTGTTTGGTGTTTGACGCCGCTTTTAACAATTGTGCAGTTATATCACGGCGTTTCCTTGGTAAATACAGGAACTACTGACCGATGTATCCTGATACCCGCAACCCTGAGCGCGAAGGAGGGCAGCTATTACTACCATGTGTAAAGTCTTTGGTATGACCCTGCACGGGTTCGAACCACCAGCGACCACCCGCACCGAGGCGGACGCTCTACCACTACACCACCGCGGCTGATCGGGACACTGTTCAGGAATTCCAACTTGTACATGTTCCTAAGGAATGGCTATATGAAGATATTTTAGCATGGACAAAGTAAAAGGTTTTAAATGACATTTAAAATCAAATCAGTTCTGCAAATGTTTGAGATCACACATCACATAACAGAAGCTTCTATGGAATGTAATATAGGCCTATTGGCCTATTTGTAAAATATATTATTACGAATTGCCTACTGAAAGATGATGATATGATTGTTAACAAACCTTTCCGTCAGCGTTTGTCTAATTAATATTAACACATCTTTCCTTTTGATATTTTTCATTTTTTTCATTCGCTGCTTTGCTTCGTCGATGTCGTAAGTATCTTTGTCGATTTCTACTAGCAGCAAATTAATCTCGTCATCCAGAGGAAGAGAATCAGTCACACTGCAATCGATTCAATTAATGTCTAGTATTACGTACTGCCCATTTAATAATGGTATTTGAACTGTTCAACCAGTATGATTAAATGTGTTTCCTCCTTACGTACTTATTCATCCGTTCGTTTAACCTCTATGCTAAAACATGAACAGTTATGTTGTCTATATTTCGCATTGATCTAAATAATTACATAAATTACTTTCTGCTATATGTTGCATGCGTGTATAACACTAGTGTGGTAATGAACACTAGGAACTCGATACATATTTCATTTGTTTCCAGTTCGAATTTCAATCCGAATGATTTGACAATTACATATTAAAACACGTAAGCACCTGGTAGTGGGGAAGTTACAGGCGCAAGTCATGTATAGCAAGCAACAAAAATCTCTTGTAAAAAAGCCAAGGTCCAGGATTATACTTTTCTTACATAAGGATACCAAATAAAGAACTGGTGGAAGGCAGTGGTGCAGTGGTCATGCTTTTGAAATGTTTTCACTCAAATGGCTCTAAAACTGGTAAAGGTTTCAACATAGGCTTCCAAATTCTTTCGCAATTAATGTCAAATAACAAAGTTTAAACAAAACGAAATTGATTGTGATGAATGTTTACGGTGCAATCTTTGTTAGCCAACGATCGCCTCTCACGAACGCTCGACGGCTGCATTTATTAATCCGCTCTTATATACTTGATCGTACAATGTAGTTTTCGAGGTCTTATTTCAGTAGTAAAATTGATAATTGATGGAAGTAGATCATTGCATACGAAACATTCACACAGCGCACTATTCACTCCACTAATAGCCATCAAATTCTCGTTATATTCATTTTCACAATCTATTCCCATTCAACTGTAATATATAATCCGCTCCTTTTTAATGCCAGCTCATCAGACCAAAGCATCACTTTGAAATAATGAAACATTAAATAAGTTAAGTCCCCGCATGAAAGAAGAAGGAACATTCATGTAGAATGCCTTAACAGATGAATTATTATTTATACACATTACTTGTGTCGTACTCAATTGTGGGACTATCTTAAGTGTTTTAAATAAATATTCCCAAATTCAATAAGCCCTGACAAATATGATGCATGTGCTAAAGAACAAAGCCCATATAATTTAATTTATTCCGTAAACATTATGGTAATATATGAAAGTTGAAAACATTTACCTTGCTTTATCATTAGTTGATACATTACAAAGAGCATCCCATATAGTCTTGACGTCCTTGTGTAATGGACTTTGGAAGCTTTTCTCGGAGAAGTTATCTTCGCGAATTCCTTCAGCTAATTTAGCTATTTGTATTTCAAGTGCCTCGTGTTTTCTGAAACTAATACAACAACCGTTTTCACTAAATCAGATGAGTTAAAAAGCAACCAACAAAGAGAATTGATTTATGGTGCAGTTGAATGTAAGCGTTTGGTTATATATTACATTTGTGTAACTGTTGAACAGAACGTTTGCTTTTTCATTTGTATTTCGTATTATGTAGACCCTGACAATAGTTTATCAGGTGAATATTGAACTTGTGTTTTTCAGACAACTATTACTTATTCGGTAAAACAAAATAGGTCGTTACGCAAGATTTCATAAATGATATCGTGTTCGCCCGACCTTTGATTTCGTTGGTGTTTTATAGAAGTCACGTGTGCTAAATTAATATAATTTCTAATTAGAATTTGAGCTATGCTTTGCCCAACCATTGAAAATGCTGACGTAGCAATAATTATTGTTATGTTATGGTCGTTTATCTGGTCCTTAAAACTGAACTTCTCTCATAATCAGAACAATGTGTAAAAGAAACAAGAAGCCCAAGAGGCCAGTATCGCTCCACTGCCCGTAGGCAAACATTAAATCTCGAAACAGCCCCGCCCCCTGGTGGCCATGTTTTTTGACCAATCATGGCTTGAAGGAATCTCGCAGAGTGTTACCTAAGAAACATTTTTGCAATATTATTTGAAAATCGGCCAAATAGTTTGGGAGGAGAAGATTTTTAAAGTTTTCACTAAAGTCAATATAAGGCTAACAGCCCCGCCTCCTGGCAGCATATTTTAAGGACAATCACCATGGCTTGGTGGAATTTGATACAGAGTCACCCAAGGAACATTTCTACAATTCATTTGTCGGAGATGATTTTTTAAATGTTCACTATAGCCATAAGAGGCAAAACAGCCCTGCCCCCTGGCGGTCATGTTGCTCAACCAATCAACATTTGAAGGAATCAGATAGAGGGTCACCAATCGGCGTGACTCTTTCGGAGGTGAAGATATTTTAAGTTTTCACTAAAGCCATATAAGGCAAAATACCCCCGTCCCCTGGCGGCCATATTTCAAAAACAATCAACATAGCTTGATGGAATCTGATAGAGGGTCGGTCACCCTAGGAACATTTCTACATCATTATTTGAAAATCGGCGAGACATTTTCGGAGGAGAAGATTGTTTAAGTTTTCGCTATAGCCATATAAGGCAAAATAGCCACGCCCTGGAGGCTTTGTTTTTCGACCAATCAACTTGGCTCAAAGAAGTCTGACAGAGAGTGACCAAAGGAACATTTCTACAAACTAATTTTAAATCAGCCCTACACTTTCGGAGGAGAATCTTTTTTAAGTTTTCCACTATAGCCATATAAGGCAAACAGCGCCATATTTTTCGACCAATCAACATGGCTTGCAGGAATCTGATAGAGGGTCATCCAAGGAACATTTAAACACAATTATTTGGAACTCGGCCAAACTGTTTTGTAGGAGAAGAATTTTAAAGTGTTTTCTTTCTGTTTCCATCGAAACCAGAATTTAGGAGAGGACATTGAGAGGATGCTTCTTTTGAAGTTTCATCCCAATTGACCAAATGGTTATGGAGGAGAAGTCGTTTGAAGCAAAATGTTGACGCACGTACGCACGCACACACGCATGCACGCACGATGGACAATTCCCCAATGACTTAAACTCGACTGGCTTTCAGCCAGTGGAGTTAAAAATTTATAACACATGATTCCAATTCATCTTCCACAAATCAACTAACGGTCTTTGAGGCAAATCAGCCTGTTGCTTGGAAGTACTATAATGTAGAGAACGGGATTAAGACAACCAGGAAACACATAGCCTAATGAATTTGCCTTCGTGATATGAATGAACAAATGGTGATAACGGTGCATAACACTTATATAATTATGTTGCCAGTCTGATACAAATGAATCATTACAATAACTGTTATTTCAAAACAGAAATGCATTGAACTTTCAAATTCCCACTGCACTTTCTCGTCTGTTTTAAGTGTAAAAAGTGGATGGTAAATTTAAGACACAATTATGCAAGTTTCTTGGAAGCGCGGCGTCGGTATTGAATAGGTTTTAATTTTGTACCATGGGGTGACGTAATCAAAAAGGGAGCAACCAACATTATTATTGTAAAGAAACACTCTATAATATGTTTTTTCAACATTAGTATTGTAAAGAAACACTCTGTAATATGTTTGAAAAAAAAAAAACTTTATGAATCAATACATTGTATTAACTGATTTAAGAAACATCAAGATGCAAAATATGTATGTTTGCTACCGTTATTACAAATCTTAAGACACATTTAATTTGTATTTGAAAACTATTTTCCAACTTCCTAGGCTACGTTTTTTTCAATAGTTTGATTCACGGCCCTGACCACAGTTCATCAAAGCTCAGAATATTTTTAACTTTTCCCTAAATAGGCTATACTTTTTTAATTGTTTGGTTTACGGCCCAAAAATTCGAGTGATGTTTCTGCTTATTTATAAAATGCTGTTGTATTTCTAAACTAAAAACGTTCCTCCCCATACAGTTTGTTCGTTCAGACACCATTGTATTCTTGCTATATGTTGACTATGAATGTGAATTTTTCTTTTACTTTCATAAATGCTCAATTTTTATCATAAATATCTTTAAACGTTTTAAAATTACTTCTGCTAAACTGGAATTAAAACATAATATATGTTAATATTTATGCACCTATGTTTTTGTTTTATCTAATTGATCTAGTTAGAGCAGATTTAAAACCGTTTATTGGTAAAAAAATAAGAAACTTCAGCTCGTATGACACATTATAGTTGCAGTCAATGTTAAGCAAACAGGAAATAAAATGGTTTCAGGACTAACCTTCACATGCTGAATATCACATAGATCGCTGCATATACAACGTTTAATCCCTACGTCAAAATCGACCCTTTCTGCTCTTGCTCTTGTTAACCTTTTATTATATTGGTAGCTAGATGAGCAATGTAGGCACATCTTGGCCTTCTTGTTTAAAATAAAGGGACATCCTGTCTCCTTGCACACGTTATTTAAATGTACTGAACTGCATCTGCTTCTTTTAAGTCATGCTTCAAAATCATGAGCGGCGTTTTTGATGCTTTGCATCAAAATTTGTTTTGTTTTCTCTTGATTTATGTGAGTTGGCCACAACACGGTAAATTAAATAATTCGGGGAGAACGTTTACCGTATGTCTGCATGGACGATACATATACAATAACATACGTCATAATTCCCTTCCATGCTGAGAGCTTTGTAATTAGGTATAATTACAAATAACTTTTCCATTTACTATCTCTTGATTCTTCATTGAAATATTTTCTAATTTTACTAAGTTTTCTTATTTTACTCCAACTCAAAACAGAACCCATTATTCGAGATAAATGGATATCACCAATCATTCTACAACTCACTTGTTGTCAAATTGCTTTATTTCGTGTTCCATGACACAATTGTTTGTATGTGCGTACGTTTCTATATTTTACGTGATATTAATTATTTAAGAGATTGTTTAGCCTGTTTTGCATTTTACGCCACTTTCAACAGCTTAGATCACATCGCGGCGGACAGGAAATATGATATTGGTTCCACACTCTCTATACAGATCGAGATAAAAATAAAAACCAATACCACAATTGCAGAATCTCAAGAGTTGTATTGTTTCCAATCGTTCAGACCCATTTAGCTGAACCTTACATCATGACATTGAAATATCAAATTGAATGGTTCCTTCGGATGAGACACGGTCTTGTGTGAGTGCTAACGAAATATTTTATAATTTGTGATATTTTGATATATGTTGGAAACATACTTCATTTAGATTCATGTGCACTATTGTTTCATTAACATAACATAACTGCACAAAGTTAACACCCGATTACACATTCTTACATTTTGAAAGGTAGCCGAAGCACCAATATAATTTACGAACCGCCATTGTTATTCTCGACTCGAAATTGAATCGTCGACACAATGATGTGTAACGCTTTTTCTAACAGTGTTTTTCATAAAAATTTCGTGTATTATCTTATTCTGGTATTAACGCCTGGATATGTGTGTTCTTTATTATAATTTAGATGCCCTTTTTGACCTCACAGTTTGTTCAGTAAAGTTAACACCTGGATATGCGTGTTCTTTATTACAATTTAGATGCCCTTTTTGACCTCACAGTATGTTCAGTAAAGCTAACACATATCTTCTATACTGCGTTCATAAACTTGACAA
The DNA here is from genome assembly GCA_031761405.1 of Serripes groenlandicus. NCBI lineage: Eukaryota > Metazoa > Mollusca > Bivalvia > Cardiida > Cardiidae > Serripes > Serripes groenlandicus. The sequence continues at coordinate 69,425,961 of JASEVX010000006.1, forward strand.
ATCATGGCTCAGGAACAAAAATCTTAACCTTTTTCATTCTATTTTAAAAAGTAATTCCAGAGAAATTGTTTACAAAATTTGAATGCTAACAAAAGCAAAAATGGGCTCAAGAGCGCTGTGTGGCCTTATATGACCTTTTTTTTTAAAAATATATTTGGTTTTCGAAAGTAGCAGACTAACTACCAAGTAATGTTTAAGGGATGTATCTTGGGTGACTCTTTATCTCATTCACCAAGCTATACTAATTGGTCAAAAGACATGGCCACCAGGGCCTGCGGCTGTTTGACCCTTAGTATCCAGTGTACAAGATTTAGTAAATTATTTTCTAGGAAAATGAATATCTTATTTTGAAATACTTACTGGTATATGGACAATTCTTTGGTGGCAGTGCACCTGTATCTGTACTTGGGCCTCTTGTATTAGGTTATCCTACCGCTAAACGAGTTGTTGTAGTTGGAAGCTCTCTTGTGAAACCATGTAGCATATTTGAAATACGCACATCTGTTACGAATATTTGGAAATACCACTACCACAGCCAATGGCAAAATGCCATCTCCTAGTAAAGCGACTCAGAAAATGCAAATATACACAATGCATTTCTTTTCCTACCGATAACATATATTCTTTTTTAGTTCATATAAGTGCCGTAAGTGTGAAATACCACGCTCGTCAGGTTAACGGAACATAGGGAATTACGTTAATATCCAGGGATTTTGATGGGTTTGTGTATTACACATTGTTACATGTTTTGCTTCCTGTATAGTAAAAAGGATTTCTGGACATGTGCTTTTAAATGTGTTACCATTGTGTACTGACAGTGTGGAAATATCTAGATGTTCACATATACAAATAGTGTGCAATGTTGACGTGTAGAAACGAGAAACATTGTGAATGACAAGCTTACATATCGGCTTTGGCTTTGATAGACGCCAAATCCCTCCCTGCTGGTTTCTCGCTATTCTTCTCTTTTTGATTTGTATCAGTATGTCCAGGTGAACTTGAAGACGTATTGGCATGCTGGGATCTTTTTTCACCCTGAACATTCTTTCCAATGCTTCTGCAGTAAAGAATAATTCTTATTATGAAACAGTATGGTATGTTGCATTACATTATGAATAAAATAACATCATTAGGACTTATATCATTTCTGTGTTTTGTGAACATTATTATTTTTTAATATAAAATGGTGATAATCAGTACACTTTCAATATCTGGCAATAGAGTACGCTTCACTAAACCTTCTTTGATATTTCTGCTTGCACGTTACATCAATTATTACTATTGAAGCTGAAACAATACAAAAACGCGTAACTCAGAATATGCCAAGAAGAAATCTCGCTCACATCTCGCGGGAATGGCGAGTTGTGTTAGTCATGTAAATTACTTATCAGTTAGTCTTGTACGCGGTATAATACCACCCGCTTATCAGGGTTGTGTATATTAACTTTGATATCCCTTCATTCTTTGCTATGTTTGTGGTTTTAATAATTTTTAAACTGTATCGTGGTGGAAAATTTGAGAGAAACTTATTTAATATGCATAATTCATAGGCGGATCTTACTATGTATATGAGACATGGCGTTTATTTCACTTTATTTACACACAATTTCAACTCTAATAAGGTGTATAAAATCAAAAGGTCTCGGTCCAAATACGATCAAATCATCTCGGTCAAATCAGAGACATATAAATGATATTTTTTGTTTATTTTATTGTAGGGCATTAAGTGAATAACTTTGTTCTATAAATTATCTTGAACAATTCTACTCCCCGTTTACAAGAATCAAGTGCACCTGTCTTGTTTACATGCGTAAACCAATCAAAATAAGCTGCTATCACGTGGCCTGTATTGGCGAATCTGTTGCAGTCTTCTTCACTCAATTATTAGAATTTAGATCTACAACATAAGTTATTAGTCACTGAAAAATATTTTAATTACTGCATTACTACGCTGTAATTATATTTCATAAAAGTATTTAACGTTCGTATTTATGTGAAAGAAAGTGTTTTGTTAAAGACTGTCGTGTTAGTTGATGTGACAACATCGGATAATTGTTGATATTCGGATTTGTTTTAATATTCCTTGTTCGCGTCAGTGATACGAGTATTACCTTTACGTAATCCAAGATGTCAGCGCCCGCGAAGGTTCAACAATTCAGACACTCTTTTATTTCTCGTTTGAAACAATTCATCAGAGAGGAACTGTTGCTTAAACATAAGTTAGGCCTGCAAATCCTTGATTTCCATTGAAAAGAATCCGTTCAGTTCTCGGGATATCCTGGAGCCACAATAGAAACTTTTTGAGAAAAAGTGAGTTGTTTCAGACTTAAGTCTTCTGTCGGACATTTTCATCATTCTAGTCGTTCCGACATTTACAACAAAAACCTAACAGAAGACGGGATTGTTTATAGATTGTGTGATATGGTGGCCTTCTCTTTGGAATTCTACAAGTGTCGTAAATGATTGTGGTCAAGAATTTACACCCATGTGTTACTTCATTGAGATCTGGTTATCCGGTTAACATAGTGTGGTTTACCGGGAGAGTAGACACAATAAACTTACTCCTGTCATCAAGATTGTCTAGTCGTTTTCCAAACAAAGCTTTCCTGTAGATAAAGAAGGGGTTTTGGACTAAGGAATCCAAGGAAAACACCTTCAGTGCCGATGGTTGTCACCTCTCAAGGGAGGGGTAGTTCAAATTGCTGTGAAACCTAGGGACAGCTGCAGTTGCAGCTATACGGTCCACATTTCATTCATAGATATGTATATTTTCAACAATATTTGGCTATTTCTTATTATTGGCTATATGATTGCACCAGTAAGCGGGATTATAACTTCTCCAATTACCTGTTTTTTAATTTTTAAGTGATCTTAATTACAATCTTGGGACTTGTGTTTGTGGAAACCGCATTATTTCATGCATTTATATTAGTTATTCTTGCTGCTAATAGCATTGCATGTTTTTGTATTTAATATCAAAGTACAGGTTCATATTTTACACGTTTGCCCATTATGTAAAAAACGGTTCACTTAGTGTCTTACTTGTCATTTATGCGCCGAGCCCCGGTAGCTCAGTCGGTAGCGACGCGGGCTGTCAATCCAGGGGTTGTGAGTTCGAATCCCGGCTCGGCCAACTTTCTTTCCGACGATTGACAAAAGTCAATGTGACATGCGTCATCCGTATTCCACCAATGGGCTAAGTCTATGTGGAAAAGCAGCCAGTTGCTTGGGAAGATTGTTGTGTGGAGTACTGGTGTGAGAAAACCAGGAAATGCATGACTAGGTGAACTGGCCGCCGTGATATAACTGAGAAATTGTTAAAAACGGCGTTAAACCCCAATCAATCAATCAATCAATATAATTGATGCTTGTTAAAATATACTGTAGTGCGGTGCACTCCGCTTTTTATTTGGCCAGGAGTGCGGTGTCATTGCACTAACTTATTACGGTGAACTCACTGGTTTATTAAATTGCAGTGCTGTGTACTCTATTAGTCGTATTAGATTACACTCCATTGTTAAGTGAGTTATACTCAGTATATAGCTACTGTTCATGTCTGTTAAGTGATAAGGTATGGCACTTGCTTTGGATGAGGCAGTTACAAAGCACAAATCCGTATATCAGGTTGGATTGGCACAGTATAGCTAGCCACAATAGGTACGTTGTTTCCAGTCAACTATTGATTCATAGATATGTATATTTTAAACAATCTTTGAGTATTTCTCATTATTGGCTATATGATTTGCACTAGAAAGCGAGACTATAACATCCCCAATTGCCTATTGTTTTAAGTAATCTTAATTACAATATTAGGACTTGGATGTTACATGTTGTGTGTGTTGGAAACTGCATTCTTTCACGCATTTACATATAGTTATTCTTGCTGTTAGTAGCATTTCATGTTTTTGTAATTAGTATCAAAGCACAGGTTCAAAGTGTACACGATTGTCCACTGTGTACAAAACGGTTCACTTAGTGACTTACTTCTAAATTATGTTTGTTAAATATACCAGAGTGATGTGCACTCAGCTTGTCGTTGGCTAGGAGTAGGGTGCGCTTGCCCTATATACTTATACGGTGCGGTGCACTCAATGATTTGCTAAATTGCAGTGCTGTGAACTCGTTTAGTGATATGTAGAGTGCGGTGCACTCTTTTCCTTAGCAGTTGCTCCTTTCTTATTACAGTGCGGTGCACTAAGTGGTTTGTTAAATTGAAGTGCTAGTGCTGTGCAGTATGTTCTTAAAATATTGTATTAAGAGTGCGGTGCACTCTGTTTGTTTGTGTTTTAGTGCGGTGCACTATGTGTTTTTGTAGAGCGATACACTCTGTGTGTTAAATTGAAGTGCTAGTGCTGTGCAATCTATTGTTTAAATATGGTATTTAGAGTGCCATGCACTCTGTCTATTTTGTTTAGTGCAGTGCTCTCGGTTTCTTTTAAGTGCGGTGCACTCTGGTTTTGTTTTCTTTTAGTACGGTGCACTCTGTTAATATGGAATTACCGAGTGCGGTGCGCTCTATTTTTAGAGCAGTTTCTTTCCTTAGGGTCTTAGTGTAACTGGAGTGCGGCGCGGTCAGTTTATGACATATAAGGAAGGCACTTAACCTCTGGTTATAAGTAATGTTTACTCTATCGTCTATTGATATTTAGGAAGCGATGTTGCTCAATATTGTTGCGGGACAGTGCGGTGCACTCAACATTAGATTATTATAACAAGGTGCTCCGCTTTTTAGTTGATGGAGTGTGGTTTACTCCATTGTTAAGTGAGTTACACTCAGTATATAGCTACTTATACGAGCACCTTGTTCGTGTATGTTAAGTAATAAGGCGTGGCACTTGCTTTGGATGAGGCAGTTACAAAGCACACAGCCTTATATCAGGTTGGATTGGCACAGTATAGCTAGCCACAACAGGCAACATTGTTTCCATGCTAACTGTCTTACTTTTTTCAAATGAAAAGAAGGCGCTCGACAGCCTACACTTCGAGTCAATGCCCTTGCTGTAACGAAAATGGTCTGACTAAAAGCCGTAGTTCACAACAAGAAAAAGACCAACCAGCCAATAGCAATATACCTTTTGTAATCACAAGGACAGTGCACCGCCTTCACAAACTGTTCAAAATGTGGCATCAGTATCGATGATTCACCAAAACTCGTCGGAATCAGACTCTGAACCAGAACCGGAAATAAACATTCACCGGAGAATTTAACATACACAGTAGTGACATTGTCAATCTAACCGAATCTGCCTAGATCCGCAGAAATCATGAAGGCAGGTGAGGACAGTGATGTGGAGAGTGGTTGTATTATGAGTGCACATGCTAGTGGTTGTATTATGAGTGCACATTCTAGTGGTTGTATTATGAGTGCACATTCTATGAAAATAACAGGTATTGGTTAGCCAAACACGTTTATAGATCCAATTAGTAGCCCCATTTTAAATCAAGTAAAGAAATCATACCAAAAAAGCCATCAGGGCAAATCAATTCATGATTTGTCTGGAATGGCCTAACAACTTAAAACGGGAATGTATCACATTCAAAACTCTGTTCCCAATTGTAATTGCCTGGGAAGAATGGGGGCTTAAACTTAACAACAAACGCATTTTTCTTCACACAGATAATATAACGGTCATGCACATCATTAAAAACCAAACAGCTAAGGTACCCTCAGTCATGTCCTTAGTCCGTAGACTAGTGTTAGGAAATCTGATAATATTCCTGAAACACATAATGTTCTACCAGATCTCCTTTCTCGGGTTCAGGTGGCCAGGTTTCGGGAATTAACACCTCAATACCCAACAACAGTTCCAGATCATCTGCTAACGGGTCTTTCAACTACAGTGTCACTATGTTAAACAACTCGCTTGCTCCCTCAACATTAAACAGCTACTGGAATGCTTGGAAGCATTACAAGGCTTTTCATCAAATTTATCATCCCCAGTGTAAACTCCTGCACATACCTACCACCCATTTAGGTAAATTCATATCAACATGCCATCACCGGAATCTAAGTCCTTCGTCAGTCAAATCCATGATATCAGTTAGTGTCTATGTCCACCAACACCTCCCATTCCTGGCAGATTCTTTCTTGATAAAGGGGCTGCTACTTGGCATTAGACGAAATCAAACAAAAGACACGCGGTTACCCTTCTGTCTTAAATATCTGACTAGCATCATGTTACTACTGCCATCCTTTTGCAATACCCAGTATTATGTTGCACTATACAAGGCTGTGACTTTGGTAGCCTTTCTCAATATTTTCAGGATTGGTGAATTAACTCTATCCCGCCTCGGTCACAGTAATCTTATACAAAGAATAGTGTTAAATTTGAACACGTTAAGTCAAAAGTGTCTTATATTGCTATTGTTAATAAATCTTTTAAACACTCTGGAGGCAGGATTGCACAAATACCACTTTCATTACAGCTACACAAATCAATATGTCCTGTTAGAGCTTTAGCGATATATATGCGCTACTCTGTAATAAGCCATTCACGTTTTCCGAGTTCAGCTTGGTTCGCAAGAAATAAGTGCTAAAATACCAGCTTGACCCTAATATTCATAATGTCACTCTCAACGTATAGGTAAGGCTACACATGCTCACTTATCAAACCTGCCAGCCACTCAAATTCAGAAGCTGCGGCGTTGGAAATCTGCAGAATACCAGAAGTTTATTCGTATTAAACCATTATAATTTTCTGCATACAAATGCCTTACTATGTCTTCTTTGCATTCTTGTCGGTTTGGTGCACTTTTACCAGTGTTGAAATAAATGTCTTAATAACTACTATATTGATAAGATTTCCCAAACCCTACCGTAATAAAGCGGAGGATTTGCTGATTATATTATACCTGGATCTTATTTTAATTTCTATCATTATTTTTTTGTATTTCATTTTTATCATACTTTTTAAATTTATCTTTTGCAAATGCATACATGTTGACAGTCGCACCATATGAGTGTTTTACAATTATATCACGCTTTGAAAAGCATTGGGAGGTCTTTCTATTGTACCAGAACAGAAGTTGCATTGACCTATCGGGACAAAGCGGAGGCTATGTGTATACTCCTGTTTTATATCAGTGTCACATTGTGTTCAATGTATTCATGTATATCAGAGTTATAACTGTAGCTTATAGGACGCCTTCGCCGGTGGAGCAGCACAGCGAGTATACCCTCTATGATAACAATACAAGGAGTAGCCTACACGACAAGGCAAGCATATGGATATTTGGGTTATCTAGTATTTATATTATGTTTCTGACATTCAGAAGATTGATCTTGGGTAAGCATTCATTTTGATAGACACATGTATATATTTTTTTAAATTAATATCAGTTACTCAGTTCAATGTCAATCAAACATTTCTGTGAGTGTGATCTGTGTAAACGCAGCACCACATTTCACGATGTTGGAGGACAATCCCATATTTACTGGTTCATTTTTGGCCTCTTGTATTAGCTTACCTGAACGCTAAATGAGTTGTTATGGTTGGAAGACCAAGTAGCATAACTGAAATACGCACATCTTTTACGAATGTTATGTTGGGAAATACCACTTCCAGAATCGATGGCCAATAGTCATCTTATAGTCAAGCGACTCAGAAAGTACAAACATGCAAAATGCATTTCTTTTCCAACCAATAAGATATATGCTTTATTCGTTTATTACGGAACATAGGGAAATACGTTAATCTACACATTATTTCATGTTTTGCTTCCTGTCTAGTAAAGTAGATGTCTTGCGAACACGTACTGTTTAAATTTGTAACCATTATTGTACTGACAGTGTGGAAACATCTTGGTCTTCACATACACAAATGTTGTGCAATATTGGCGTGTAAAAACGAGAAATATTGTGAATGAGAAGCTCACCTATCGGCTTTGGCTTTGGATTTGTTATACGCCAAATCCTTTCCAGCTGGTTTCTCGCTATCCTTCTCCTTTTGATTTGCATCAGTATGTCCAGGCAAATCTGAAGACGAATTGGCATGATGAGGTATTTTTTCACCCTGAACTTTCATTCCTGTAGCCCTGTAGTAAAGAATAAATGTTATTATTGAACAGTATGGTATATTGCATTACGTTATGAATAAAAAAAACAACATCATTATGACTTATATTATGTCTTCGTTTTGTGAACAGTATATTTTGAAAATAAAAAGGCGAGAACAGTACACTTTCAATATCTGGCAATTGAAACTTCATTAAAATTTCTTTGATATTTCTGCTTTCACAGAACATCTATTATTTCTTTAGAAGGTGAGACATGTACACACAGAAACACATAATTCAGAATATGACAAGAAGAAATCTCGCTAAATTCTCGCGGATATGGCGAGTTGTGTTTAATAATTTATCAGTAAGTCGTGTCCTAGCGGTAAACTACCCGCTGATTAGGATTGTCTATAGTTACTTCGAAATCCCTTTATACTTTGCTATGTTCGTAGTTTTAATAATTTTCAAACTGTAATGCGGTGGACAATTTGAGACTAACTTATTTACTATGCATAATTCATCGGCGGATCTTACTACGTATATGAGACATGGCGTTTATTCCACTTTATTTCTACATAATTTCAAGTCCGATAAGGTGAATAAATCATATAATCTCGTTCCAAATACGACCAAATAATCTCGGTCAAATTAGAGACATATAAATATGTCTCTGGTCAATTCAGATCTATTAAAATACAGTCGACATGGATAGGTAAATATTTTGTGTTAGTTGAATTTCAAATAAAATGAATAAGAAGATAAAAGCTAGCATTTTATTTATTTTACTGTCAAATAATATTGTTTATATTATAGTCGTCATTCTATTGTCACCGAAATTAATTAATGTATTCCGATTGAGTAATTGAAATCATCAGACGCTTGCTATGTTTTATAAAGCGCGTATACAACAATGATCATGATCAGCGACATTATCGCAATATTCTCGAAAGAATGCGAGCTTTTCTCGTTGATTTCCTTATCTGTATTTATATATCTCTTACGTGAGGATATTTCGTTATCATCAATAATTCAATTGGAGACACAATTGAAAAAGTCGTACACATCATATGAAGTCGTTTCTGTTTTCGAATTACGTAATGGTTTATCAATGATAACGAATCTTAGAAGATATCGCTATATGGCATGGATTTGTTAAGGTTCTGTTTAAAACAAATATAATCATTCAACCTTGTTTTGATTATTTGACAAAAAAAGACATACCTTCCGGAGTTTATTCCCCTTTCACCTGCTACTACAGTGCTAATCTGTACACAAGGAGAGTAAATAAATCAAATTACTAATTCGAAATGAGCCATATCTTTTTCCATATATATGTATCGTAAGGAATGTTAGTCGTATAATTTGTGGAATATTTTTACTCCTTCCTTGTTAAATTGACATGTCAGACGGCGGCGACTTGGCGACTGATGCGAATTATTTTATCACATTATTTTTAGCTAATTTTGTGCATTTCACCTACAAGTATATACTTGAAAAGAATCATATTTAATGAGTACTGTTTCGTTTCATGTCCCGGTCGTACTTTAACGACCACTTTCTTACGTACATCTTAAATTCAGAAATAAGGCTTGAGTTCACCTTTGTCTATGCCAACCAACGGATCCTTCGTTTACTAGATGTTTAACCCCGGTTGGAGATATTTCCAGGTGTATTATAACACGATACACTCAATTTCCACTGAATTTATCAGAATCGCATATGCATGACGAACACTCAGCAGATAATTTTACAATATAAACGTAACACAGGGAGTGATATATTTTCATATTAAATATTATTTATTTTTTCGCTATTTGACTTTTTGACTTTTTTTTGTCTTATAGAAAAAGACATGATTGAAATTAAAGTACTTGATTCGGAAAATGAGTACATCTTAGAACAGGGTGGAATAATAAATTAAATACTGAACAACGACATAAACACAGTAAAAATATCAAACCCTGTTTTTTAGTAACGTTCATTATTGTTAAATCGTTGAGTTGTGAAATTAATATAATACTACAATTATTATGTTTAATTATAACGTTATATATATATAATAACATATGTATGCAAACTATACTTTTCTCAATGAATTTGTTATATTTTAAACGATCCAAATGATCACATGTTTAATTTGAGTTCAAAATATACGAAATTCAGCTGAATGTAAGTACGAGCATTACAGGGAAATATGCAATATTGATAAATTTAAAAGTCGTTAACTTTGTAATCAATACATTTGGTTAAATGTATAACTCCAAAAATATATATATTGTTCGTCATTACCAAAGCGTCGAGCTGCTATAGCTTAGTACATATATATGAAAAAATAGTATATATTGGAATGTATCCAGTTACCAGGTGAAAAAAATAAGTGGGTGACCGGTGCAAGACAGCCAGGAATACATAGGTTTACTGGTCACCATGATTTAACTTATAAACCGTTGCAAACGGCATAAAAATCCAATCAATTCATCAATGCAGTAATTAATTAATTAATTATTTGTTGATTAGGATGATTGGTTTGGCAGGACGATATATCATTTTTGTGAAATTGCCGTAAAAACAGAAATGAATGTCACCTATGATAATCTATACGATGGCTCTTCGATTAAGACGGTCGAGCTAGTGGCTGAGCAATGATGAACCACGATTTGGCAACTAAACAAACCGTTAATATCATTCCTACCCGATAACGAAATCAACGCGAGGCATTTGTATTAAACAACTATGTTAACTTGGAAAAGTCTGGTTTGGCTAGTTATTTTCAATATCAGAAATTACCTTTTTTAAACGGATGGATTGTTTTGCGATGTTTCACGCCACTATTAAAAAAAATCAGTTATATCACGGTATCACAGTACTACTGGTCTATTTATCCTGACACAAATCGGTCAGTCGTTATGTTAACCCCACAATCCTGAGCCCCAAGAAGGGCAGCTATTATTACCAGTTTTAAAGTCTTTGGTATGACAAGATGGTGGATAGAACCCACGACCTTCTGCACCCGAACAGGACGATCTACTACAACATCATCGCTGTGGTTTTATATGGAGAAACTTACCTCTGATTTTGCTTTTTGAATTGCTTGTTTTGCATCTTCAACTGCTTTCTTTTCGTGTACGGCAAACTTAGGTTTAGATAGAACTTTCTCAAAATAATCAATATGTAAATTGATATTCTTCACGTCTGACTGAAAGATATACAGAGTTAAATCAATGCACACGAATAAGGCTATACATATAAGATTTTAATGCTTTTAAAAGTGCCAATTTCACAGTTTGCATCATGGACATGAGTTGCCCTTAATCTATGATACTGATAATATGCCAGCTGTAATTAATACAAGCACCTTACCACTAAATTATAACGGTTGTAAAACTTGGAAACCTGTTGCACCTGATAAAGCATTTAGTATGAATTCGTTAAATGAAGAAAGTTACCTATAGACTATAACAGTTATGTAAAACATATAGAAATTTGCTGCTTTTCTTTACTAAATCAGTTAATAAACATGTAATTTTGAGTCAATTGTCAATTGTTAAAACAGATACAACATGTTCACCCTTTTTAAATTTCTGACTTGGAATGACGTGTTAAAATGATATCCGCGTTATATTTGACACTCTTCATCGGCATGTGTATTCGTACGTTTTATGCTTGGGTGATTACGTATTTAATTGGGTTATGTATTGTTGTTGCGCAATATTGCATATACAATGCTTATACCGACGCTTGTTATTCTTCAAAATGATGTTTTGGAAACTGAACAAATCATTTGGGATAAAAGTAATTATATGTGTAAAAGGGAATGGTGTTAGTTTTTTTCTTTTCAAACACAAAACTGTTCAGTATATTTTACGAGATTTACAAAAATGTCATATCCAACGACCAACATCAAATGTGCGTTTGTTAGACTATTTCAAACACGTTTGCCAAATTTCACAACACTAGGAAGACATTGTATGATTTAATAAAAACCATTAAATATATATAATTCTTCCGTTTTCGTCCTTTTTTCAGAATTACAACTACTCGTTATTATCAGAAGAAGATACTTTACAGGTTCGTACCTTACAATTTAATTAATGTCTGTATGTTTTATTCATTGGAGGACTCCAAAGGCAATTGGTCATGTCTAAGACTTTCTTGATCAATGTATTTGAACATGCGAAAAGACCTTGTCTATCTGAAGAGTATTGATGGACCTTAACATAACAAAATTGCATGATAACGTTGTAATATAACGTTGTTCGGGGTCATGTTATGTTAGACGAAATTTTCGACCAGTATTTTTGATGCAATATATATATTTTAATAATAATGATTGTTTCGATTCTTATAAAGTCACTCAATGTAAATTCCACTTTAACATAACGCATGCTTCTCTGCATTCCAATGGTCAATTAATGAAAAAAACTGCTGTACTTACTTTTTTAAATGCCGTTTCAAGTTTTTTTACATTTGGCGAGAAGGACGTGTCTGCTCGAGAGCCTGATTTTATCTTTTTCAGTGTTTCTATAATATTAGTCTGCCACGCCGGTCCTTCTTGTACTGAGGAGCTTGCCATCTTTTCTACAAATGTTGACCCCCATCATTGTAAGAAATACTATTAACTAAGAAGGTAAAATGTGCAACGCATGTTTGTGTATGTATTGAAGCCGACATCAACATACTATATAACGCAAATATGCGTTTGCATGGTTAGTACATGCCTTTGAATCTGGCACTGGAAGTTTTAAGGGAAGGAAAGGTAAATAGCTAGTTCGGCATGTATTTTTTTGGATGCTCTGATATTGCTATGTGCCTTCCTTGAATGAGTAAAACATTAATGCGGGAAAACAGCCATTTATTAATAGTATTGCCGTGAATACTGACAAAGCGAACTAGTCAATTTAGTTTTTCTCATCGCAGGCTACCTTATTCCGAATTTCATTTAAACGTCTTATACGAAGAGACATTTTTTATAATACAATACTTAAATTAAGTACAGTTTATGTATATCCCGCTCCCCCATATGAGGGCGATATTTTAAGTACATGTATAGTTTTTACAATTCTACATGAATACAAACAAACACTATACTCATCTATGGATGGGGGAAAATAATATAGACACTCTAAGTAAAGACATGGCAATCAATTATATATTTATATATTATACTTTGAAGAATCATAACAGCATGCTCAGTGGTCTGTGGCAAATATTTGTACTTCAATACATTACTTTTAAACAGAGTAGTACATGTATATATGAAGACTCTGGTATATGTTACTACAGTTGCAATTCAGCAACTCCAGGTTGTCTGCTTCGTCCAGTAAGGGGAGTTTTGGCTCGCCTAATATACGAAACGAAACAATTGAGGGGTTCCTGTTAAAAAGATAATTATTTAAAGTATGACCATATTATGGTAATAATTCGAACATTACGTCGATTGCTTCTATACCATTTTAATAATATTGTGGTCCAGCTCTACTTGAATTGTTTTGCCGAATTAAATATAGACTTCATTATTCAGTGTGACGGGACGTGAACATATTGTGGCTATTGTAATCATGTTTGATCTGCTTGAACTAGTGTTCGATATGTATTATGCTTGCTTGTTTTGATACAGCGAAGCAAGACGCGGAAGAAGGCACACTTTCCTATAGGAACTGTTCTCGTACTTGTATTACGATACGAACATTTACAGGGCAGTGAGTTATTACGAAAATAATTATTCAAAATGAACTGCATGTTGTACTGATACAAAATGTGAGATATATCAGGGATACATCCAATTGTGACGGAACTTATAATAAATTATTTTTTTAGTTAAATGCCACATTTTCTATTAACTTGGTTATTCTATATAGGCCTTGCAAAGACTTTACAATATATGATCTAGTTACTATTGAGAGCCCCTGAAGTTTCTTTGCATCAAAATCCTAGCATATTTAGTTTAAGTCAGTTTTTAGGCATATGTCTCAGTTTTGTTCCGTATAGAAGAATCGCGACTATAATCAAGCAATATAAGTATGCTGAAATAATCTGATTTATACCCTGTGGATTGACACCTTGTCCAACCATAGAAAATAGAGAATTTCGAGACTTTTAACTACGTACCTTTATTCGATTACCCAGTAACAGGCATGCAGGTAATGTGGCATTGATTTAACCTGAAGTAGAAAATGTTGCCCATACATGATTCTTATGAAGCTTTTTAGTAAACACAATGGCGCACTATTTGTTAACGTTAACCTCTACTCGTCATGCTCGGCAATACCGACACACAGTATCAACCATGTGTTACACATTTGATGGGGATATGGCTAACAGCGATATGTCGTCGGCAAAGGATGGATTAATGACCGACGTATACATGATTAAAGTGCCTATGTTACAGTCGTGGAGATCCGTTATAAACTCATTTTATACAGACTAGGTAAAGAAAAGTGGACATAACTCCTCCCTGACGTACATCGCGTACAATACTGAATGATTCGTACGTTTGTTTTGCGTACCGTATGACGCACTAAATCAGTATATAAGGCTTAAATGATCCTCACTATTTTGCTCACGAGGTCTGTTTAAGAAATAAATACTTATACCTTATAGTATCGAATGTACCCTTTTGACATAAACGTCACTATGACGTTCGGCGTTATAGTACACACCTTCTTGAACGTTAAAGGAAGTGGTTATACAGCTTAGTTGATTCTTAAAGCCGTGTTGTTGAGGACAGAGGGATTGAATCCTAGCACAGGATATACTAGTAAATATGCATTTATTCGATACTTGTAGCAACGTCTAGAAAATTTACAAAAGGATAGTATTAACGATACTAGGAGGTTCGGATTTACGTTTACCCTTTAGGTTTGTAAATCGGTATAAATATACTGGATTGTCACTTATTCGGTACTTTTTCGAATTTAACTATTGTTTTAAAAGTAGGACTAAAGCCCTTGTCAGCGGTTTACCTGCATATATGATGTGCTCGTTCAAAATGTCATCAATCCCAGGCGAATTGCGTGTTAACGTACTTTTTAGGAAGCTTTCGATTTCAATATTTCGAAGTCGCATGCAATTGTTTTTGGAATACGATTTTGATTTGCTTTAAGACAATGACTGAGTACGTTTCTCTACTTAGTTGTTAAGGCATCGTCATTGCATACGTTATCAAACACGTGAGAAAACATTTCCAAAATCTGTTAGAGTCATAGTCTGCATTTAATGTACTGTCTCCGATAACTATTTTGAGCAACTGTTGCAGATCTACCACTTTTATGATGCAGCTGCATCCAAAATGATATTTGATCTAACGTGTCCGCTTTATTGAGCTAATCGTTAACTGCGTTCTCCTACAGTTTTCGACGCGCCTAAATACAGTTTAAGCCTTTATATAGGCTAAACATGATGGCGACGTACCATTAGGTTGTAAAGACTCAAACAAAGGATTGCGAAGCAGAAGCGTTTTGCATGTTTGTTAAACTAATTCTTTGGAAGACATTGGGATGATTTTGTTATGATATCGTTGAAGCTATCATTTATAAATTCTGATCTGATGTAATAATTTCTCGTTCAACGATGTTGAACGATGTATTAAGGAGGTATATCTCAGATATTTCTATAAGCACATGATCGATGACCGTCTTATTTGGCATAAAGGCATAGTCTGTGGCCATATTATACATTTATTTCAAAGACAATAACCCTTTTTTGTTCGATAGATTCTCAGAATGGCACTGATTTGCCTACACGACCTTGCGAATTAAATGGAACCGTTTCATACAAATGAATAGTATAAAATAAATTTCCTATATATAAATTGCATGAGAAAAGAGATTATGCCTCGTGTAACGTATCCCTATATAGCTTCAGGTCATTATCAGCAGGCATATACACATAGAGCAAATGTACAATGTATGTTCAGATGTTATATATATACCAACAACACTTTGCAAGGTCTTTTTGACTATATTGGCCATTCCCGCTTATATACATGTAGCTTATATCACTTCTTATTACAAATGAGTAATCAGGGTGAATCGAATCCATAAATGTTGCGGATCATGGCAATAAGTTTTGTTCCGAGATAAGAACAAGATCAACACCATATTGTTCAAAACCTGAGAAAGCGGGTAAGCGGAAGACATAACGGGTGACATAACCCCTTCACATTTAATGTATATGTTGCCGGTTGCCTTAATACTTGCAGACAAAAATTGAATGTGATTGATTTAAATAATACTGATTTGCAGGGAAAAAACAGGTTTATATGAACCTGCGACTAGAAGGGGCCAACCTTTCTGTTGTTTGACTCAAGAAATATGTTAGGTTATGTCTTTTGTACAGTGTAGTTCGACAATACAGTTGTAGGCGAGACAGTTTATATGCACAGGCTGTGTAGAGCTTTGACTAGTAATGGTTTTTTTATCAACTGTTAAAAACCTTGTTATTTTCAATTATATATAAACAATCATCTTTGTATTTAACAGTATTATTTCAAATAGATAAACTGACAAAATTATGTTAAATTATAATTGTATATGAATTGCCAAGGTCCGCGTAAAGTGAATGTATAACACAACCAGTTTTCGTAGTAATATGAAACGTTTTGTCATGTCACTCTGACTGAACAATTCATACGGGGAATACAAGTTTACAATACTACCATCGAGATAAAGGATTTCTTCTATCCTTTCTCACATAGAACAAATCTAAACGTCGAGGTAAAACTGTGAACATGTTCATTAAATATAAAAGTTATTATTAAATAGAGATGATTGTGTGGTAAAAGGAGTATATTGATCATTGCTAGCAATTTCTGTTGTTGCAAAAATGTTTTCGAAAGTCATGCGCCATCGGATAAAGGGATATGTTATTTCCTTCAGAGTGTTCGTTTATGTTTTTAAATCTAGGTAACTCAATCAAACAACTTTTACGTTTTGTCAATATCGATTATCTCCCTCTAACCTTAAATGAAATATTTAAGTCACCTGAATTGCTTATTCTTATTTTTGTATATATACATATTTGAATGAACTGTGAAAGTAACAAACTAACCCAGTTTTATACCAAGTGCGATGAGAAGTCTAGACACAAGAAATTAAATAGCACTGTGAGCAAGTGTTCCTATACAGTTTTGCATATACATGTATTGGTTTATATGATGTATATAAATGATAAGTATATGTTTCCCATTTCATTTTGAGAATCTTTATGTTAATATGTGTAATAACAATACAATACTTTCGTTTGAAAAACTTCTGAATCTTGTTACAGTGTTCAATTCCTATCGACAATTACAGTCTTTAAAACGAAAGTTGTATGTTTACAATGACCACTTAAAAGGTGTCGTCTGCTTTAATAGGAGTTTATATCAAATACAAAAATTAACAAGCAAACAAAATAAACGTGTGTTACCTTGTTTGGTAGAAAGTTATTTCTTCTGGTTTAAAACATAGTGATCTGGCCAAACATTTCACAACACCGCATTCCATGTAAGGAAGTAAATTAGAATTTCTGATTATTGATTATTCAAACACGGCAATTATATTTAGTTCCTAAAATAGATATGTGTATGCATATTTTTAACGCTTTATACATACTGCATAACTATCGGGGACTTATTCACGGGCATATGTAAAGCTCACGCCTATAGCGAGGTTCTCTTGTCCCTTGATATACACATTGTTGGAAGAACGTTCTCCCTCATCCCAATCAAACTAGGTTTCTAACTCAAAATTCAATAATACGGGAAATCATAGTGGTGTTGTACGACACTTTCAACAATTGTTCAGTTATATCACTTCGTTTACTGAGTATGTTACCTGTACTGCCTGTACTGCTGATCCATTTATCTCGACACAAACGAGTCAGTCGCAATGATAACCCCATAATCATGAGCGTGAGGAAGGGAAAATCCAATACTAGCATTTTTAAAGTCGTTGTTATGACCCGTCCGGGGATCGAACTCGCGAACTCCCGCACCGAGCCGGACGCTGTACCACTACACCACCGATTGTACTTATTGTCAATGTATTGACCGCAGACAAACGAATACATCATTCAACCACGCCATTCGAAAATATGTAAATACAGTACTTCCATGAATGTCTTCAGTCTTCGGTTTACAAGATGCATATTCAGATTGCTTGATATATAAAAGCTGTTAGTTGATTGGTTGATTTGACTAGCAAATGTTCGAGTTTTAAGGGTGTATTATCATCCAAATACTTGACCGTGGACATGCGCATACATGAACAAATGTATCAACGAATGATGTATGTGTGTACGCCATCAATAGGACCCTAGTTATAAGTGAATACAAACCGATTTCTTCCGAGGACATCTACGACACATTCACGAACGTATCGTTTCTACATTTTGTCCGAGTTAAGTGGTCCGAGCGATGTATTTGTGTATCCACGGTCAATTATTTGTCACAATTTCACAGTTATGAGAATATCCATCCTTTTGCTTTGTTAGAATCAAATTTGACATCTTTTTAGGTAAACCGGTAACATGAACGATGCACACACAAACAACGTGCTTTGCTCTACCGAAAGAGTTCGCCAATCTATAAGAAAACCGCAAAAGCCGAGAGGTTAGCCTCGGATATTTTGAACCGGGAGTTCCGGGTTTGATTCCCAGTTGCGGTGGCCATAGTGGTGTGCCTACAAACAAGACACATTTCCTAGCTTACTACTGGTTTTTTGGACCATGGACCATGAATAAGTGATCTGTCGATGTGATATAACTTCAATAATGTTGAATCGGCGTTAAAACTCAACAAAGAAATCAAACTGCCCATCAAATATTCCAAAGCAACTTACATGTATCTGAAATCAAACGAAGTTCTGTTTTGTTTGACTGGGAAGTTATTATGTTTGTGAGCATTAATATAGATCAAAATCGCTTTTCCCCCGCACTATCGCGACGGGCCCCGGTAGCTCAGTCGTTTGCGACACGGGCTGTCGATCAAGGGGTTGTTATTTTGAACCCTAGTTCGACCAACATTCTTTCCGACATTTGATAAAAGTCACTGTGACAAGTGTCAGTCGTCTTCCACCAATGGGCTAACAGTCTATAAGGAAAAGCATCGAGTTGCTTGGAAAGTCTGGTGTGTGGAGTAAACACATGAGCACATGTTGATGAATTGGCCGCCGTTATATGACTGAGGAATTGTTGAAAACGGCATTAAACCCAATTCAATTAAACCTGCACTGTCAAATCAATTAAATTAACTTTGATGCTTTATCACTCGTGAAATGTCAACCTTAGCACATCAACATTGGAAGAGGAGCAGGAGTACATTTGATACTTCTGTTTGAAAAATCGTATTACAAATATTGACTGACGATACTATATTCTCTTGATCATGCAACCATAATCGATTATGATTTTTAGGTCAGTCGTTTTTGAGAATGACACGAGTTTGCAGAAGGGAGTGATGTTTTTTTAAACGAATGTTCATTAAATAAAACAGTAATTATTAAATAGAGATGTTTTTGTGGTAAAAGGAGGAAGTTGTCCATTTTTAGCAATTTCTCTCGTTGACAAACTGTTTTCGAAAGTCATGCGCCATCGAAATGAGGGATATTGTATTACCTTCAGATTGTTGGTTTATGTTTCGAAGGTTAGGTTAATCTATTAAACATATTTTGCGTTTTGTCAATATCGATTATCTCCCTCTAACCTTAAATGAAATATTTGATTACACGTGACTTGCTTATTGTAATCTTTGTATATTTAAACGAACTGTTAAAGTAACAAACGAATACATTTTTAATCCAACAAGGATGAGAAGTATATACACAAGAACATAAATAGCATGGGAACTGCTTAAATAGCACTGTGAGCAAGTGTTCTTATACAGTTTTGCATATACATGTATTTGTTTATATGATTTATATAAATGATAGGTAGATGTTTTCAATTTCATTTCGAGAATCTTTATGTTTATATTTGTAATTACAATACAATACTTTCGTTTGAAAAAGGTATGAATCTTGTTACAGTGTTCAATTCCATTCGACAATTACAGTCGTTAAAACGAAAGTAGTATTTTTACAATGTTCACTTAAACAGGTGTCGTCTGCTTTAATATGAGTTTATATCAAATACAAAAATCAACAAGCAAACAAAATGAACGTGTATTACCTTGTTTGGTAGAAAGTGATTTCTTCTTGTTTAAAACATACTGATCTTGCCAAACATTTCACAAAACTGCATTCCATGTAAGGAAGTAAATTAGAATTTCTGATTATTGATTTTTCAAACACGTCAATTGACCTACATGTATTATATTTAGTCTAAAATAACTCTTGATATGCGTATGTTTAACCCTTTATACACTGCATACATATTGGGGATTCACGGGAATATGTAAAGCTCGCGCCTATAGTGAGGTTCGGTCTTCACTTAATAGAAACATTGTTAGAAAAGAAGAGAAAGAGCAAACCGATAGTATAAGAACGTTCTCCCTCTTTGCAATCAAACTAGGTGTCTAACTCAACTTTCAATAAAACGGGAAATCATAGTTAGCTCACTATTAATTGTATGGTGTTGTACGACACTTTCAACAATTGTTCAGTTATATCACTTCGTTTACTGAGTATGTTACCTGTCCTGCCTGTACTGCTGGTCCATTTATCTCGACACAAGCGAGTCAGTCGCAATGATAAACCATAATCATGAGCGCGAGGAAGGAAATATGAAAAGTCGTTGTTATGACCCGTCCGGGGATCGAACTCGCGAACTCCCGCACCGAGCCGGACGCTGTACCACTACACCACCGATTGTACTTATTGTCAATGTATTGACCGCAGACAAACGAATACATCATTCAACCACGCCATTCGAAAATAGGTAGGTACAGTACCTTCATGAATGTCTTCAGTCTTCGGTTTACAAGAAGCATATTCAGATTGTGTGCTAGATAGGACTGTTAATTGATTGGTTGAATCGGCTAGAAAATGTTGGAGTTTTCTGTGTATGATTATGCAAATTATTTGACCGTGGATATGCACATACATGAACAAATGTATCAACGAATGATGCTTGCTTATCGCATTTATTTTACAATAGGACCCTAGTTATAAGTGAATACAAACCCGATTACTTCCAATGACATCTACGAAACATTCACGAAAATCTACCCTTTGTTGAGTGCAGTGGCCCGAGCGATGTTTTCATGTATCCACGGTCATTTATTGTTAACAATATCACGGTTATGAGAATATCCATCATCTTGTTGTGTTAGAATCAAGTTTTAAGGCTTTTTATGTTATACCGAGAACATGATGGGTGCACATAATAACCACGTGCATTGCTCTATCTAAAGAATTCAATAAGGATACCGCCATATATAAGGGGTTAGCGTCGGATATTTGGAATAGGGAGTCCCGGGTTCGATTCCAAGTTGCGGCGGTCATGGTTGAGTCACTTCGGACAAGGCACATTGTATAGCCTAATACTGGTTGGTTTACCAATGGGGCATGCATAAGTGATCTGTCGCTGTGATATAACTTCAATAATGTTAAAACGGCGAAAAAAAAATTAAAAAAATGCCCATTCCAAAGAAACTTATCTGAAATCTAACGAAAATCTGTTCTGTTTTGTTTGACTGGGAAGTTATAATGCTTGTGATCATTAATAAAGATAAATATCGCCTTTTGATCGCACTGTCGGGTGAAGCACCGGTAGCGCAGTCGGTTGCGACGTGGGATGTTAATACAGGGCTTTGGGTTGTGAGTTCGAACCCAAGTTCGGCCAACATTCTTTACGACATTTGATAAAAGTATCTGTGACAAGCGTCATTCGTCTTCCACCAATGCGCTATCAGTCTATGTGGAAAAGCGTCCAGTTGCTTGGAAAATCTGGTGTGTGGAGTACATGTAGGTGAATTGGCCTCCGTGATAAGACTACTAAATTGTTTAAAACGGCATTAAACCAAAATCAATCAAACCTGCACTGTCAAATCACTAAAATTAACTTTGAAGCTAAATCACACGTGAAATGTCAACCTTATCACATCAACATTGGAAGCGGAGCATAAGTACATTCGATACATTTGTTTGAAAAGTCGTATTCTATATATTCTTTGAGAGAGAGAGAGAGAGAGAGAGAGAGAGAGAGAGAGAGAGAGAGAGAGAGAGAGAGAGAGAGAGAGGGAGAGAGAGAGAGAGAGAGAGAGAGAGAGAGAGAGAGAGAGAGAGAGAGAGAGAGAGAGAGAGAGAGAGAGAGAGAGAGAGAGCGAGAGAGAGGAGAAAGGAGAGAGAGACAGAGACAGACAGACAGACAGACAGACAGACAGACAGACAGACAGACAGACAGACAGACAGACAGACAGACAGACAGACAGACAGACAGACAGACAGACAGACAGACAGACAGACAGACAGACAGACAGACAGACAGACAGACAGACAGACAGACAGACAGACAGACAGAGACAGAGAGACAGAGACAGAGAGAGACAGAGAGAAAGAGAGAAACAGAGAGAGACAGAGAGAGACAGAGAGACAGAGACATACAGAGTGAGACAGAGAGACAGAGAGATACATAGAGACAGAGAGACAGAGACAGAGAGAGACAGATAGACAGACAGAGAGAGAGAGAGACAGACAGACAGAGAGAGACAGAGAGCCAAAGAGACAGAGAGACAGAGAGAGAAAAAAAGAGAGAGAGAGAGAGAGAGAGAGAGAGAGAGAGAGAGACAGACAGAGAGACAGAGAGACAGAGAGACAGAGAGACAGAGAGACAGAGAGACAGAGACAGAGAGAGACAGAGAGAAACAGAGAAACAGAGAGAGACAGAGAGAGACAGAGAGACAGAGAGATACAGAGAGAGACAGAGAGACAGAGAGAGACATATCGACAGAAAGACAGAGACAGAGAGAAAGAGACAGACAGACAGAGAGAGACAGACAGACAGAGAGAGACAGAGAGCCAAAGAGAGAGAGAGAGAGACAGAGGGAAAAAAAAGAGAGACAGAGAGAGAGAGAGAGTGTGTACATGTTTTGAGTTAATGTGTGATAGTATACATGTATGTGTATAATAGTGTGCTTGTATGAGTGTATTATTGTTATATAATACATAATCTTTTTCCACTATATATGAGAATGTATCTATGTTACAGGGAATATGTATAATCAGGGAATATGTATAATCCCTGAAAAAAAGCAGGGATTATATATATTCTCTGATTTGATGTCCAGGTATTTAGACATATTCCCTGAAATTCATTCTGTTGATTAAACGTAATTAAGTCTTTAGCTCATAGTTATTTCCACGGGTTTTATGTTTGATGTTCTTAATCTAGAAATTAACGTGTCAATTATGCCTAATTAAGTAATCATTTTCTTTTAATATTTTAAAGAACAGGACTTAAGTGTCTACATTGTTCTTATTTGTTTGAACTTTTTTTCATCAATTGTAAAGCAAACAGTAGAAATTACTAAAGTGTGGAGATGTAGAGAAGCTTATCAGAAAACGTCAGCATCTAGATGAACATCCAACTTACTTTGTGACTTTTGAAGAAACCTTTGACGTAGTAACGAGAGTGCATCTAGCAACTGGCCATGATGAGAGAGACAAGATGGTAAAATAATCAAATAAGAAGTATGCCAATATCACACAAGACGCCCTGTCACTGTACAAATCCACGTGTGTTGAGTGCCATCGGAAACCCAAGAGACCATCTACTAAAGGAGTTGTTGTTAGACCAATCATTAGCAAAGACTTTAATTGCCGATCGCAGGTTAGTGCTCCCTGTGTATTGCAGAGCAACATTGGATCTGAGTTTACTGACAAGGTCATTGTAGAATTGAAGGAACTATGTCCTGACCTTGTGATGGTCCACGGAAAGCCTAGACATCCCCAAAGTCTGGGTTCCAAGAGAGTTACCATCTATACATAAAAAGTTTACTTACTTACTTACTTACTTTTAAAAAGAACTTGAGAATGTTTGGTTCGTGTAAATTACATGTAAATTACATGCCTCGGCCACTTAACATATATCATATCAGTCATGTGATTAAAGTCAATTTAAATGTCAGTAGCGGCGGTCTTGGTGGAGTGCCATTTGACAAGGTATATTTCCTAGCCTAGTACTGGTTTGTTTGCCATACAAGCACGATTATCCAAAATAGTTATTAATATCAACATCATTCGAGCTAGAGTAAGATATTGGATATACTATCTAAACAAACAATATATCTACAGTAAAGTTCTTGCATACGTATAGAAAAATATGTCGATTTGTGTATTCATTTAATGACATCATATGTTGTTTCCCTTGTTCTCAACAAGTGATAAATATATATTCACTATTCGTACATACTTCAAGATCTGACATTAAATAATGGGTCAGATAATCATTATAATACCCAGTGACACAATATGAGTTTAACATCACTGCAACTATTATTTCAATATAAACAGTGACTTGTGATGATTAACGTCAATACGTATAGGCCTAATGGGCCTATTCATTGTGTTATCACAGATTTAGATGCACAGATCATCTTTATGGTATCGTTAAGTTGGTTGTTACTCATTTTGAGACTCCGTGTTGTTATAAATGCTGTCAACAACATGGAGAAACAAGTAGTTCTGTCAATTGAAAAGTCATAATCTCACCGGTGAGAGTATAGGGTTATAAAATCTAGATACTTCACAAACAACTGGGACTTTGTCAAATCACATGAATATAGAATTATAAAGGTTATGCTA
Organism: Serripes groenlandicus; assembly: GCA_031761405.1. Lineage (NCBI taxonomy): Eukaryota > Metazoa > Mollusca > Bivalvia > Cardiida > Cardiidae > Serripes > Serripes groenlandicus. The sequence goes on from JASEVX010000006.1 coordinate 69,450,680, forward strand.
ATATTGCGGGGCTTGTCTTCACTTCATAGACACACTGTTGGAAAAGAAGAGAAAGAACAAACGGATAGTATAGGAACGTTCTCATGTGCACCTATAACTCTAGGTTTCTAACTCAACTAACAACAACAAGGCTAAGAATATTTAGCTCAATATAATTTGTTTTGAGTTTTACGAAGCTTTCAACAATATTTCTGTTATATCACAGAACTGCCTGAGTATAATACCTGTACTGCTAGTCCGTGTATCCTGAAACAAATGAGTCAGTCTTTATGTTATATCACAGCACTGCCTGAGTATCATACATGTACTGCTAGTCCGTGGATCCTGAAACCAATGACTCAGTCTTTCTGTTATATCACAGAACTGCCTGAGTATCATACATGTACTGCTAGTCCGTGTATTCAGAAACCAATGACTCAGTATTTCTGTTATATCACAGCACTGCCTGAGTATCATACATGTACTGCTAGTCCGTGGATCCTGAAACCAATATATTTATGTTCTCACGACAACCCTGAGCTCCAGGAAGGTAAAGCCATTATTACAAATTTTAAAATCGTTTGTATGACCCGGCCGGGGATCGAACCTGCGACCTCCCACATTCGAGATGTACGCTCTAACACAATTCCACCGAGGTAGTCAATATTATTTAATATTAATGTGAATGTATTGATCGCAGACATACCAATACATCATACGATACAGTCCTGAAATAGAAAATCCACAGGAGGCGAAAAGTGTCTGTCCGGGTTAGCCTGCGTGTCATGCTTAGGTTGGTCAGGGTCGATACTTTACGCATGGTCTAGAACGTTGGTTTAATCGCGAGACGGCTTTTATCGATCAGCCCATAATTCTTACTCATTACATATTGATAGAAAGACCACACCCATACCGACCTTTACGCCATTCCGTAATAAGCCCATTATTCATGAAGCCATCCGTGGCCATAGGTTAAAGCATTTCTGATCAGTCTAAGTTCAGAACAGCCTCTTATATGAATACACACATGATTACTGAAGTTTCCTGACCAGCGTGAGTTCAGAACAGCGTCTTATATGCATATACAGATAAAGATAGATATATATTTATTGACTTAAACTATACATAGTTTTTCATCATAAATATACACATGATTATTGAAGTTTCCTGCAAGCTTGTGTTAGTGACATGTGACAGTGTAAATCTAGATCAGACTGTGGATATGCAGAGGTTGGTCTGGATCAGTGTAAGTTCAGAACAGCCTCATATATGAATATACACATGCTTACTGATGTTTCCTGCAAGCTTGTGTTAGTGACATGTGACAGTGTAAATCTAGATCAGACTGTGGATATGCAGATGTTGGTCTGGATCTATATTATTCAACAAAGCCAACGCATCCCTTTTCCCATGATTGGACTTTTATAAAATGCTGATTACAATTAATATCATTTCCGGCACCATATTTTTTATTTAAAATGAATTATGTAAAATCATACATCACATAGTTATCATAGTATTAATCATTTTGAATCATATTTCAATTAATTTACATAAATTCGTCTATGTCAAAAGACATATCGAGCTACTAATATTAAATTCCTAAACACACAATACTTTTCTGTGTTTATTTGTTGTTGTCTTTATCATATTTGTTTTATGGCATGCTAAACCGATGTAAATCATATAATTTATTATAACTCTAGTAGAATTGAGAACGTTTTATCATAACTATTGAAACTAATCGTCTTAAAAATAAAGTTTGACGTTTTTTTGTTTTTTTGCCAAAACGGTTTATATGATTCAACTTAAATTAAGTCATTTCTGAGTAGATATATGATATATGCCTTAATCGTTGGCTCTACTATATGCAAATAGGATCAAACAGACAATGACATTACTTCTTGACCAGGGTAGTATTATTTGAAATCAGAAGTTCAAATTTTAAAATACGAGTTTCATGTGTGATTGACAAAACTGTATCCTGGTTAATCATATAAACCCTTTACCGCATACATAAAATTAGCACCAGACGACTTCTTTAAAAACATTTAGATTGATTGGAGTGTATCGCCGTTTTCAACATTTTTTTGCAGTCATATTACGGCTAACAGTTCACCTATTCATGTGTTTTCTAGCTTTCTCACATCAGTACTCCCCACAACATATTCTCTAAGCAACTGGCTGCTTTTCCACATATACTGTTAGACAATTGGTGAAAGACGAATGACGCTTGTCACAGTGACTTTTGTCAAACGTCGGAAAAGCTGTGATTCGAACTATCAACTCCTGGATTGAAAGCCCGCGTTGCTACCGACTGAGCTACCGCGGCTCGTAGAAATCAATTAGACCAACATATCGACAAACCACAAGCGTCCTAGTTTTCTTTTGAGAACACACAAAACCTGTTTAAACTACTACACATACTTTAATATGGTCTGTATGCTATAATAATAACGACCATGATGTTATGAGAAAACTCGGGGAATTCTAAGTGATAATTTTCTATTTTTACTCTGTATTTAACCCGTTTCTGTATGTCATAAAAATGAAAACATGCAAAATTATTGTTTGCTTAGATATAAGATTGAGAATGTCTAAAGATTAGCTTTGGCAGTGTGCCGCTTATATGTTCAATGAGACGTAGTTTTGATAGCAGTACGAATAGTAGTAGTTACAGTAATAGTAGCTATAGCGTGTGTTTTAATTGTAATACTGATGTAGGTGATGACGATGGTGATGCCCTTGTAAATATGAGGAAAGGAAACGGTAGTTTATCTCTTTGAACCATGCAAGCATCTTGAAATATGTAACAGTTATCAACTATTCTTATCATTTCAACCAAGAGAATGTGTCGTAGTTAACACACGTCATCTGGTATGGTTTTAGCATTCCTCGACGCTGTACATTATTCTGATATTTCCAATCACTATCCAATAAGAAAGACCGCGGCCAAAACTGAAATCAATGTATTATTTAATTAGTGTTCTCTTGGTAAAAATACATTGAGCGGCGGTAAAAGAAAAACCAACGAAAGGTGTAGTAAACCTAAATAAGTTTGCATCTGCGAGGTCGAATGGTATGTAAAAAAGCAGCATTTACACAACGTGTACCTTTAGATCGCATAGTATGCTTACGCAAACTGATCGATTTCCACACTTGTTGAAATACTCGACGGTTGATCTCTCCTTAAAACACGGCTCTTTTATAACCTGACATCACAACAAACACTCATTATCGGTATAAAGCTGAACATAAATTACCTCATCGTGTGGTATCTCAGTGATTGTAAGGTGACTACAACAACGCACATCTTCGAAACTGTTTTTTGAAATCCATAGCGCTACTGCCGGCCACTACAATTTTGACTTTTATTTGGAACAGCCTTATTTAAATGCTGTCGATTAAAGTATTGGCAAAAGGTTTTTACTTGGGAGTGCAATAGAGCAAGCGCTTTGTGCGCGAAGCCTGTTGAACGACGCCGTTAGTCCAGTAGCATATGTCGTCTTCTCAGCATGTCGTTCAACAATGTATATGTCATCGGTATCGAATGCTTTGTCCAGTCCGACATATAATAGTTTCAGGTTGGTGAAAGTAGCCTCGTTTGTCATGGTGTCAACTATCTGATCCATGTTTGTGATACTAACCTCGATGGAGCTTATGCCTTTTTGTCTCTGTGAAGCGACTTCCCCATCGTCTAAAGTCTGGTCAATAATACATGATGGTGCCATGTGTTGCAAATACGCTTTGGTTTTCAATCTTAGCCCTTTCTTTGATCATCCGTATCTGAAAAAAGGTGTATACTTGTGTATAACTAGGATCCGATCGGTCACTGAGAAGTAAATTAATGAAGAAATAATTACAACGTTTAAAGTCGGACATTTTCCCGTCTATACATATTGATTAAGTTAACGTGCTTACGATGACAATTGGGCCTTTCTTGTGGGAAATTTGCTCTCTCGTAAGAAAATAAAAAAACGGAAAGTTAATTTGCTGGTCCCTTTATTTGAGTGCAAATACATTTGTGAACAAAAAAACTATACCAGAAAACACTTCGAAAATGACCTAATCATCTCAGTGTAACTTGATGTTTGTAGTTAAAACTTTTGACAAGTCCATATGCCATAAAGATGAACGTATTGCGTGATGAAACATACTAATCCTATTATATAATCCTGTGTTACGCTAAACCAGTTAAGACCCTTAGTGGTTAAATTCTGATTCAATGTTAAGCATTTTCTGTGAAAAGATTATGGAAAAGTTAAAAGAAATTACGTAAAAAAATTAAATCCATATCAGATATCAGATAAATTGTCAAGGATAAAACTATCGGGAAGAGATCAAGATGATCTCAGCCTAAGACTGTCATCCTTTGATAAGATCACAAACAAATTTCGTTTTTAAAAACAAAAACAATAATGAAACAAATGCGGCCGTACCCTCTATCATTATACTCATATATACTAATATAAGCAAATATATGAATAAAGATTAAAGATTAATAACTCTTAATATGTGTTGAAGTCACGTCACAAAATACCGCAACGACGGTCTTAGTGAATGCTTGGCACTGAACTGTACATTAGGTTTATGCCTTTTCCTTTTACCCTAAATTGCGATCTTATAAGACGGTAGTAAAAAATTATCTTGATTTACGCTAGTCGCAAAGCTCTGAATGTTAACTTTCGGACTCAATTAAATTTACCTGTTAATCTTTGCTCTAGTATTTCCACATATCCTTCGAACGAGTCGATGATAGAATCAAGAATTGAAGTGTTCTTCGGGAATGCAGATCCGAGGCGGCCGCTGCAGATGTTGATAAATGTAGCACGTTCATATAGGTCCATTTCCGACGTTGTTTTAAGGAGGCGCTGGATGTATTGCGGCGTGCTAGAACTAAAAGCCGGTTTTAATGAGCATGTGACAACAAGTTCAATAATTTCGCAAGGCTTCTTAGCAAGATCTTTAATGAAGCCAATAACGCCAGTCTTCTGTATCTGATATTTCGGAATGCTTAGAACATATAAGATTGTTCCACGCATAACACCTGCATAAACTCCTAGATAATAAACTCGATAGATAGCGAGACCAATAAAAGGCATGACATTGGCGTGTTTAATGGTGTCTCGCATCAACAACGCTATCTTCTTGTCCTTCATTGACATTTTGTATACACGAGTTTCAGAAAGAGTAATTACAGTGTCTTCATATATACCCTGGACATTGTATTGCTCAAGCCAAGATTGGTCAGCCAGGGTACGTCCAACGTAGCCATTTGAAGGTTTTCATGTCTAGACAGATTGGACTTTGTATTTGCAACCTTTTTGTGTTCTTCTACTGTAGTCTTGTCAATAACGATTTTTGAGGCGTTAAGTTTCCATGTTACTTTTAGGACTTGTTAATATAAATTATACTGCTGATGTCCGAAAAGGATCGCTAGAGTGACTATTAGAGCCAACAGTACTCCGATGCTTCTATAAGTCGGAATCATCCAACTTCTATCTTGTGGTTCTTCATTTTAACGCAGTAAGTGTTGTAAGTACAAATCCCACAACATACTACATTTACAGGTTATCGATTTCAGAAGGGCTTTCTTGATGGTGAGAACGGTTGCGCATGAACAAGTCCTCTGTATCCTTTCTCGGAATGTCAGAGTTGAACGACAATTCAACAAACCGTACGAATTCCACCATAGCTTCACAGTCTATCGGAATTATACGTCTTGTAATAAGGAATATAACATAATCTGGTCCTGGTGTATTGGCTATATCCAAAGAACCATTTGCATACGTAATTCCTTTTTGAACACTTTCTACGCAAGTCTTTACTACGTTCCCTGTCGACTTTTCTAGAGAAAACACCATGCCCTTCATACCATTGCTGGTGGTACCGAAGGATGTCATTAATGTTTCGTTCCAGTAAGTAAGCCTCCTGTTGGGATCTAAACCATGGGGAAAAGTCCCGTATTGTTTTCTCCACTGATCGCTGTAGCTTGACAAACAATTCATAAATGTATATGGCGTACCACATTTACCAGAACGAGCCAACAAGATAATTTCAGTCTCCGGCAATTGTACATCAGGATTGAGTTCTTTTATCTTAGGGTCGTCCCACCTCCGAAAAGTACCGTTATAAATGCCAACGATTGTCTCCATGATCAAGGACAAGGAATTAAGGTTTGGAATTTTGTATGCCATCACGACGGAACTGAAATATTAAATTCATATTATTAAAGTACTTTAATTGTGTTACTGCAATGATATATTTATCCATGTTACAACTTCAATAATACGTAATCCCAACTTGTTCAACGTTACTTTGACCAAGACCAGTCTTCACATTCTTATTATGTTCGCTTAGCACATAATCGAAGAAGAAACTAAAGACCGTGAATATGCATAGAACAATAACTTAGGATACAGTAAAATACTCTAGTTATTGAGCGTGCGCTTCAGAACCTGAAACCATTTCAGATGTAGATGACCTGTGACGCATTTCAGCAGGCTATATTTAAAAACACTGCTGCATATGTGTTGAACCTGAGAAAGAGTTAATACACGATGATGAGAATGTCGAGATGGCCGTCTCTTCATCATTGAAATCATGGATACGAACATTTATCTAAGTTGTCGTAGTAATTGATTATTTTCAGCATTATTTGTGTTTTCAGAGCAATTTAACAAACATAGAATACGAACCTCAATGAAGGAAAACAAACTATAAGGTATTTGTGACAAGTGTAATCAAAGATGTAGATGCACTTTTATACTATCAAAAGTTGTATTGTTTGTGAAAAGTTACTGAAATAAAGTGTTGTAACCTACTGGCGAAGAATTTCGATTGAGATAAATCTGCTCTGATATAGAGATTGATTCAGATCTACAATGAACGCAAATGCCCGAAATGGGGTTTTCCTTAAAACGACACATTTAAAATAAAGATGCCAGTTTATGCAAACCAATTTGTTATGAAGTAATCAATGACATCATTTCCTAGCCTTGATTTTGTTCTTAAAAGATAACATTAAGAGATCATAACTAAGAGCTTGACAAGCTATATTATTATATTTGATCCCCTGTAACTTATGGTATTTGTTCAGCATGTATCAGCAATACGGAAGACAGCAACATATACAATTATAGGTTGTTTGCCGAATAGTGAATGGTCAGTAGTCATATGCTGAGCATGCACTTAATAACAAATGCCCAATTTAGATATTCTCGTTTTTATGAATGAAACGTGTTTGTCTTTATAATGCTTTATCCTGTAAATGTTCTTGTTGATCAGAAGTGATTGTGTGGATGTTTTGTTTGATTTACAATAATGCCCACCGCTTCGATATTAGCAATTTACAATTACCTCTAAACTAATCGATTCGTGAGTATTAGGGACGACAACTCTGCGAAGGAGAATGTTATCTCCTACTATAATTAGCCCCTCTATAGGGTCCATAGAGTATAATAATAATGACATTAAGAAAGTATAGAGCTAGAGAAAGTATGTACCTGGCTAAAACGTGATCAAAGTGACAAAATTTGATTGTTCAGTTATATCACGGCATATCCTTAGTTACCAGTTCATCTGGTCCATTTATATTATGATACCAGCCAGTCAGTCGTAATGCTAACCCCTCAACCTTGAGTGCCAAAGAGGGCAGCCATAACTACCGTGTAATAATACTCCATAAGGTGAGGTTCAACCTTCACGCAATTCGGTTGTGTTGTTTCCATACAGCTATCGCTATAATAACGTTTCAACAGTGACAATGTCAACCTGTACAGCCACCAAACGTCTGTAATGCTACTCTGTACACCATCATGCAATTAATATATTGGTCCCCAGCGTTCTTAAGAATTACATAAAATATCGTAGATATAATTTGACATGTCAATCAGCCTCCTGCAGCTACACGCGTGCTCTTGCGAACTCTGAAACAAATACATGCAGAACATTGCGTTCAACGAGTGGATAGTCTGTGAAAACATCGTGTACCACACACAGTGAAGTTCACTACCAAATATGGCTAGTGCATAACATACGTCAAACATGTGTTTTCTACTTTCAGACAACAATGGCCATTTGTAGGACAATTAACACTATTTGATGGTTGATAACAGTTCTTCCCTTGATTCAAGGCAGATTGGTGGAATTAAGTCGGGCTGGAGCTTCATTTCCTTACCAATTATACGAAAGATAGATGTCTGGATGTAAGTAATGCTAATTATACACACTCACAGGCTTATCCGACCTTTCTAAATTCAACCCCCACCGCAGAACCAGATCAACCTGCGCCTTAGAGCATTTTGATCAGGATCCACGCTGGTCTTCCACGTACCATTGGAGCATACAGAGAACGATAATGCAAAACAAATCAATACAGTATACACTGTGAAGGAAAATGTTACTTTCTAATTCTCCGAAAGTCGAGTATTTCGTGATCTTATTTATTTTCATTAAAAAACGGAAATGAAATACGAAGACAATGTGAAGTATAATTCTTACGATGGGTCGTAGATTTAATTGATTTTTTTTTCTATATAATAGTTCATTTCAAAAGCACTTTTGTGTCTATTTTATGGAAATATTTGATATGTTTAATGTCGCCAAAAGTGAAGTTATAAGCCGTTGTCGTGGCAACTATTCGACACGTAAGCTGGGCACTGTTTACCTAAATGAAAATACCATTTCAAACTGTGAACACGAACTTTGTTATTCATATTGGATAGCGACACTTTAATGGCATGACTACGGTTACCAATCCCAACATACATAACATGTTTACAGACTCTTTATCGAGTAGACATCGATTAAGATATTTATCATGTGCCATAAAATATTGTTTACTTTTTCAAAATTATGATGTGCGTCTCAATAACAATGAATGTGTTTTTCCTTTTATATAACCCACGTGCATACTTTGATTTTGTTTTTCGATTCTTTGACAGTCTGACTATTGATTTTAAATTGATGTTTATAGACGGCTGATTTGAAAGAAGTGGAACGAAAAAGGAGAGAAGGAACATCCAAAACAAGCTGAACATAAATTACCTCATCGTGTGGTATCTCAGTGATTGTAAGGTGACTACAACAACGCACATCTTCGAAACTGTTTTTTGAAATCCATAGCGCTACTGCCAGCCACTCCAATTTTGACTTTTATATTTGCATCACCCTTATTTAAATGCTGTCGATTAAAGTATTGGCAAAAGGTTTTTACTTGGGAGTGCAATAGAGCAAGCGCTTTGTGCGCGAAGCCTGTTGAACGACGCCGTTAGTCCAGTAGCATATGTCGTCTTCTCAGCATGTCGTTCAACAATGTATATGTCATCGGTATCGAATGCTTTGTCCAGTCCGACATATAATAGTTTCAGGTTGGTGAGAGTAGCCTCGTTTGTCATGGTGTCAACTATCTGATCCATGTTTGTGATACTAACCTCGATGGAGCTTATGCCTTTTTGTCTCTGTGAAGCGACTTCCCCATCGTCTAAAGTCTGGTCAATAATACATGATGGTGCCATGTGTTGCAAATACGCTTTGGTTTTCAATCTTAGCCTTTTCTTTGATCATCCGTATCTGAAAAAAGGTGTATACTTGTGTATAACTAGGATCCGATCGGTCACTGAGAAATAAATTAATGAAGAAATAATTACAACGTTTAAAGTCGGACATTTTCCCGTCTATACATATTGATTAAGTTAACGTGCTTACGATGACAATTGGGCCTTTCTTGTGGGAAATTTGCTCTCTCGTAAGAAAATAAAAAAACGGAAAGTTAATTTGCTGGTCCCTTTATTTGAGTGCAAATACATTTGTGAACAAAAAAACTATACCAGAAAACACTTCGAAAATGACCTAATCATCTCAGTGTAACTTGATGTTTGTAGTTAAAACTTTTGACAAGTCCATATGCCATAAAGATGAACGTATTGCGTGATAAAACATACTAATCCTATTATATAATCCTGTGTTACGCTAAACCAGTTAAGACCCTTAGTGGTTAAATTCTGATTCAATGTTAAGCATTTTCTGTGAAAAGATTATGGAAAAGTTAAAAGAAATTACGTAAAAAAATTAAATTAATAAAATAGACACAAAAGTGCTTTTGAAATGAACTATTATATAGAAAAAAAAATCAATTAAATCTACGACCCATCGTAAGAATTATACTTCACATTGTCTTCGTATTTCATTTCCGTTTTTTAATGAAAATAAATAAGATCACGAAATACTCGACTTTCGGAGATTTAGAAAGTAACATTTTCCTTCACAGTGTATACTGTATTGATTTGTTTTGCATTATCGTTCTCTGTATGCTCCAATGGTACGTGGAAGACCAGCGTGAATCCTGATCATGGTGGCTGTACGGGTTGACATTGTCACTGTTGAAACGTTATTATAGCGATAGCTGTATGGAAACAACACAACCGAATTGCGTGAAGGTTGAACCTCACCTTATGGAGTATTATTACACGGTAGTTATGGCTGCCCTCTTTGGCACTCAAGGTTGAGGGGTTAGCATTACGACTGACTGGCTGGTATCATAATATAAATGGACCAGATGAACTGGTAACTAAGGATATGCCGTGATATAACTGAACAATCAAATTTTGTCACTTTGATCACGTTTTAGCCACGTACATACTTTCTCTAGCTCTATACTTTCTTAATGTCATTATTATTATACTCTATGGACCCTATAGAGGGGCTAATTATAGTAGGAGATAACATTCTCCTTCGCAGAGTTGTCGTTCCTAATACTCACGAATCGATTAGTTTAGAGGTAATTGTAAATTGCTAATATCGAAGCGGTGGGCATTATTGTAAATCAAACAAAACATCCACACAATCACTTCTGATCAACAAGAACATTTATAGGATAAAGCATTATAAAGACAAACACGTTTCATTCATAAAAATGATGCATCATTGAATAAATGTAAACAACGTTCTGATTGGCTAATAAAAATGTTAGGCGAGTTCAGCATAAGTAGGATATATATTAAAAGACAATCTAAAGACGATATTGATCGGCGCTATTTAAGTAATTATTTTTAATAAAACATGAGACCTTCAAAATAAGTTATGATCAACAAAATAATAGAAAATTGAAAGATAAATCTTATTAATGACAAAAACATTTCGTAAACAAAAATTATGTTATGAAGCATTTGAAAATGTAAACAACGTTTGATGTATGTATACATTGTTTGTGATAGGAAAAATGTACACGTATTATTTCAACCACTAAAGCTGCCTTTTCAGAATTATTTTATAAATTCAGATAACTTGATTCACCAAAATCTGTTTTCAAAATGCAGATATATTGACTGATAAATGTACATGACATTACTTGTTATATGATGGTTGAGCAAAGTCATCTCGATTTTTGGTTCCCAGCGTTACTCTGTCATTCTGTTTATAATCGGGGAGCCAATTGTTGTATGATTTCTCAAAATGCACACCGCTATAGACGGTACCTTAGGGGTACCGTCCAGAAACTGTAAGAAGTAGGTTCAATATTCCCACATGACCATAGAAGGACACCCATAAGTGCACAGCAATTTATATACGGTGTGTGGATAATAATCAGCAGAGGTCCAAATCTAGTCAAAACAGATATTTTAAAAATTGAATCATAAACAGAACGACACATGTCGTTTTTAGTTTAATTTGTACAAAAACGAAACAGTAGCAAATTGTTCTGCTTGTTCAACAATATTATATTGTGATTCCAACATATGTACGATGCGTGTTTTATAAACTAAATTAACTGATTGATGATAACATACGATTTAAGCCGTTCCAGATAAAAAAAAAACATGATGTACTCTGCGTAATATATCGACCTAGATCAGCTTGCGCAGTCCGCGCAGGCTAATCCGAGCCGACACATTATGTCTTATGGGGAGAGAGGTATATATAGAGTAATGATCCATGAAACAGAAAATCCACAGGAGGTGAGAAGTGTCTGTGCGGGTTAGCCAGAGCGGCATGCTAAGGCTGATCCGGGTCGACATTTTACGCAGAGTATTTAGTGTTGGTTTGTTCATGGCACGGCTCATTTCACAAGGTAAACAAACCCTAAGTAAACATAATTGTTTCTCGCAAAAGCGCCGCATGGTATTCACATCGATTGCACTGCTCCCATTAGGACACTGTTCCGTGGTCTATTTCGGACGACTTCAGTTTTCATGTAATAAGAGTTTTGGATTAATTTGATAACTAAAAGGCAAAGAATGTTTTTATCAGGTGAGACAGCTCGTCACGAGCTGACTAACCTGAATGTGTATTATTTGCAAAAAACATTATACTGCCCCTGGAGTTGAAAGAGGAAACATTTCAATATATACGCTATTTCCAAATTAACGATGTCGGATAGAACAAAAGTATCACGACATCTAGCGCGTTGCCAAGAAACAATTATTCGTGCATGACTTATTAAGATATTCTAACCACTAACAATTATATCGAAATGAGTTGTAAATGAGCGCATGATACAAATGTCATCATCCACTATTGTTAAGATTTGTTTATGAACTACACCGTTTGATATATTTCTCTTGTCTTAGCACTGTTAATGATACAGCTTATTCGTTGATAATGTTTTGTCATCAAATCACACCATTAGCATTGATATCAATAGAATTCTGCACACTGTCGATCATACCTGCGAAATACCCTAATAGAAAGTCTCTAGTGTTAATATTGTTTTCATTATTCGTTTTATTAAGTAATAAGTACATGATACTTCTTACAATAACATAAATGTAATGGAAAGACAAAAAAAGTCTTTAAATTAGACGAGAAGCTGGAAAAAAAACAAAGTATGAAATACAATACAACAACTTATCTTTCTATTCTTAGTTTTCGCTATAAAGAGGCAAAATATATATACTTACTTAACTTCAACAATTCTTTAAAAACATTTGACATTAGTAAGTTTGAAATTTGTTGTAAATTTGGCCAAGTTTAATAGTATGTTTTCAAATACTTTTTTCGCAGTTCAGAGTAAACAGTACTCAGAACTCAGAACCCCGAACTCAGAATTTTTATTAGTACATAAAGGCCTCTGGCCCAAAATACATAACATTTGGATTATAAGTCCAATATTCATACAATTGTGTTATGTCCTTGCATATTTAAATTATTAACAGTTTTAACAGAAGTAAATGTGCTGATAAGATTAATTTATTATCAATATCTCAATTTTGTTAATTCCCTTTGGAAGCATTTGGGAATAATTGTATGGTCTTTTTCGGTCAGCTATAACTTTTCATACATATTCCTCGATCAAAATTGTCCCAATGCTATTTGAACTCTTCCGTTATGAAAACATTTTAGAAAGTGATTCTTCTTTCTAGAATTTCACAGTATACATGTCATATAACTGTTTGAATTTGTTTTCATACATATAGTTGATATAAGATTCCATGTAACAAACACATTATTTAAAACAAGCAGAAATTCATTTTAATGGATTTGAGGAAACCGTCTGAGCATGTACACAGACACAAACACACGCATATGTATAAACATACATACCAAATATATATGTATGTATATATATGTGCTTTCTTCTCTTGCAGATCTATGTTTGATTATATTTTAACAATAACTGATATATGTAAGTACTTAATAGTTTTATTCTCCTAAAGTCGGTTACCTTAAGAAGGTTGTACAGTTCAAAGGTACTATCACTTTTATCATACCACGAGGAAAGATATTGTGCTCGTATCTCTGCGTATTTTGGACAGGTGAAAAATACGTGATATTCATCCTCCACAGTACTATAGTTTTGGGTTTCCTGACAATGTAGACAGATTCTGTCGCTTCTAGCTAGGTTTTGATGTCGCCCCGTTTCAATTCTAAATGTATGACTAGAACAACGAAATTTAGCTAATGCTTTTCTAAGCGGGTATTTAATATCCGTGTTTAAATATGTTTCAGGGGTTAGAAGAGTTTTAAATTGCTTATAAAAGTCACACCTACTAGAGCTGTTTATGTTAGAATTCCATGTCTGGGTTGCACAATCTATGAGTCTCTGTTTGAATTGTGAAATGAAAATTGCAATATCTCCTACATCTTGTGATATCCAGACAATTCCATAACCATGTTGGAAGAGAAGATTTTTCACTTTAGTGGCCCATGTTATTCTTCCCAGATCGTCTAAACTTTTTAACATTTGATAACAATTTTTAGGGTATCTAGTTTCTTGCATATGGATGAGTTTACACCAATATTTAATACATTTAGTTTGATATGTAACACTTAAAGGTAGTCTCCCACATTCACCCAGTGCCATACAATTATTTGTTGAATTGTTTACTCCTAAAAAACGTTTACAAAACACTATTTGGACCGAATCAATGATGTCGCTATGTTCATAGCCCCAAATTTCTGCTGCATATTACGTTGGTAAGATTGTTTTAGCTAAAGTCCATGATAGTCTCGGCGTGAACAAGATTCCCATGTACTTATAATATTTGATCGGCTTGACCAAAGAGTCAAACAGTTTAAATAGCTCATTTTGTAAAAGGTAGCCATGTTGACGTTGGTAAGATTGTATTTGCATAATTGCTTTTTGTGCTTGTGCGGCTAGCTTTGTTTTAGCTAAAGTCCATGATAGTCTCGGCGTGAACAAGATTCCCATGTACTTATACATCGATGTTGTTTTTATTATCTCCCCTTTATATGTCCATTTTTCATAATTTCTTAAATAACCCCCATTTCTAAATACTATGATTTCAGTTTTATCAAGATTTAGTTCCATACCAGTACTAGAACAAAAATATTCTATAACATTAATTTGCTGTTGAAGTTTTATGGCAGTTTCAGAGCAGCTAGCTACGTCGTCTGCAAATAGTAAGCAGAGAATGTCCTCAATTGTATTATTTATAAATACTCCAGGTCCACACCTTTCTCTTAGTAAAGAGGAAAGATCGTTTATGAATAGAGAAAAAATTACAGGACTACATATGTCGCCTTGTCTCGTATCCACATTACAGGGGAAGAATTATGTTAGTCCTTTATTTGTTCGTACACATGCCGTTAGATTAGAGTAGCTTTTGACTATAAAACGGTACATTTTACTTTTGACCCCTTTAGTATAAAGTGATTTAAAGAGTACTTCGTGTCTTATTTTATCGAATGCCTTTCGAAAGTCTATGTATACACAATAGAAACGTCCACGTGGACGCGTCACGTATTTTTGGACCATTGCTTGAAGTGAAAAAAGGTTATCGGTTGTAGAGTAGCCTCTACGAAATCCTGCTTGGCCCTCATCGATTTTATTATTTTCTTCTGCCCAATAGTAAAGCCTACAACTAACAATATTGGACATAATCTTGTAAAGGGTGTTAATAAGAGATATTCCTCTATAGTTTCCTGGGTTAGATTTAGAGCCAGATTTGTGGATTGGGCAAATAATACTTTCTCCCCATGACTTAGGGATCAGTCCATTATCAAAAATAACATTGAAAACAAGTGTCAACGTCGGAACTATATCTAACAGTGTATGTTTATAAAATTCGGCGCTTAAACCATCATTTCCTGGGCTCTTACCAGTAATAAGCTTATGTATACTATCTGTGACCTCTTGGGTCGATATTGGTGTGTTTAATAGATCTAAGTTATCAGTCATTTCAATTCCTTCAACATCATAAACCGAATTGCTGTCGTTTTCAACACTAAGAAGTTGACTAAAATAATTGTGCCATTCGTTCACGGATATAGAATGATCCAAAATTTCCTTAGTTTTGTGAGATTTCAGGATATTCCAAAACTGTTTAGGATTTTTACTACAAGCTATCAATTGCTGTCGTTGTAAATGAAAATAATGTTTTTTCTTAATCTGACATATATTCTTAAAACGTTTTCTACTGTTTGTGTACGTCTGAAGATCAGCTAGCTCATTATTTGCTCTAAACCGTCTAAGCGATACATATTTAGCTTGTTTAATGACGTCACAGTCCTTATCCCACCATGGCGGTTGAGAATCTGTAAATCTATAATTGGAACGGCCTTTCACTTTCATGCATGACGCGGCCTTATGAAAAGTATCAGTTAGCAAGTAAATACTAATGTCAATATCATATGAAGCGGATTCAGTTATTTGGTTCTTTCGGGAGAGAAAGATATTTTGAAAAGACTGCAGAAACACTTCCGATCTATCATTAGACCATCGGAATTTTATTTGGGGATTTTCCACATTCTGTTCATTATGCCCATATACTGTATCTTGGCAAAGTTTACTTAGTGTTAATTGACAGAGTATTGGGAAATGATCCGACTCGGTTCTATTTTCAACATTGAAATTCGTACATTTTCCAAATAATGAGGTGCTACTAATATTATAATCAACAGTGCTTACTCCATTATTTGCAATGCAAGTATAATTACCCTGTTTGTCATTATGGACTCGTCCATTCAATATATGCATCTAAAATGTACAACCAAGACTCACTAGACTTTTACCGAATAAGTTAAATCTTAACATATCTTTATTCTGCCTCGGCATGTCAAAATTGTCCCCATTATAATCTGTATCGCCAAATATATAATTTAAATTGTCAGCAGGGATATAATCTAAAAAATCTTTGGTTCGTGCATTTAAGTCTCCTGCCAGGAAGTAATGTGCATCTGGAAAATCTGATGTAATTGTTATGAAATTGTTCTGCAGTAATTTGATACCATCTTTTTCTTCCTTATTAGCATAGATAGGAGAAGCTTCTGGGGATACGTATGCGAAGTACAGCAGAATATCCCTCTTGTCATAGAAGTATGTACCCCTAAACAGCAATACAACACAATCTACAAAATTTGAATATATTCGTCTAACTATATTTTTCTGATTAAATTCATTATGTATGAAAACACTGACTCCTCCACTATTTCTAATCAATTTCTTCTTCATTCTCCTGCAATAACCAAAGTGGGTGTAGCCACTAAGAAAATTATCAAAATCTTTACTATTTTTACCCCAAGTTTCACAAAGCGCTATAATACTAAACTGACTAAAGTAATTTTTAATATTTTCATCAAACTGAAATTTATATAAACCTTCAATATTCCATGATAAAATATTAATAAGAACATTTTCAAACTGTTGCCCTTGGGTTAAGTCTGTATCTGTATGGCATTTTAGATAAAATTAGAAGGAAGTGATATTCGTTTTCAATCAAATTTCTATGACAGGCTTTGCACAGTTTTTCGTTTCTTGATTTATTTTCATATCTACCTTTTTCAATTTCTAGCTCATGAGATGAAACTCTGAATTTACAAAGTGCGACTCTTAATTTATGGTCAGCGATACAATCTAGATAGTTTTCAAATATGAAATCATGTCATACTTCCAATGTCTTGATGCATCCAAATTTCATAAAACCCAATGATTCTAACAATCTCTTAACATGATAAGCCCAGTTTAATCCATTATAATTAATACCACTATTTGCGTCATTTTTTAAATATCATTTTTTCTAATTTAGTGTCATCAAGTCGAAGAATTGTTATCCAATATCGAATCATGTTGCACTTTCTGATGACATTTAAAGGGACTCTTCCAAGTTCTCTATATAATGCAGTTAGATTTGTTGATCGTTTGACGCATAATACCTTTCGACAAAATTGTGTATGAATGGCTTCTAATTCTACACATTTAGCATGAAACCATATCTCTGATGCATAACTTAAAACAGGTAGAACTAGAGAATCGAACAATTTGCATTCATCTGAAGGGTTAAAAACCTATCTACTGAAAATCGAAAAAAGATTGTACAATGCTCTATTTGTATTATCAGCTATTTTCTTCTGAGTATTAAGTCATTTTCCGTTCTTAAAAGGGTTTAAACCTAAGTATTTTAACGATGAAACAACTTTAATTTTTTCATCATATATGTAAAAATCATGGAGAGTTGCACATCTGCTCTTCTCAAATATCATCACTTTAGTCTTCTCAACATTAATTCTAAGATAACTTTGATTACAATACGTTTCTAAATCATTTAACATTAACTGAAGAGATTCTGGTGATGTTGCAAATACGTAATTTATCAATCGTACAGATATTTTCTAGGTTTGAATTAACACGTTGCAATATATCATTTACAAACATAAGAAATTATAAAGATGAACTCGAATCGCCTTGTTTGAGCCCTACTGTAATATTTATGTTATTAGAAATTTGAATATTGTGCTTAACTGCATATTTTACATTAGAATACATACCCTTTAAAGCATTGGTCATCTCAGTGATGACTCCTGACGTAAACAGACGTTTCCAAAGTAAAGAACGATTAACTTTATCATAGCACTTTTCGTAGTCTATAAAAGCTGTGTATAACTTTTTCAATACCTTTGCAATAACTGAGTGTGATATAAATATACCATCAATGGTACTCTTACTCTTTTGATACCTAAATTGGTAATCAGATAAGTTGTCATGCTTTTCATTCTATTTGGTAAGTCTGTTTAAAAGAATTTGAGAATATATTTTTGCCAAAATATTTGTTAAGGTAATGCTCCTGTAATATTTTGCTTCGCTAGAATTTCCATTTTTAAATATCGGTACTATATATCCAAGACACCAACTTTCTGGATATTCGGCACTTTCAAACATTTTGTTATAAAGATGTTTAAGATATGGAGAGATTAAGT
This sequence comes from Serripes groenlandicus, assembly GCA_031761405.1. Lineage (NCBI taxonomy): Eukaryota > Metazoa > Mollusca > Bivalvia > Cardiida > Cardiidae > Serripes > Serripes groenlandicus. The sequence goes on from JASEVX010000006.1 coordinate 69,469,313, forward strand.
CAAAAGATGCTTTAATTAACTCGGAAGGTAAATCGTCTGGGCCACAAGTCTTCTTGATACTTTGGTGATAAACAGCAGTTTTTATTTCTTGCAAAGTGATTTCAGAATCTAAATCAATATCCATGTTAATTTGTGGTTGTATTTCGTCATGAGCTATAGGTGTAGCCTCATTTCCCAGCAATGATGTAAAATGCTGATGCAAACTATCTATGTCAATCAAATTATTTTCATCAATTTTTGATTATTTTTACTAGCTTTTATATTCTTCCAAAATTGTTTGAGATTAGTCTTTGCCATTGATTGTAGGCGTCTGCTTTCACTTATCATATATTTTCTCTTTGCTTGTATTATTATATTTGGTGCGTAATATAATATAACAAACTTGACATATACAACGTGAACCCTGTGAGACCAACGAAAGCTTTTATACACATGATGCGAGTCTTGAAGAATACGCACAGTCTCACCAGTCTTCACTGCAAAAAGAACAAGTCGTGTTGAAAGCGTAGAAATTCATTTTAATTTTCAATTTTGTAATTCATAAATTCTTAAAACAAACTGTTTGGAGATCTTTTAAATGCTTAAGTTGTATCAAATCAAATCCATTGTATGGTTGATATCCCACAAAGCTACCGCATTTTGTTTTTTAGAAACGGACTATTTGGCAGTTTGATACTGTAGACATGGATACTCTGTATATTTCAAGTTCTAAACTACTGATTTATTTTACATCAATTGCGAAACAAGTTTTTATGTTGTATGAGCCATTCCACGAGAAAACTAACATTACGGACTCTGCGTAATGTATCGACCCAGATCAGGCTAATCCGGGCTGACAGATTCCCTATATCTTTATAGATTGTATAAACTCGTCCATTTGTTCTGCTGTACTTCAAGATCTTCTATTTTTGAGCATGCACATGCGCACCGGAAGGCGATAGTACGACAGTGCGATGATGATAACACGACAGCACGATGGTGATAACGCGACGGGACGATGGTGAAGACACGACGGTACGATGGTGATAACACGACGGTACGATGGTGATAACGCGACGGTACGATGATGATAACGCGACGGTACGATGATGATAACACGACGGTACGATGGTGATAACGCGACAGTACGATGATAACACGACAGTGCGATGATGATAACGCGACAGTACGATATTACGATATAACGACGTTACGATGGTGATATAGCGACGGTACGATGATGATAACACGACGGTACGATGGTGATAACGCGACAGTACGATACTACGATATTACGATGGTGAAAACGCGACAGTACGATGGTGAAAACACGATAGTATATCGCAAATATCATCATCGTATTGTCGTATTTTCATCATCGTACTGTCGCGTTGTCGTGTTATCATCATCGTACTGTCGAGTATCGCGTTTCAGATCAACACATTCATAGGCGATGGCCCTAACGGTATTCCGTATTTCATTGATTACTATTTACAATCTACGAATATTGAGACATTTATCTGAACCCAAAATGGTGATCAGTAAAGGAGAGCTACTGTACAAAGAGATATTTGAAGTTATTCATTGCCGATATTGAAATGAGACTTTAGCAATGCCTGGAGGAAGTAAGCGTCAGTAGTGTTTATTTTAGATAATACAAACCCTCGGCCTGTCAGTTTTCGTGTGCCGTGCTTTTTTTATGACACATCCTTGTAGCCGATGACCAATGTTCATGTATCGTGAGTTGTTTCATATTTCTAAATATTAATTTTATTATAAAATATCATAAAAACAAATAAGAACACATTTTAAATTTGCATGAAAAAACAGTAAATTTATTGTGTCGTGAAATCCAAAGAATATAATTATGAACAGAACATAACATTTTTATTGACTTATACAGCAAATAGTATCATGTCGTACAAAACATTTTTAATTTATACATGAATTAAAGAAAAGTATAGATAAAATTCGATTTTGCTTACATTACCTAAACATGGAAATAAATAAACAATGGGGCTCAATCAGGCGTCACCTTTATTATAACAACATGGAAAGAGGAAGATAAGTACTTCGCGATACTACCATTTCATAACTTATAATACAAACTAATTCTGTTTATACGGTTGATAATGCTTGTCATAATGCACATTTTATCGAATTTTATCTATAAAGCAACAAACAAATACACAAAAGAACAATACTATTGTAACGTCATGTTCTTCATCATTTATATCATTCGCCCGTTGTTCGTAAAAACTCCGCGAATGTTTGTTTTGTACATAGATAAGGTGAATATACACCTGTACAGTTGCTTTAATCTCATATTTGTTTTGTATATATACACTCCCGTTTTCCGTCAAATGTCATCGACTATCCGCCTTGTCAATTGATGGCATTTCATTATGTTAAATGACGATGCTGCGTCAAGAACCGGCTTTAACTCTTTTCAGTAATACTCCCATCTATAATTCAGTTTTAAAAGCACGTTGGTGTATTTCTAGGGATTTATTATGCAGCGTCGGTACACACATTATTGTAAAACCCAATACACCAGATATATCATAGCAAATCCATGTGTAACGATACAGTGAAGGTACAGATGTCTCTGATTGAGATACCAGATTGCTGTAAAGTTTAGTTATATTTGTTGTGTGTACTTCTTTGTCTGAGCCGGTGAACTCGCGGGCGAAATGTTCATATATGGAGGTTTATATGACAACGCATGGGCCCATTCCGTTGCATCAGCGGGATTCCTAGCAATGAGTGTCACACACTGTAATGTTCCGCCTGGTGGTTTTTCTCGTTTAGTCATTGTCAATGTATTCTGACATTGCTCGTTTATTTCAATGTCATACTTTAACGGTGAGAGGTTGCCAAACAGTATTGTCTTCTTTGGATCAGTGTATATTTGAACGTGAACGTCGGAATCTGGGTATAACAGTTTCAAAAATACCTCCGACTGTTTTTCTCGGTCACTAGTAATCTTCAGGCGTAGTTTTCCGGTCTTCTTCACAAACATGGGCGGTTTCGTCTGTCGCTGGCTTATATCTTGCAGAACAAGGTGTGCTGCTGACATTATTATTGGCGCGTCTGTACTAATGTAATAACGAAATACAAGTTTCAACGATACGATCGTATTTAAATCAGGTATCCTCTGTTCGAGTTTAAGATGATGAAGTCTCGGTGTCTGGAGATGTACAGATGATCTCAGCATATTATTGCCACTTATATACAGCAGTCATGGATTGAAAAGCGTCACATGACGTCAATCATACATTTATATAATTCCAGCGGCTGTCTTCTCTTGTTTCATTCTTCAACCTGTGTTTTTATTGCTTTAAGAGTTCCTTTGACAATGAAACTATCGCTTATATATGCTTTTTGTATTGCATTATTTTGATATATCTGTCATTTCATTACATAAATCTTGTTTCTTAAATATGACGTTTTTCAAAGCCGTCTGCTGCAATGTTGTTTTATGTTGAAAATGGTTATTTCTTAGAAGCAAAGGATTGTCAACAACGCATTGGTCTCAACGAAAAGTACTTTTAAATAAATACACGTGAACAGTGATTATAAAACTTCACCTTGCGCCAACGTCCCTCAATCAACATCGCTTGAAAGAATCTTATAAAGGGTTACCCAGAGAATATTCCAACACAATCTATACAATGAAACTATCGCTAATATATGCTTTTTGTATTGCATTATTTTCGTATATCTGTCATTTCATTACATAAATCTTATTTTTTGAAAAATGACTTTGTTAACAACAATACGGACAAGGACAATATGTGAGAACCCTTTCGTTCTGACGCCTCTGCAGCAGACGACTTTTGAAATCATTGTAGCAAAAGGAGAAAACGCTTCATGGTGAGCAGTTTCTCTTTTTGCAACTATCTTTTCATCTTCATTCAATAAATGTTCCTTCATTTTGGAAAATATTCCAAATGTTTCCCTATATGTTATCAAAGCCGTCTGCTGCAATTTTGTTTTATGTTGGAAAGGGTTATTTTTTAGAGGCAAAGGATTGTCAACAACGCATTGGTCTCAACGACAAGTACGCGTGTACAGTGATTATAAAACTTCACCCTGCTACCAAAATTGCTTTGAAATAAATCAATACACGTGCGCAGTTATTATACAACTTCACCCTGCTCTACCTACCGTTAGCTTGCCATGAGTACTTCATCGTTTTTATCAGTTCTCAGTGAAGTAGGTGCGGTTACATATATTGGATATAAGTCAAATGCCAAACTAAGGTTTAGATAAGTCTTTAATCAGTTTGATGCATTAAATTACTCATCTGTGGATCATTTACCATTTGATACAAACAAAGCAATATTTGCGTGAGTAACTACGCCAACGATTAAACTCTTGTATAATTAAATAAGATGAATATTTACCGTTTGAAAAAAAATCGAATGAGGATAATAAAACAGCCTAAAATGATTGCACACATTGTTTCTCTATATATTTCGTCGAAACAAGTACAGTTACTTGTATTCACTGCAATTATGATGTTGTAGACAAGTTAATAAGACCATGAACGGTAATTCGTCGCACCCAGAAAACCAACAACTGCAGGTTTGTGGAATGTAAATCATGTGTTCAATACCTTTGAAATTCGAAAGAAAACGAGATAATCAAATGAACCATACGTCACAATAATGTACCGACGAACATTAAATGTCAGTTGACCCGATAGCGAACATTGAGGAACTACAACAACAACAACGTGCGATCATTCATGTTAGGTATATACTTAGTAGACACAATAAACGATAGCACACATATATACATGTAAAAATATCATAGGGCAAAAGGAGTTAGTCGTGTAGGAAGTATTTAATTTAGTTTGGACGGGTTTACGCCTTTTTAACATTATCTCAGTTATTTCATGGCGACAGGTCACTTATACATGATACTCCCTGGGTTAAAAAAACAGTATAAGGCTAGGAAACGTGCCGTGCCTTGAGATCGAACCAGAGAATGACGTCCGCTTCTAAATCCGTGACACTAACCACCCGGCCACGGCTGATTCCTCCGAAATGGGAGACCGTTATATGGACGTTCTATTTCCAACATTATGCAAAGGACTGGACTGTCAACTCGAATCGACGTTCCACAATTCGTCACCTAGCGAACGGTATATATCTAAGATTTTGGACGATCACGGAATATTCGGGAACGAGACCTTGCTACAGTGATTGTGCATACATTAGAGCCACACAACTATATTTTCAAGCAACTGGCTGCTTCGTCCATTGGTGAAAGATCAATGACTCTTGTCGCATCGACCTTGGATTGGAAGGTGGTCGAGCTTGCATTCGAAATCACAGGCACTTGATTGACAGCTCGCGTCGCTATCGACTGATATACATGGAATCGGAACAAACAAAACTATCTGGAATTCGGCCAGATATTTTCAGGGGAGAAGATTTGTAACTTTTTTTTTTTTTACTATAGCCAAATACGACAAAACAATCCCGACTCCTGGTGGACATGTTTTCCGACCAATCAACATGACTTGAAGAAATCGGGTAGATGGTCACACAAGTAATATTTCTACAAATTTATTTGAAAACTGGCCTGTCGGGGGTTATGATTTTAAATGTTCACTATAGCCATAGCAGAAAAAACAGACAAAGTTTTCGTTATAGTCATATACGCAAAAAACAGGAATCGGATAAACCCAAGAAACATTTCTTCGAAATTATATGAAATTCTGGCAACCTGTTAAGGTGGTGAAGATTCTTTTTCAGTGGAAACCATAATTCGAAATGTATCAAAAAAGAATCAATGTATTTTTGCGATGACATCGAGAGGATGCTTTCTATGAAGTTTCATTCAAATTGACCCATTGGTTACAGACGAAAATCTGTTTTTGTACGAACGACGGAAGATGCGCGCTGGTTCCGGACATAGGGCGATCACAGTTACTCATCTTGGACAAATCGTGCTCAGGTGACCAAAGAAGTGATAAAAAGTAACAACCAATGTAGATCAAGGAATTATTGCAAGGAAATGCATGTGTATTGTCCTACAGTGTTCACTATTGTAAATTTAAGTCGTACACTAAATAATATGTAAATGCTATCTAACGGTGCGTAGACCGGGTTACATATATGTGCTTAAACATCAAGGTTCAACGTTACATATATTCGATGAAGATATATTTGTAAAAACAGCTACCACTTTTATAATTACGAGATAGAGAAAGATCTGCGTTATCCGTGTGTTCATGTCTATCAACGGGCAATATTAAATTCACAGGAGCACGGCTTGCGGCTACGAGCACATTCGCTACTTTTACTCGGGTAAGGTTACACTTATTACCAACTTTACAAGAAAACCCACGTTCGGAGGTTAAAAGTTAATAGAAAGTATGAATAAAACAATATTTCTCGGTCATAATAACTGTCGTCAGAAGACTTCCGTTATAATCTATGCATTGACGAGAACAGAGAGTGGCGCTCTTGGCTAAACGGTGCAAAGCCTACGCGGATCTTAAAACATGTAATTACTTGATACGTTCAGAGGAGGATTGCCATCGATATTTCGTTGCTCATCCAAAATGCCGCCATGTTTGGCTATGTAAACTGGTCAAATAGTCTGATTAATGTTCCGACTTTACCAGCTTGATGTAGAGCTGTGTGACTTGGAGTTTACTTTATACCGACAACTCGAACTAAAACTCGATATCATTTCAACAAAATTTTCCAGAACAATCGCAGTCGTTTTCACAATTGTATCGGCCTATGAACATAGATATTAAGAAGAATCTGTTTACAAATATTCACTGAACCAATGAACAATTCAATTAAATTAAATTAAATTAAATTTCTTTTTTCAAGTATTTAGGCATCTGGCCCATATACATTAATACTTACAAATAATACAATATGAAAGACGCAATTGGAATGAGATTATATTACAGAAACAATTCTTGAGATATATTCTTAAAATATTGAAATAGTTATATGATTATAAACATAAACAAGTAATACAGTATTTGAAGATATAATTCAGGCAAAATAAAACGAAACGTAAGGCAAATGTAGTCATTTTAAAGAGTTGTACATTTGAATAAGAACTTTACAAACAGTTATTAGATAGCTATTCAATTAACTACTGAACGCATGACTAAACTAAAGTTTGCGCGTGAGTGAGTGCTTGAGTAAGTAAGTGAGTGAGTGAGTGAATGAATGAATGGGTAAATGAGTGAGAGAGCGAGTGAATAATAAGTGTGAACGTGGGATGGAGCAAGTGTGTTTATGAGAGGGTGAGTGAGTGAATGAATGAGTGTGTGGTTGATTGACTGTTGTAGTGAATTAATGTGATAGTGATCAAGAACATGAGTGAGTGAATGTATGTGTGTGGCTTACTGAGTGTTTGAGTGAATGAATGTATGAGTGTTTGGAGTGAATAAGTGTGTGGAGTTAGTGGGAGAGTAAGATTGTTTTTGGTGGGTAGTAAAATCAATGGATTGGTGGATGAGTAGTTGAATGTGTGAGTGGTTGAACAAAATTGATAAGTGGTAATGCATGTCGGGCATAAAACTGTACACTTCATTGAATGTATCCTAAATTCTCCAAAAAAAATATTTCTAACATGAAATGCTTCAACGAGATACTTTGCAACATACCTTATTGTGGCTATGTTATTTAATGTAAAAATACTATTGAATACATGTTCATTTCTACAACGAGTTCAATACGGTTTGAAGTAAATCAATCTTAATGGTTCATATTTAGGACAATCGAAAAATAGGTGGTATTCATCTTCAACTACAGATACATTTGATTCTTTAGAGAAAGGACATAATCTCAAAGCTCTACCTCGTTCAATCATCAAATCATGGTTAAAGCACCTAAAATTAGGCAACATTTTTCTGTGGACATATCGTTTTACACTGAGGTATAATTCGGGGGTTAGGGCCGATTAGGTATTGTCTATATTAAAGATCCAATGTTGAGTAGAATTATCTTCTAGTCTTTGTGTAAACTGTTTGATAAATATATCATCGTTGCCAACATCGTGAGCAATACAGACGTAGCCATAACCATAAAGATAAAGCAGATCCTTTAAACATGTGGCCCAGGTGTGTCTACCAGATGTATCCAATTGTTTCAACATTTCGTAACATTGATTTGGATATCTTGTATTTTCCATACAAACCAGTATTTGCCACATTCTCCTAGTGCAATTGTATCGCAAGTGTTCTCAGACAGATTGCATATTATTTTGCAGAATTGTATTTGTATTCTTTCAATCTTATGTATATAAGCATATACGCATACCCCCACAGCTGTGCCCCATAACAAAGTATGGGTTTCACAATAGAGTCAAATGAGTGGGTAAGTGTGTGACAGGGAGTGACTGATTAATTGAATGATAAAAATGTGGTCTCTAGAGTGTGAACAAGATTTTTCTCAATATTGACCCAGTGACCTAGTTTTTGACTGGACCATATTCAAACTTAGTCTAGATATCATCAAGATAAACATTCTGTGTTAAAGTTTCAAAGCTAAAGTTAAAAAAACGGCTTCCAGAGTATAAATGAGATTTTCCTTCAATTTGACCAAGTGACCTAGTTTTGGACTCAACATGACCAATGTTCGAATTTGGCCTAAATATCATTAAGAGAAACTTTCTAACAAAGTTTTCAAGCTGCTCAAGTCTAAAATGCGGTCTCTATAGTGTTTACAAGATTTTTCTACAATTTGGATTAGTGACCTAGTTTTTGATCGGACCTGACCCATGTTCAGCTTAGCCTAAATATTATACAGGCAAATATTTTGAAAAACTTCAACATGCTCACGTAAACAACAGGGCCATTAGGGCCCTTTATCGCTCACCTGATTAAATAGAACTTCAATAGTTGTCAACGTTTTTACTCTATACATATAAGGAAAGCAATCCCCGCGCCCTGGCGACCATGTTTTTCATCATATCGGAATAATTTCAACAAACTTGGTAGAGGGTCACTCTAGGAAAATTTTCTGTTTAATCAGGCAGGTACTTTTGGACGAGAAGTTGTTACAATCAATGCACACACTTTATAAGGAAAACAAGTCCTGTACCTGGTGGCCATGATTTTAAATGGATCGGATTAATTTGAACAATCTTGGTAGAAGGTTCCACAAGGAATATTTGTTCCAATTTATCTTTAAATTGGGCAAGCACTTTTGAACAAGAAGATTTGTAAAGTTTTAACAACGCAGTCCGCGCAGGCTAATCCGAGCCGACACATTCCGTCTTAGTGGTATAGGGGTATATATATAGTGGCATGCTCAGGCTGATCCGGGACGACACTTTACTCAGAGTATTTAGTGTTGGTTTGTTCGTGGCTCATTTCACAAGGTAAACCAACCCTAAGTAAACACAAGAAGAACTTTGATGCAAAGCATCACAGACGCCGCGCATGCTTTTAAAGCATGACTTAAAGGAAGCAGATGCAATTCAGTACATTTAAATAACCTGTGCAAGCAGACAGGATGTAAATATTTCGAACAAGAAGTCCAAATGTCCCTTCTTTTCAAACAAGAAGGCCAAGATGTGCCTATATTGCTACCAAGGCCTACATGTATATAAACAGGTTACACGATCTATGTGATATTCAGCATGTGAAGTTTAGTCGTGAAATAACAAGTTTAGTCCTGAAACCAGTTGGTTTATGGTTTGCTTAGCATTCACTGCAACTATAATGTGTCATACAAGCTGAAGTTTCTCATTTTGTTTTACCAATAAACTGTTTTAAATCCTCTAACTATATCCATTAGATAAAAACAACAACATAGGTGCTTAAATATTAACATATATTAAGGTGTATTGCCTCTAGTTATAAGTTAAGTGTGACACCAGCTTAGGAAGGAGAGGTGGAAGTCTATTCTCCTTCCAGTTTAGCAGAAGTATGAAATCAAAAACGGGAGTATATAAACAAAAAATACGAAGTAATTAAAAAAGAAAAGAAAGATATGTATGATCAAGATTGATCATTATGAAAGTTCACATGTACAGTCAACATATAGCAAGAATTATTAAGTCTGTTTTGTTTGTTTGTAATGTCACTTTAATCGTTTTCAACATGCCAGTAGAAAACTGAAAAATAAACAACAACAAATGGTCAAGTCTGTTCCCCAAGAGCAAAGAGCGAAAACCAGTTGGTACGAATCGTTCATCTCGAACGAAACATGAAAAACCGGGTACGAATCCAATGAATTTAGAAATCGGATGAAATCGTGAAAACAGCGAAGTATTCATAGCGGAAGGAAGCAGGGACAACTTAATTACTCTACGGGAACCGATGACACATTGTCGTCTATTCAATAAGAATGACATGCTGCATTTACAAATGATAGAATGGGTCACGTTACGGCCATGCGTATTGCATAGTTGGATTAACGTTGTTTTTACAGTTTCTAGAATTATATTGTAATATGTAAAGATAACCCATTTATTTAAAAATCTCAATATCGCAAATAGGCAAAAACATCGCCAGAAACTTTTTTCTGAGCTTTGATGAATCGGGTCGTTAACCAAACTATAAAACAAGATGTGTTTGTGAAACACTGATGCCCCCGAATGGCAACATCTAGGTCAAAGGTCAAGGTCGCCAGGTCAAAAATTTTGGTACTGACAGAAAGGTCATGTCACAAGGAATACACATGTGAAATATGGTAGCCGTACCTGTTATGGTTCAAAAGTAGTGGTCAAAGTTAAAAAAAAAATCTAGAATGGCAACATCTAGGTCAAAGGTCAAGGTCGAAAGGTGAACAATTTTGGTATGACAGAAAGGTCATGTCACAAGGTATACACATGTGAAATATGGTAGCCGTACCTGTTATGGTTCAAAAGTAGTGGTCAAGGTTAAAGTTTTTTCGAGAATGGCAACATCTAGGTCAAAGTCGCAAGGTCAAAAATGTTGGTACTGACAGAAAGGTCATGTCACAAGGAATACACATGTGAAATATGGTAGCCATACCTGTTATGGTTCAAAAGTAATGGCCAAGGTTAAAGTTTTTTTCGAGAATGGCAACATCTAGGTTAAAGGTCAAGGTCGCAAGGTCAAAAATGTTGGTACTGACAGAAAGGTCATGTCACAAGAAATACACATGTGAAATATGGTAGCCGTACCTGTTATGGTTCAAAAGTAATGGCCAAGGTTAAAGTTTTTTTTCGAGAATGGCAACATCTAGGTCAAAGGTCAAGGTCGCAAGGTCAAAAATGTTGGTACTGACAGAAAGGTCATGTCACAAGGAATTCACATGTGAAATATGGTAGCCGTACCTGTTATGGTTCAAAAGTAGTGGTCAAGGTTAAAGGTTTTTTTATGCAGACAGACAGACGTGCAGACAGACAGACAGACAGACAGACAGACAGACAGACAGACAGACAGACAGACAGACAGACAGACAGACAGACAAACGTGCAGACAGGCCAAAAACTATATGCCCACCGAATCTATGATTCCGGGGGCATAAAAAAGCGTAGCCTAGGAAGTAAAAAGTTAAAACCTATCTCATACTGACGCCGCGCTTCCACGCGGCGTCAAAAATTGTTTCTCGCAAAAGCGCTGCATGGTATTCACATTGATTGTACTGCTTAAGTCTTTCAGCGCCGAGTTCCCATTAGGAGACTGTTCCATAGTCTATTTCAGACGACTTCAGTTTTCATGTAATAAGAGTTTTGAAATAATTTGATAACTAAAAGGCAAACAATGTGTTTATCAGGTGAGACAGCTCGTTACGATCTGACTAAACTGAATGTGTATTATTTGCAAAAAACATTATACTGCCATTGTATAACAAACTTGACAGATACAAGGTGAGACCAACGCAAGCTTGTATACACATGGTGTGAATCTTGAGGACTACGCACAGTCTCACCAGTCTTCACTGCAAAACGAACAAATCGTGTTGAAAGCGTAGAAATTCATTTTAATTTTCAATTTCGTAATTCATAAATTCTTAAAGCAAACTGTTTGGAGATATTTTAAATGCTTAAGTTGTATCAAGTCAAATCCATTGTATGGTTGATATCCCACAAAGCTACCGCATTTTTTTTTTTAGAAACGGACTATTTGGGAGTTTGATACTGTAGACATGGATACTCTGGAATCGAAACATTCATTTTGAGCAAATATTCGACAGATGCATGTGCTTTCCTTGATTACTATTTACAATCTAAGAATATTGAGACATTTCTCTGAACCCAAAATGGTGATCAGTAATGGAGAGCTACTGTACACAGAGATATTTGAAGTAATTCATTGCCGATATTGTAATGAGACTTTAGCAATGCCTGGAGGAAGTAAGCCAACATTACCAACTTAACAAGTAAACCTGTACGAGTACATTCTCATCTCTAACGTCAGTAGTGTTTATTTTAGATTATAAAAACCCTCGGCCTATCAGTTCTCGTGTGCCGTGCTTTTTTTATGACACATCCTTGTAGCCGATGACCAATGTTCATGTATGGTGAGTTGTTCCATATTTCTAAATATTAATTTTATAATAAAATATAATAAAAACAAATAAGAACACATTTTAAATTTGAATGAAAAAACATTAAATTTATTGTGTCGTGAAATCCAAAGAATATAATTATGAACAGAACATAACATTTTTATTGACTTATACAGCAAATAGTATCTTGTCTTACAAAACATTTTTAATTTATGCATGAATTAAAGCAAAGTATAGATAAAATTCGATTTTGCTTGCATTATCTTAACATGAAAATAAATAAACAATGGGATCAATCAGGCGTCACCTTTATTATAACAACATAGAAAGAGGAAGATAAGTACTTCGCAATACTACCATTTCATAACTTATAATACAAACTAAATCTGTTTATACGGTTGATAATGCTTGTCATAATGCACATTTTATCGAATTTTATTTATAGAATAGCAACAAACAAATACACAAAAGAACAATACTATTATAACGTCATGTACTTCATCATTTACATCATTCGCCCGTTGTTCGTAAAAACTCCGCGAATGTTTGTTTTGTACATAGATAAGGTGAATATACACCTACACAGTTGCTTTAATCTCATATTTGTTTTGTATATATACACTCTCGTTGTCCGTCAAATGTCATCGACTTTCCGCTCGTTGTCCGTCAAATGTCATCGACTTTTCGCCCTGTCAATTGATGGCATTTCATCATGTTAAATGACGATGCTGCGCCAAGAACCGGCTTTAACACTTTTCAGTAATACTCCCATCTATAATTCAGTTTTAAAAGCACGTTGATGTATTTCTAGGGATTTATTATGCAGCGTCGGTACACACGTTATTGTAAAACCCCATACACCAGATATGTCATAGCAAATCCATGTGTAACGATACAGTGAAGGTACATATGTCTATGATTGAGATACCAGATTGCAGTAAAGTCTAGTTACATTTGTTGTGTGTACTTCTTTGTCTGCGCAGGTGAACTCGCGGGCGAAATGTTCATATATGGAGGTTTATATGACAACGCATGGGCCCATTCCGTTGCATCAGCGGGATTCCTAGCAATGAGTGTCACACACTGTAATGTTCCGCCTGATGGTTTTGCTCGTTTAGTCATTGTCAATGTATTCTGACATTGCTCGTTTATTTCAATGTCATACTTTAACGGTGAGAGGTTGCCAAACAGTATTGTCTTCTTTGGATCAGTGTATATTTGAACGTGAACGTCGGAATCTGTGTATAACAGTTTCAAAAATACCTCCGACTGTTTTTCTCGGTCACTAGTAATCTTCAGGCGTAGTTTTCCGGTCTTCTTCACAAACATGGGCCGTTTCGTCTGTCGCTGGCTTATATCTTGCAGAACAAGGTGTGCTGCTGACATTATTATTGGCGCGTCTGTACTAATGTAATAACGAAATAAAAGTTTCAACGATACGATCGTATTTAAATCAGTTATCCTCTGTTCGAGTTTAAGATGATGAAGTCTCGGTGTCTGGAGATGTACAGATGATCTCAGCATATTCTTGCCACTTATATACAGCAGTCATGGATTGAATAGCGTCAAATGACGTCAATCATACATTTATATAATTCCAGTGGCTGTCTTTTCTTGTTTCATTCTTCAACCTGTGTTTTTATTGCTTTAAGAGTTCCTTTGACTATGAAACTATCGCTTATATATGCCTTTTGTATTGCATTATTTTGGTATATCTGTCATTTCATTACATCAATTTTGTTTCTTAAATATGTCTTTTTTCAAAGCCGTCTGCTGCAATTTTGTTTTATGTTGAAAAGGGTTATTTCTTAGAAGCAAAGGATTGTCAACAACGCATTGGTCTCAACGACAAGAACTTTTAAATCGATACACGTGAACAGTGATTATAAAACTTCACCTTGCGCCAACGTCCCTCAATCAACATCGCTTGAAAGAATCTTATAAAGGGTTACCCAGAGAATATTCCAACTTAATCTATAAAATGAAACTATCGCTAATATATGCTTTTTGTATTGCATTATTTTCGTATATCTGTCATTTCATTACATAAATCTTATATTTTGAAAAATGACTTTGTCAACAACAATACGGACAAGGACAATATGTGAGCACCCTTTCGTTCTGACGCCTCTGCAGCAGACGATTGTTGAAAACATTGTAGCAAAAAGAGAAAACGCTTCATGGTGAGCAGTTTCTCTTTTTGCAACTATCTTTTCATCTTTATTCAATAAATGTGCCTTCATTTTTGAAAATATTCCAAATGTTTCTCTATTGTTTTCAAAGCCGTCTGCTGCAATTTTGTTTTATGTTGGAAAGGGTTATTTTTTAGAAGCAAAGGATTGTCAACAACGCATTGGTCTTAACGACAAGTACGCATGTACAGTCATTATAAAACTTCACCCTGCTACCAAAATCGCTTTGAAATAAATCAATACACGTGTACAGTTATTATACAACTTCACCCTGCTCTACCTACCTTTAGCTTGCAATGAGTACTTCATCGTTTTTATCAGTTCTCAGTGAAGTAGGTGCGGTTACATATATTGGATATAAGTCAAATGCCAAATTAAGGTTTAGATAAGTCTTTAATCAGTTTGATGCATTAAATTACTCATCTGTGGATCATTTACCATTTGATACAAACAAAGCACTGTTTGCGTGAGTAACTACGCCAACGATTAAACTCTTTTATAATTAATAAGAGGAATATTTACCGTTTGAAAAAAATCGAATGAGGATAATAAATAATAGGGGAAAAAGAGTTAGTCGTGTAGGAAGAATTTAATTTAGTTTGGACGGGTTTACGCCTTTTTAACATTATCTCAGTTATTTCATGGCGACAGGTCACTTATAGATTTTATGCATGCATAAAAGTATTTATGGTATTGGGGACCCGTTTTTATCTGGAGCGGTTACTCCCAACTGAGTGGGGGGTAGACTGGCGGTCCTGGCCACCTGCGAGTCACGTGATGATGCACGATGACATTGCTGCAACGTATTACGTAATATGACGTAATGCGACGGGTGTCGGCCAATCGCTGGTGGGGGTGCCCGGAGCGGCTAGTCAGCTACCTCCTTTCTCGGAGAGCAGACTTCCTTTGTTTTAAACAAAATTACGTTGTGAAGAAGGAATTCTGTTTTTTAATACTTTTGCATTTAATTAATGCCATTTATTGTCACTTTCGTGATTGGATTTTAACATTTATTTGTTCTACACAAGTGACAATCAACGTTACAGTACGTATTTTGTTAGGAATATTAATTAATTCCTCGTAATTTGTGTTTTTCAAACATCCCTGGCAGGACGGTTTACATTGGAATCTAAGAACTTTAGAAGAAATGGCGGCTGTGAAGATTCATGTTTTTGGGCACTCTTTTGTGCATCGCCTCAAGCGTTTTATTTCGGACTCTACTAACATACGCTATGATCTGGGTCTACGACAATCAGTGCTTGTGCAGTACTCAGGATTTCCAGGTGCAAAAATAAACACGTTACACGAACATTTAGATGTGATCGAAGATTTTGCTCCTGATATTGTAGTGCTTATGATTGGGACAAATGACATTTATTCGGAATTTAACACACCTTCTGATGTTGCTAGTGACATTGTGACTTTAGTGGGAAAACTTGTGACGAAACACAGAGTACAGTATGTTATAGTCGGTCAGATTCTTCACCGAGCGCCAGCCGTTTTTACACGATATCCGGTCGATCTCGAATGGTTCAACTGCAGAGTTGACGCCACAAATCAACTGATATCTCGGTTCCTGGAGGCCAAATATCCTACACAGTCTAGATTGTGGCGCTTCACAGGTTTTTGGTCAACAGTCGCAAAGCAGACAGTCTTTGCCAGGGATGGTACACATTTGACAAATGATGGTCAATTCAAGCTCTTCAACAATATCAGAGCAGCCGTGATTGCTGTATTGAACAACTTGTTCTAACGCAAGATATGTATTATTTATTAGAATATCATTTTTCAATGTGACTTAACATTTCTGTATATCCAAATTAATTATTTTCAATTTGGAAATGGCACAAGTCTTTCCATACTTCAACAATCAAACATCTCATGAACATTGCATGAAGTTTACCATGAATTGAGCTTTAAAGCTTACACATTGTTTGTTCAAACACAAATTTTGATTTGTTTCTGTTACTTGCTCCCATTCATTTTTATGGAATTGCAAATGGTGTTCCACTTTAATTAGTTGCCTGATCTCAGCAACATAATTCTCCATTATACATATTTATAAATATCAAATGTACCATTTTTTAAGCAGGGTTCTGCTTTTAACTTTTTAAAAAAAGGTGCAATTGTACGGCTATGTTAATCCTTTATTTACAATTCTAAGCAGGGTTCTGCAGCAGGCAATGTTTGCCCCTTTTTTGAGCAGGTTTCTGCTTTTTATTTATGCAGGGTCTGCATTACGGCAGGGTTCTGCCTTTTATATTTTGTTAAGCAGGGTCTGCTTTTCATTTATGCTGCATGCAGGGTCTGCAGCAGCAGGCAAGGTTTGCCTTATTTTTAGCAGGGTTCTGCTTTTTATTTATGCAGGGTCTGCATTATGGCGGGGTTCTGCCTTTTATATTTTGTTAAGCAGGGTTCTGCTTTTCATTTATGCAGGGTTCTGCCTTTCATTTACTTATTTATAACCATTTCCGCTGTAAGCCTGCACTGTCTCTGGCAAGCAGGTTTCTAATGTTATAAACAGCATTGCAAAGCTTGCAGCATCAGCAACAAGAAATTTTAGACTTTCTTAGCCTGCTCGGGCATTTAATTACCTGAATTAGTGAAACATTGCCCTCTTTATGCCAGGTTTTGAAGACGGCTTTGTTCAGTAATTCCCAACATATGGAAATCACCAACGCCTGTCTGAACTGAGTTCCTGCCTAAATGTTTGTCTTTAGGTGGTTTACAAAGTGATCTATGCATAATCTGTTGGCCGATACATTTAAATGTTACTCATATTAAATCATGGTTAAAAATTTCATTTAGATGCCGGCAAAAAAGAGGACAGCTACTGCTGTACAGCCTAAACCGGCCAAGAAAAGGGCCACTGTTAAACGGGCCACAAAAGGGACAGGTACACAAACCTTACAGGAGCCAAATTACATGATGGACATTCATCCAGAGTTACCTGGACCAAGCAGTCATCGACTTTTAAACGTCACATCGCCAGACATCCATACACAATCTTGTATGCATGGATCACAGAACATTAACATATCTGACAGAAATGTGCCAGTGCAAACGTCTGCAGCCGAAGATGAAGCGGATGATGAGGATGTCAACATGTCATTTCCGAATGTGTTGTCCTCACATACAGACAGCCTCTTAGGTATAGGGTATCCAACATATGTAACCCCTGTATCAACGCCTATCAATTCACAAATATCTGCCTCCATTCAACAGAAAATCTTTCAAAACAAATTTGTGGATTTTTCTTTGTTGTTGCCCTCGGATTCGATACCGCAGGGCAATTCAAAGTTTCAACTACAGGTTGATGCAGAGGCTAATATTAGTCTGGTTCCGTCGCAAAAGACGAAGAAAATAACTTCGATTGAATCATGGACAACTGCCTTTTTGCGGTTTGTCTCTGTGTATGCCGTGCGTTTTCCCTTTGAGACGTCCACACTAATGAAATACGGGGAGATAATACGTGATCTATCTCAACGTCGGCCTGGCGCAGCTTTCGTGTTCTATGACACTCAGTTCAGGATGCTGCGTCAGACTATTCCCCACCCATGGGATAGGTTACACATGGAATTCTGGCTGTTGGCCTCTACACAGGCTAGTCCCATGCAAAGCTCTACGCAACCACGGCCCTTTCGGGTACAACAAAAAGGGGGACAGAATAATAAGCGCCAGAAATTCCTGGAAAACACATGCTGGGCCTTCAATAAAAGAGGGACCTGCAACATCAGTATGTGCAGACATCCCCACATATGTGGTTTCTGCCGGGGCCAACACTCTGCAATCGCATGTCCCAACAAGCCCAGGGACAGATCCATTACCAATATTGCAACCAGCTCTCCCTCCCCTATTGCCAGCAGAACCACTATCCGACCTGCTAAATAGACATATCGTTACACCAATAAAAATCAATAAATTAACTCCCTTCTTAATGGGTTATCCCGATTCTCATTATTTAATCAAAGGTTTTCAGACTGGTTTCAGGCTAGGTTACATGGGCGCTAGATCTCCTTCATCCTGTTCCAACCTGAAATCTTGTGTTGAAATGCCACATGCTGTCTCAGAAAAACTTCAGACTGAATTGCAAACTGATCGTATTCGGGGTCCCTTTGATCATTCTCCATTCCCTGACATGAAATTAAGTCCGATAGGTTTAGTTCCCAAAAAAGTACCAGGACAGTACCGACTGATTCACCATCTTAGCTACCCAAAAGGCCAGTCGGTAAATGATTTTATTGATCCAATCTTTTCATCTGTCCATTATTCCTCTTTTGATGATGCAGTATCTCAGTTGGTTCTTTGTGGTCAAGGGACATTCATGGCCAAAACAGATATCGATAGTGCCTTTCGCCTCATTCCCATACACCCACTTGATCATGAACTGCTAGGTTTCACGTTTCTTAATAAATATTATTTTGATGCATGCCTTCCCATGGGTGCATCAAGCTCATGTGCAATATTTGAAAAATTCAGTACAGCTATCCACTGGATAGCTGCAACACATTTAAACATCAAGCATATGGTCCACATTTTGGACGATTTCCTAATTTTAGGCCCTAAAAATACATGTCACAAAAATTTAACAGAATTTTTACTATTCTGTTCCAATATTGGGATACCTATAAAACAGGAAAAAACTGTGTATCCATGCAATACTATAACTTTCATGGGTTTAGAACTTGATTCAATTACTATGGAGGCTCGCTTGCCAGATGACAAATTGGTAAAGTTGCAATCCCTTTTAGCCCTGTACAAGAACAAACGTACAATAAAATTAAGGGAGCTACAGTCAATGCTACACGTATCAAAAAAGAATCAATGTATTTTTGCGATGACATCGAGAGGATGCTTGCTATGAAGTTTCATCCAAATTGACCCGCTGGTTACAGACGAAAATCTGTTTTTGTACGAACGATGGAAGATGCGCGCCGGTTCCGGACATAGGGCGATCACAGTTACTCATCTTGGACAAATCGTGCTCAGGTGACCGAAGAATTGATAACAAAGTAACAACCAATGTAGATCAAGAAATTATCGCAAGGAAATGCATGTGTATTGTCCTATAGTGTTCACTATTGTAAATTTAAGTCGTACACTAAATAATATGTAAATGCTATCTAACGGTGCGTATACCGGGTTACATATATGTGCTTAAACATCAAGGTTCAACGTTACATATATTCGATGAAGATATATTTGTAAAAACAGCTACCACTTTTATAATTACGAGATAGAGAAAGATCTGCGTTATCCGTGTGTTCATGTCTATCAACGGGCAATCTTAAATTCACAGGAGCACGGCTTGCGGCTACGAGCACATTCGCTACTTTTACTCGGGTAAGGTTACACTTATTACCAACTTTACAAGAAAACCCACGTTCGGAGGTTAAAAGTTAATAGAAAGTATGAATAAAACAATATTTCTCGGTCATAATGACTCTCGTCAGAAGACTTCCGTGATAATCTATGCATTGATGAGAACAGAGAGTGGCGCTCTTGGTCAAACGGTGCAAACCCTACGCGGATCTTAAAACATGTAATTGCTTGATACGTTCAGAGGAGGATTGCCATCGATATTTCGTTTCTACTTTATACCAACAACTCCAACTAAAACTCGATATCATTCCAACAAAATTGGTTTTCCAGAACAATCGCAGTCGTTTTCACAATTGTATCATATGAACATAGTTATTAAGAAGAATCTGTTTACAAATATTACTGAACCAATGAACAATTAAATTCAATTCAATTCAATTCAATTCAATTTCTTTTCTCAAGTATTTAGGCATCTGGCCCATATACATTAATACTTACAAATAATACAATATGAAAGACGCAATTGGAATGAGATGTATTACAGAAACAATTATTAAGATATATTCTTAAAATATTGAAATAGTTATATGATTATAAACATACAAGTAAGCTATACAGTGTTTGAAGATATAATTCAGGCAAAATAAAACGAAATGTAAGGTAAATGTAGTCATTTTAAAGAGTTGTACATTTGAATAAGAACTTTACAAACAGTTATTAGATAGTTATTCAATTAACTAATGAACGCATGACTAGATTAAAGTTTGCGCGTGAGTGAGTGCTTGAGTAAGTAAGTGAGTGAGTGAGTGAATGAATGGGTAAATGAGTGAGAGAGCGAGTGAATAATGAGTGTGAACGTGGGATGGAGCAAGTGTGTTTATGAGAGGGTGAGTTAGTGAATGAATTAGTGTGTGGTTGATTGACTGTTGTAATGAATGAATTTGTTAGTGATCGAGAACATGAGTGAGTGAATGTATGTATGTGGCTTATTGAGTGTTTAAGTGAATGAATGTATGAGTGTTTGGAGTTTTTGGTGGGTAAAATCAATGGGTTGGTGGATGAGTAGTTGAATGTGTGAGTGGTTGAACAAAATTGATAAGTGGTAATGCATGTCGGGCATAAAACTGTACACTTCATTGAATGTATCCTAATTTCTCAAAAAAATATTTCTAACAAGAAATGCTTCAACCAGATACTTTGCAACAGACCTTATTGTGTTATTTAATGTAAAAATACTATTGAATACATGTTCATTTCTACAACGATTTCAATACGGTTTGAAGTAAATCAATCTTAATGGTTCATATTTAGGACAATCGAAAAATAGGTGGTATTCATCATCAACTACAGATAAATTTGATTCTTTAGAGAAAGGACATAATCTCAAAGCTCTACCTCGTTCAATCATCAAATCATGGTTAAAGCACCTACAATTAGGCAACATTTTTCTGTGGACATATGGTATTACACTGAGGTATAATTCGGGGGTTAGGGCCGATTAGGTATTGTCTATATTAAAGATCCAATGTTGATTAGAATTATCTTTTAGTCTTCGTGTAAACTGTTGCCAACATCGTGAGCAATCCAGACGTAGCCATAACCATAAAGACAAAGCAGATCCTTTAAACATGTGGCCCAGGTGTGTCTACCAGATGTATCCAATTGTTTTAACATTTCGTAAAATTGTTTTGGATATCTTGTATTTTCCATACAAACCAGTATTTGCCACATTCTCCTAGTGCAATTGTATCGTAAGTGTTTTCAGACAGATTGCATGTTATTTTGCAGAATTGTATTTGTATTCTTTCAATCTTATGTATATAAGCATACCCCCACAGCTGTGCCCCATAATAGAGTATGGGTTTCACAATAGAGTCAAATGAGTGGGTAAGTGTGTGACAGGGAGTGACTGATTGATTGAGTGAGTGAGTGCATACACAATTGATTGTTTGGTGATTCACGCCGCTATAGAACAAAATCAGTTATATCACGGCGTTTCCTGGGTAAGTTACCAGTCCTACTGGTCCATTCACCCTGACACCAGCCCGTACGTATTAATGATAACCCCCCAACCCTGAGCGCCAAGGACGGCAGCCACTACAACCAATGTTAAAGTCTTTAGTATGACCCGACCGATGATCGAACCCTCGACCTCCCGCACTCGAGGCGGACGGTCCACCACTACACCACAAAGTAGGTGAGTGCATTTTTAAATGAAGATTGGGCTTAGAAACATGTAGATGGGTGAGTAAGTGAAGTCCATGTGTAGTTGTGTTAGTGAGTGAAAGAGTACACGACAGTGTTTGTGAGTGAGTGGATGAGCGATTAAGTGAGAATGTGAGTATGTTAGTACAATGTAAGTGAGTGAATGAATGGGCGATTGAGTTAGTGAGTTAGAGGGTTGTCGAGTCTACTTTTTGCTGGTGAAAGTGTTAAAGTGTAAATGTCAAATAATACCTCTTTAGGAACGTGGAAATGCACATATATTCCAAACGTATTAAAAAGAAGTGTAGTAAGTTGATGTAGTCACTTTAATATATATATACAGATGCATAGGGCATACACAAGCTATACCAGAAAAGAAAAGAACCGTTATATACACATAGGATTGACAATATACATGTGCATACGGAAACTCCCCCCTCGGTCTGTCTGTCTGTCTGTCTGTCATGTTTTACTATACTAGTTTGTTTCAACCACTTTTCATCATAACCATTTTAATGTCACTGTCAATAACTAATTGTATTGTATGTCATATTTGCTTTAAGAGGGTCCCCGGGAAGATTGGAATTTATAACAAAGTGGGTTACTCTCTATACATAACGAATTTACTTACTTACTTACTTTAAACAAAAACTTGAGAAGGTACGGTCCGTGTAATTATCGCGTGATAAATACATGCCTCGGCCACTTAAAATAGATCATATCAGTCATGTGATTAAAGTCAATTTAAATGTCAGTAGCGGCGGTCTTGGTGGAGTGCCATTTGACAAGGTACATTTCCTATTATAGTACTGGTTTGTTTTCCCAGGAATCTACGAGCCTTATCTAAGCCTTATCTACGGAACTCTTTCTTCGGTTATTTGCGCTGATGGACTTCATCCGCCCATTGATGATATGTTTTGAAGGTCTCGCTAAGAAAATGAATTGTGTATTTTAACCAATCCTTTAAATGTAAATGATTATAAATATTTCTTTGGATGGAAGCCATTTTCAAAGGAAATTATGTTTGCTATCGCTTATCTGCGAACACAAAATTTAGTCAAAAAGGGTCAATTCGATCGGCAACTTGTGTTCTTACAAGATGGCTAGATCTTTATTGAGGATGAACACAGGCGACGTACATTATTCCTATACAATAAGAACTCTATTCTATGATAAGGTTACATCTGATGTATTCAATGTCTGTTACTCGTAATATTCTTATGTTTGTTTATACTATGCCTGCAAAAAGGACAATGTGTAAATATGAAAATCTAGTTTCATTCCCGTGTTCCACTCTTCTAAACCTGATTTGAACACTCCTGATTATAGCCATACAAGCACGATTATCCAAAATAGTTATTAATATCAAAGTCATTCGAGCTAGAGTAAGATATTGCAAATACTATCTAAAAATCATTATCATTATTTGTACATTCTTTTGGATCTGACATTTACTAATGGGTTTCCTTGGGGTCAGATAATCATTCTAATACCCAGTGACACAATAAGATTTTAAAATCACTGCAACTATTATTTTAATATAAACAGTGACTTGTGTTGATACACGTCATTATATGTAGGCCTAATGGGCCTATTCAATATGTTGTCACAAATTTAGATGCACAGATCATCTTTATTGTATCGTTTAGTTGGATGTTAATCGTTTTGAGACTTATTTCTTTTTTAAAATTTCTGTCAACAACATGGATAAAGAATTAGTTCTGTCAATTGAAAACTCATAATCTCACTGCAAAAGTAATAATCTCACCGGTGAGAGTATAGGATTATAATTCACTGAGAAATTTCTATAATGTATAGGTAAGCTTAAAATAAATAGCAATACAATTGTTACAACTCACAACTCAGTATTTCACTGTGAAATAGTTTACTAATAGTTTCTTGATTATCTTCTTACATATTTTCTATACATGATAAGTAGATGACTCCCATTAATTTTGAGAAGCTTTTAAAGTATAAAACAGTGAAAAACGTGTACAAAATACAAAATTTTCGCTCAAGAAACTTATTTTGTTGGTTTGATTATTTCGATTCCCATCGACACTAAAAGTTGTTAAAAACGAAAGTATTTGTTTACAATGATCACTTAAACAGGTGTCGTCTGCTTAAATATATATGTTTTTATATAAAATTAACAAAATTAACAAGCAAATAATTTAATGTGTGTTACCTCGTTTGTTAGAAAGTAATTACTTCGGATTTAAAACATACTGATCTATTAATTTGCCTTACATTTCACAACACCGCATTTCAAGTAACAAGTGAATAAGGAATTTATGACTATTGATTTTCCAACGCGTTAATTGACCTACATGTATGTCCTTTAGTACCTAGCACCAATCTTGGTACGCGTATCTTAAACCCTTTATAATATATCTAGATACTTCACAAACAACTGGGACTTTGTTAAATCACATGACTATACAATTATAAAGGTTATGCCTATATCGCGGGCTTGTCTTCACTTCATAGACACACTGTTGGAAAAGATAAGAAAGAATAAACGGACAGTATAAGAACGTTCTCATGTACCCCAATAACTCTAGGTTTCTAACTCAGCTAACAACAACACGGCGAAGAATATTTAGCTCAATATTATTTGTTTTGAGCTTTTAAAAATCTTTCTGTTACATCACAGAATCTCGATGATTCACAGAACTGCCTGAGTATCATACATGTACTGCTAGTCCGTGTATCCTGAAACCAATATCTCAGTCTTTATGTTATCACGACAACCCTGAGCTCCAGGGAGGTAAAGCCATTATTACCAATTTTAAAGTCGTTGGTATGACCCGGCTGGGAATCGAACCTGCGACCTGCGACCTGCGACCTCCCACATTCGAGATGTACACAATACTACCGAGGTAGTCAATATTGTTTGATATTAATGTGAATGTATTGATCGCAGACATACGAATACATCATTTAACCGCTGTACTTGGACATCCTTCGTGAATGTCTGAAGTGTTCAGTTAACAAGAAGTATGTTCAGTGTGTTAGATGAAAGCTGTTTATTGATTGGTGGATGCGACAGGCACATACTCGAGTCTTCGGTATGAAGATTATTTGAACACGGACAAGCGCATACATCATTCTATCCCCTGCGTGCATTTGAGGCGTTCCGCGAGAAAACCAATAGTTCGAACTCTGCGTTAAGTATCGACCTAGATCAGCCTGCATAGTCCGCGCATGCTTATCCGATCCGACACCTGCTGTCTCAGGGGGATAGAGTTATAGAGTAACATGTCCTGAAATAGAAAATCCACAGAAGACGAAAAGTGTCTTTCGGGGTTAGCCTGCTCGGCTTGCTTAGGCTCATCGGCTCATTAGGCTAGTCGGGTCGATACCCCACGCAGAGTCTAGAACAATGATTTGATCGAGGTACGGCTCAAATCGATTCCTACTCATAACACCTTCGTAGAAAGGCAACATCCATTCCGACTGACATACATTTACGCCATTCCGTAATAAACACACACTTTATGCTTATTTTTTCTGCCAAAACTGCTTTCAAGATTCCAATTAACTTAAGTCATTTCTGAGCAGATATATAGCATTATGCCTTAATCTTTGGCTCTACTGTAAGCAAATAAGATCAAACAAACAATGACACAACTTCTTGACTAGGGTAGTATTATTTGAATTCAGAAGTTCAAATGTGAAATTGCGAGTTTCATGTGTGATTGACAAACCCTTTCCCGCATACATCAAAATTGCAAAATGTTCAGTCATATCACGGCAACCAGTTCACCTACTCATGTGTTTCCTAGCTTTCTCACATTAGTACTTTCCACAACTATGTTCTCTTCTCTAAAATGTTTTCATGTGAATTGACGCAACAGGCAATTGTTTGGTGAAAAGGTATTAATTCATTTTCCATAGGCGATAATTATAGCATTATGGATTATGGTTCGTTCCTAACAAAAACCTGTATCAAAACAAAGTTCAGTATTAGAACTATCAACATAGCCAAGAAAACATACAATTGACGGACCATTTTTGGACTTATAAGGTCAAATAGAAGGCCACCCCTATCCCGTACTGATTTTTACTTTCAATTTTAGAAAATGCTGGATGTTCTGAAAATGGCGCTTGAGATGTTTATATAGTTAAAAGCAAACAATATTTTGGTTATAAATCAGGCAGAAGTTATTCAATGTTATAAAAACGCTTTCAGCTTTCAACGAAATCATTATTGTCCACTGAGAGACAACTTTAGTGTTATCTAATCATCTGAAATTCCCTGGACAAAATTGTCTGCCTGGCAAGTCGATCCGATTTGCTTCCCTTTGACCTCATATAATGCTGAGTGTTGTTCTGATGCTGTTTTCAACCTCCAGTGCAATTGGATCCAGTTCTATGTACTCATGAAGCTGGTAAAAGACCTCCTGCAAAAACAAAAAAGGAAATATTAACAACCAACCACACGCCTCCGAGCTTTCTTTTGAGAACACACAAAACCTTGTTAAACTACCACACATATTTTAATATGGTATGTATGCTATAATAATACCAACCGTAATGTAATCGTATGAGAAAACTCGGCGAATTCCAAACAAGACTGTGTTACTATAAATAGACTCCGTATTGTTTTATATATATATATATATATATATATAAAGATAATCATTATTATACTATATGAACAGTATAGAGAGGCTATTTATAATACCATGGGAGGGATTCCCCTAAATTAACATTACGATAATTTGTATTATAGCATATGGACAATATAGAGGGACTATTTGAGTATCTTAACGAGGTATTGTGCGTTTTCCCCCATTGTTTCTGATATGAGAAAGTCGGACGCCTGTGAACCAACATTAACAGTATTTGTATACGTCTGAAATATATATCTCTGCGCTACCTAGCTCAAGGAGGCAAACGGATCACCGCTCCAGGAAAATCGGGCTTAACCCTTTCAGCGCCGAATTGTTTAAAGTAGACTCTTCCATGTTCAATATCGGGCGACTTCATTTCTCATGTAATAAAAGTTTGGACTATTTTGATAACTAAAAGGCAAACAATGCTGATTTCAGGTGAGACAGCTCGTTACGAGCTGACTCGCCTGAATCAGTATTGTTTGCAAAAACCTGAACATTGCCTTTGGCGCTGAAGGAGTTAATGACATTATTGATGACGTTGACAAAATTCGATTGAATGACGTCACATAATTAGGAGGATACTGGTTTACAGAGGGTTCCTTATAACCTTAAAACTAATGTGTGTACAGTGAAAACCCAGATCAGACTTCATGGGTGCTGATCTGGATTAACACTGAGAGCAAATGTCTAAAGGTTAGCTTTGGCAGTGTGCCGCTTATATGTTCAATGAGACGTAGTTTTGATAGCAGTACGAATAATAGTAGTTACAGTAATAGTAGCTATAGTGTGTGTTGTAATAGTAATACTGATGTAGGTGATGACGGTGGTGATGCCCTTGGAAATATGAAGAAAGGAAACGGACTTTTATCTATTTGTACCATACGAGCATCTTGAAATATGTAACAGTTATCAACTATTCTTATCATTTCAACCAAGAGAATGTGTCGTAGTTAACACACGTCATCTGGTATGGTTTTAGCATTCCTCGACGCTGTACATTATTCTGATATTTCAAATCACTATCCAATAAGAAAGACCGCGGCCAAAACTGAAATCAATGTATTATTTAATTAGTGTTCTCTTGGTAAAAATACATTGAGCGGCGGTAAAAGAAAACCAACGAAAGTTGTAGTAAACCTAAATAAGTTTGCATCTGCGAGGTCAAATAGTATGTAAAGCATACTTTACACAACGTGTACCTTTATATAGCATAGTATGCTTACGCAAACTGATCGATTTCTTCACTTGTTGAAATACTCGAAGGTCGATCTCTCCTTAAAACACGGCTGTTTTATAACCTGACATCACAACAAACACTCATTATCGGTATAATGCTGAACATAAATTACCTCATCGTGTGGTATCTCAGTGATTATAAGGTGACTACAATAACGCACATCTTCGAAACTGGTTTTTGAAATCCAAATTGAGTCTACTGGCGAAGCCATTGCCAACCGTGTCGCCTCTTCAAAACACGTCCCAATAGTAGTATATCTTGGTATATTCGTGGACAATACTCCGGACAAAGCGCTACTGCCGGCAACTCCAACGTTTACTTTAATACTTGCATCACCCTTATTTAAATGCTGTCGATTAAAGTATTCGCAAAAGGTTTTTACTTGGAGTGCAATAGAGCAAGCGTTTTGTGCGTGAAGCCTATTGAACGCCGGTAGTCCTGTAGCATATGTCGTCTTCTCAGCATGTCGTTCAACAATGTATATGTCATCGGTATCGAAGGCTTTGTCCAGTCCGGCATAGAATAGTTTCAGGTTGGTGAAAATAGCCTCATTTGTCATGGTGTCAACTATTTGATCCATGTTTGTGATGATTACCACGATGGCACTTATGCCTTTTAGTCTCTGTGAAGCGATTTCCCCATCGTCTAAAATCTTGTCAATAATACACGATGGTGCCATGTGTTGCAAATACGCTTTGGTTTTCAATTTCAGCCTTTTCTTTTGATCATCAGTATCTGAAAAAAGGTTTATACGTTTGTATAACTAGTTTCCGATCAGTCATTGAGAAATCATAATTACATCGTTTAAAGTCGGATTTTCCCCGTCTATATATATTGATTAAGTTAACGCGTTTACGATGACATTGGGTCTCTCCTATTCGAAATTTTCTTTTTTGTAAAAAAAATGAAAGTTTATTTGCTGGCCCTTTTATTTTAGTACAAATAAATTTGTGAACGAAAACTATACCAGAATTAACTTGGAAAACGACCCAATCATTTCAGTGTAACTTGATGTTTGTTGTTCAAACCTTTGACAAGTCCATATGGCATACAAATGAACCTATTGCATGATGAAACATACTAATCCTATTCTAGAATCCTGTGTTACGGAAAAAACAGTTAAGACTTGTTAGTGGTTAAATGCCGATTCAATGTTAAAGGTGCTGAACTCCAGATTATAGATAGTATAGTCAATGTTTTAAAACTCTTTAAAAGAGTAATATTTTCACTTTCCAGTACAATAAAACCCCACATATTGATTGTTTATGCTTCATTTTTACTGGGTATAGTTACCCAGTAAGCCAAATGTTGTACATTTTCATGATTTTAAATTGACATGTTTTCAACATTTACTGCCAAAATAGTTTTGAACTACTTATTACTTACTTTATTTACACTATTCACAATATTTGCAGAAGTTTTAACATTTCAAAATTCGTCAAGGATAAAACTATCAGGAAGAGAGCAAAATGATCTCAACATGAGACTGTCATCCTTTGATAAGATCTCAAACAAATATTGTTTTTAAAATTAAAAACAATAATGAAACAAATACGACCGTACCCTCTATCATTCATCCTCGGTACCCAGGCTATTTATAAAATATATGATACCCTGGGCAAATTGGCTAGCGAAATTTCGTAAAGCATGCGCCACGATTTCCTCCGTAACAACACTGTTATTTTAGTATCGCAAAAGGTTTGTGTCATGCGGCCAATCAAAAGGCTGCATTTCACCTCATAAATTATTCATGAGTACGAGATTTGTACAGCCAATTTGCCCAGGGTATCATATATTTTATGAATAGCCTGGGTACCGAGGATGTCTATCATTATACTCTATTCTATTGTAACCATTGTGACTTTAAATTATTATAAATATGGAAATTGTTAAATAGAGCTTATGCTTTTTACGTACTTGTAAATTCACTGTATAAGCAAATGTATGAATGAAGATTAAAGGTTAATAACTTTAACATGTGTTTAAGTCAAGTCAAAATTACCGCAACTTCGGTGTAAGTGGAAGCGACGTTGCTTGGCACTAGATTGCACATTAGGCATATGCCTCTTGTTTTTACCCTAAATTGCGATCTTATAAGACAGGAGTATAAACGTATCTTGATTTTCGTACGTTAACGTTCGAACTCAATTAAATTTACCTTTCAACCTTTGCTCTAGTATTTCCACATATCCTTCGAATGAGTCAATGATGGAATCAAGAATTGAAGTGTTCTTTGGGAATGCAGATTTAAGGCCG
The DNA here is from genome assembly GCA_031761405.1 of Serripes groenlandicus. Classification (NCBI taxonomy): domain Eukaryota; kingdom Metazoa; phylum Mollusca; class Bivalvia; order Cardiida; family Cardiidae; genus Serripes; species Serripes groenlandicus. Next base: position 69,499,599 of record JASEVX010000006.1, read on the forward strand.
CTACAGATGTTGATAAATGAAGGACGTCCATATGGGTCCATTTCCGACGTTGTGTCAAGGAGGCGCTGGATGTATTGCGGCGTGCTAGAACTATACGCCGGTTTTATTGAGCATGTGACAACAAGATCAATAATTTCGCAAGGCTTCTTATCAAGTTCTTCAAATGGTTCCTCTCCAGTCAACATTTCTTGCACTACCATACCAAAACTGTAAACATCGCCGGCTTGGGACGGCGGTCTGTTGAATTTGATAATCTCTGGTGCAGTCCAAAGGAGCTTTCTGGCAGTGGATTCGTCTGTGACTCGTCCTGTGGAATCGATATGAATTGTATCTAAGAATGTACGTTCTAGTATTATATTCTCGCACCATGCTGTAATCTTTAGGTTCCATGCCATGTCCACTAAACAGTTTGTACCCTTCAAGTTTCCATGGACAATGCCCTTTCTGTGTAAATATTTCATTCCTTCAGCAAGATCTTTAATGAAGCCAATAACGCCAGTCGTCTGTATCTGATATTTCGGATTGCTTAGAACATCTAAGATTGTTCCACGCGATACACCTGCATATACTCCTAGATAATAAACTCGATGGATAGCAAGACCAATAAAAGGCATGACATTGGCGTGTTTAATGGTGTCTCGCATCAACAACGCCATCTTCTTGTCCTTCATTGACATTTTGTATACACGAGTTTCCGAGAGAGTGATTACAGCGTCTTCATATATACCCTGGACATTGTATTGCTCAAGCCAAGATTGGTCAGCCAGGGTACGTCCAACATAGCCAGTTGAAGGGTTTTCATGTCTAGACAGATTAGACTTTGTATTTGCAACCTTTTTATGTTCTTCTACTGTATTCTTGTCTATAATGATTTTTGAAGCGTTTAGTTTCCATGTGTCATTGAGGACTTGTTTATGTAACTTATACTGCTGATTTCCGAAAAGGATCGCTAGAGTGACTATTACAGCCAACAGTACTGCTATGCCTCCATATGTAGGAATCATCCAACTTCTGTCTTGCTGTTCTTCGTGTTCATCCTGTTGTTGTTGTAAGTACAAATCCCACACCATACTACCCTTACAGGTAATCGATTTCAGAAGGGTTTCCTTGATGGTGAAGACGGTTGCGAAATCTAGAGGCACCATGGACAATTCCTCTGTTTCCTTTCTCGGAATGTCAGAGTTGAACGACCATTCAACAAACCGTACGAATTCCACCATAGCTTCACAGTCTTTCGGATTTATCCGTCGTGTTATAAAAAACGTAAAAGAAGCAAGCGGGTAAGAATCTGGTCCTGGTGTATTGCCTATATCCAAAGAACCATTTGCATAAGTAATTGCTTTTTGAACAGTTTCTACGCTTGCCTTTACTACGTTACCTGTCGACTTTTGAATATAAGCAAACGGGATGTCTGACTTAATTGCGTCTGAAATGGATACATATCCTATTGAATTTTCTAAAGACAACACCATGCCCGTCATACCATTGCTTGTCCTACCGAAGAATGTCATTAATGTTTCATTCCAGTAAGTAGGCCTCCTTTTGGAATCTAAACCATGGGAAAATGTTCCGTATTGTTTTCTCCACTTATCGCTGTAGCTTGATAAACAATTCGTAAATGCATATGTGGTACCACATCTATCAGAACGAGCCAACTTGATGATTTCTGCCTCCGGCAATTGCATATCAGGATTGAGTTCTTTTATCTTAGGGTCGTCCCACTTCCGAAAAGTCCCGTTATAAATGCCAACGATTGTCTCCATGCTCAAGGTCAAGGAATTTAAATTTGGAATATTGTATACCATTACGACCGAACTGAAATATCAAACTCATATTATTAAAGTACTTTAGTTGTGTTACTGCAATAGTTTACTTATCCATGTTACAACTTCAATAAAACGTAATCTCACCGTGTTCTAGGTTACTTTGACCAATACCAGTCCTCGAAACCGGACTGTCCAGTTTCTAATTATGTTCTCCTAGCACATAATCAAAGAGGAAAATAAATACCGTGAATATGCATAGAAAAGTAACTTAGGATGCAGATAAAAAATAGTCTAGTTATTGAGCGTGGTGCGCTTCAGAACCTGAAACAATTTCAGATGTATATGACCTTTGACACATCTTGAGCAATCTATATATTTAAAAACACTGTTGCAGATTTGTTGTACGTAAGAAATAGTTAATACACGATGATTAGAATGCCGAGATTGCCGTATTATCACCATTGGCATCATGGATACGAATAAGTTATCTAAGTTGTCGTAGTAACTATTTATTGTCAGAATTATGTGTGTACTCGTATTCAGAGCAATTTAACAAACATAGAATACGAGCCTTACTGTAGGAAAACAAACCATAGGTATTTGTGGCATGTGTAAATAAAGATGTAGATGCACTTTCATGCTATCAACATTTGTATTGTTTGTCAGAATTTACTGAAATAAAGTTTTGTAACTCACTAGCAAAACGTTCGGTTTAAGATAAATCTGCTCTGATACACAGGATGATTCAGATCTACAATGAACGAAATTGGCCAAAAGGTTTCTTTCCTTAAAACGGCACATCTAAAAAAAGGGCATGCCAGTTTATGTAAACCAATTTGTTATGAAACAATCAATGAAATCATTCCCTAGCCTTGATTTTGTTCTAAAAAGACAACATTAAGAGATCATAATAAAGAGCTTGACAAGCTATATTATCATCTTTAATCCCTTGTATCTTAAGGTATTTGTTCAGCATGTGTCAGGCATATGGTAGACAGCAACAAATATAGTTATATGTTGTTTACCGACTAGTACGTGTCAGTATTCATATGCTGATAATACACTTAATAACAAATGCCCAATTGATATATTATATTGTTGCCTCGCTTGTCGTCGTTTGTGTATTTTCAGTGTCGCAACTAGTAGATCACTTCTGTTGATAATGCCAACAAGAAAGGAGTTGCCATACTAGCTGTATGACCTTTGACAAAACAACATTCTGAACAGTAACAACACTAATTTAAATCCTTTCTTTTCGAAATTTCGATGTTCCTGCTCTCATTTTTAGTTAATACGATTTTGAATGTTATTGCTTTGGAATTTAGTTAATTCAAACTTTGGATTGGCTAGGCTTTCATTTTCAGACTATTAAACTTTTGAATGTTCCTGCTTTCATTTTCAGGTATAATTAAAGTTTTGGGTGTTCCTGCATTCATTTAAGGTCATTAAAGGTTTTTTTATGTTCCTGTTTCCAGTTTTAGGAAATTAAAGTTTAGCATCTCCCTGTTCGAATTTCTAGGTAATTAAATATTGGATGTTCTAGTGTTTACGTTCAGGTAATTACAGATTGTTCCTGCTTTGATTTTCAGGTAATTAAAGTGTTTGGTCCTGCTTTTATGCTTAGGAGATTTAAGTCGTATATGTTCCTGTATTCATGTTTAGGTAATTACAGCTTTTGATGTTCCTGCCTGGATTTTCAGGTTATTAACGTGTTGGGTCCTGCTTTCATGTTTAGCAGATTAAAGTCGTAAATATTTCTGTTGTCATTTCATGTCATTAAAGGTTTTTATTGTTTCTGCTTTAATTTTCGGGTAACTAAATGTTGGGTGTTCCTGCTTTTATTGCAGGTAATGATTGTTTTGAATATTCCTGCTTTCATTTTCAGTTAAATAAAGTGTTGGATGTTTCTGCTTTGCTTTCATTTTCAGGTTATTGCAGTTTTCAATGTTCCTGCTTTCAGTTTTAGGTAATTAAACTTTTGGATGTTACTGCTTTCATTTCATGTTCAGGTTTTAAAGTGGCATTTCTATCCAGAGGGAAGAAATTCGTGTAAAAAAGTTCAAATCGATTTTTCTAAAAATAAGGAGCTGATAATTAAAGTGTTTGACGTTTCTGCTTTCATTTTCAGGTTATTGCAGTTTTCAATGTTCCTACTTTCAGTTTTAGGTAATTAAACTTTTGGATGTTACTGCTTTCATTTCATTTTCAGGTTTTAACAATTTTGGATTATCCAGTCTAAAATACACTAGAGCCATCAAGCCGTTCTGTAGAAGTATATATTTGCATTTGTAAAAATATATATTTACACCTCTGGAGGAGATCACTATCGAAAACTATATAGGAAAGGGAGCAATTGCTTAGAACGAGCAATTTCACATTTTCTTACAGTTCCCACTGCATTATGTATATAAACCATTATGTACACATTTCGGTTAAACATTTTGTCTTAACCCTTTCCCACATATAGAAGCTTTCTGACGGCTCTGCAACAGATGACTTTTGAAAACATTGTTAAAAAAGGAGAAATTACTCAAAACGAACAATTTCTCATGTTGTCACAAGGTTTGCTACATTTTTCAGAATTAAACCCTTCATTAAAAGCGACTTTCAGTGTTTTTGCAAGAACTGTTTCAAAGTCGTCTGCTACAGAGTGTTTGTATGTAGTAAAAAGGTTAATAGGTGCCTAGATGAGAGTTCCTATATCTTACCCCGCCATTGTAGGGAATTGAATAAGGTCTGGGTGGTTGGTCAGTTCCTCCCGAGTTAACGGATAATCGGACCCTGCAAAATGAACATCAGGCTCCTTTTCCCCTTTTATTCTGGCCATGCCGGACCCGCTGCCGACACAGTCGTATGTCAACAAGAGATGTAGTTCGTTGCTTCGGTGATGTCTGTAAATGTACGGATGTATGACTCATTAATTTATTGTGGATATACACATGACCTCTGTACATACGATTTACAAAAAAAAAACATTTGTTAGATAACACACCGTCTCTCTTTTCCTGAACTTTTTAATTCTGTTTTTTAAAAAAATATTTGGAAGAGTCGAGACATCACATATTTCCTACCACTGTTTTAAAATCAGACGACTATAAACATCAATTTAAGTTCACTAGTGTGACTGTCAAAGAATCGAAAAACGACATCAAAGTAGCAGCAGAGTTGGATTGATAGACGCACGTGGGTGATATAAAAGTAAAAATACTTTCATTGTAATTCAGACACACATCATAATTTTGAAAAAGTAATATTTTATGGCACATGATAAATATCTTAATCGATGTCTAATCGATAAAGAGTCTGTAAACATGTTATGTATGTTGGGATTGGTAACCGTAGTCATGCCATTAAAGTGTCGCTATCCAATATGAATAACAAAATTCTCAGTTTGAAATGGCACTTTCATTTAGGTAAACAGTGCCGCACTTATTTGTCAAATAGTTTTCCACGACAACGGCTTACAACTTCACTTATGACGATATTAAAAAGATAAAATATTTCCATAAAATAGACATAACAGCGCTTATGAAATGAACTATTATAAACAAAAAAACATCAATTAAATCTTCAACCCATCGTAATTATTTTACTGAACATTTTTTGCGTTTTTCATTTTCGTTTTTTAATGAAAATGAATAACATCACGAAATACTCGACGTTCAGAGATTTAACAAGAGTACCGCAAACGGTACATAATACGCCCGTCAGGAACTTCTTTGTAAGTTTCCTCTTTGTTTTGATATATTGTTTGTTTGTAAAAAGTTAATAAAGTCGTTCAGGAATAAGTTGTTAAAGAATAATGGGAAAATATGAAAAATGCATAACTCATGCAGAAATTGACAAATATTCTAAGTCCAAAAAGGGGCATAACTCATTCAAAAATTGACGAAATTCCAGGAAATGTGAACTTGATCTGTGACACTTGATTACAAAGCCATGTACATAATTTCAGCTCAATACATAAAAGCATGTAGAAAAAAAGTGCTGAAAACAAATATTCTAAGTCCAAAAAGGGGCATAACTCATTCTAAAACTGACGAAATCCCACGAAATGTGAACTTGATCTGTGAAACACGATTACAAAGCCATATACAACATTTTAGGTCAATAGCTCAAAGTATGTAGGAAAAAAGTGCGGAAAACCAATATTCTAAGTCCAAAAAGGGGCATAACGCATTAAAAAATTGACGAAATCCCAGGAAATATGAACTTGATATGTGACACATCACTACAAAGCCTTATACAAAATTTCAGCTCAATAGCTCAAAGTATGTAAGAAAAAAGTGCGGAAAACCCGAACGGACGGACGGACGGACGGACGCACGGACGGACGGACGGACTATAATACGTACCGTTTTTAAGAAACGGTCGTATAAAAAGTAACATTTTCCTTCAAAATGTATAATGTATTGGTTTATTTTGAATTAGCGTTCTCCATATGCTGTAATAGAATTTGGGAGACAAGAATAAGACCAGTGTGGATCTTGATAAAAATGCTGTAAAGCACAGGCTGATCTGGATCTGCGATGGTGGTTAAGTTTCAATGGTCGGATAAGCGTGTGATCGGGTCTAACTAGCATTACTTAAATCCAGACATCGATTTTTCGTAAACTTGGTAAGGAAATGAAGCTCCAGCCCCTTTTAATGCCACCAATCTGCCTTGAACCAAGGGAAGAACTGTTATCAACCATCCAATAGTGTTAATTGTCCGACAAATTGCCATTGTTGTCTGAAAGTAGAAAAAAAACATGTTTGGCGTATCTTATGCGCCAGTCATATCAGGTCGTGAATTTGACTGTGTGTGGTACACGATGTTTTCACAGTCAATCATCTCGCTGAACGCAAGGTTCTGCATGTTGTTATATCAGAATTCGCAACAGCACGCGTGCAGCTGCAGGAGACTGATTGACATGTCCAATGATATCTACGATATTTCAAGTATTTCTAAAGAACCCTGGTGACAAATATAGTAATTGCATGATGGTGCACAGAGTAGCAATACCGACGTTTGGTGGCTGTAAGAGTTGACAATGTCACTGATGAAACATTGTTCTAGCGATAGCTGTAAGACAACAACACAACCGAATTGCCTGAAGGTAGACCCTCACCTTATGGAGTCTTAGGACATGGTAGTTATGGCTGCCCTCCTTTGCACTCAGGGTTGAGGGGTTAGCATTACGACTGACTGGCTGGTATCATAATATAAATGGACCAGAAGAACTGGTAACTTACCGAGGAAACGCCGTGATATAACTGAACAATTGTTTAAAGCGGCGTAAAACACCAAACAATCTAAGACCTTACGGTAAACTTACGCTTGCTCTAATATTCTGGGGGCACGTGCACGTTTGCCTTACATCAACATTCATTAGCCTGCTTCTTAACAAATCCGTACATCATTTAAGTGACTTTATCACATCTGAAACTTCGGATGATAAGTTTCAAAAAGTTCCAAAATTAGACCAGGCCATGCAGACGCTAGTCCACTGCCCGCATAAAGCAACGCGTAATAAATAAATTATCTATCTTTGTTATCGCCTGATATATATATAAACTCAATTCACACGCAAGTGTCTTGCATGGGTCATGTAAAATACATTTGCCCTTGCTGCAAACAACGCATGGGTTTCTAGCAGTAGTCGCATGCAGCCGGCTGACCTCCTTTACAGCCACATGAAGCTGCAGCCTGCCGCACGTCATTGGCACTTTATTTTCATAGGGAGTCTGTAAGACGCATCCGAGGTGTCAGCATAACACAGTTTCTCACAGTTTCAGTTACATAAACGTTAATGTTAACGTAAATGGCAGTTCTCCGAATAGTTTTACACTTACAACCTATCTGACGTAATTGTGTTTCTAGTCCGATCCTTTTATTGACATTTATTCGAGTAATTTCGGAGTTTATCCACGGTCAACAATCGGCTATCAGTAACTAAATCGGAAACCGATTCATTACCAATAGTGTCCAATACCATTGGTATACTAATCAACCTCATCCAAGGTCTCGATCAAAATAACATGTTCCGATTTCGGAAACAGATATGATAGCAACCAGTAGGTTTGGCGCTTCATGAGGTCATGACTTCAGGAATAATCTGTAAGCATGTAGGTATAAGTATAAATATTGATTTCGCCAATATAGTGGCGATCAATTATATACAAGAGTACAAGGAGAATTAGAAAAAACCAAAATGAACAGAAAACCACGTAAAGAAATTCGAACATAATACATAATAACCATGTAAATTCACGTATTTTTAAACTGTAAATGTCCTATTGCAGAATGTAATCCCAATAATTCATGTATCCGCATATGTTGTATGCGTGTATCCAATGCCAACAGCGAGGGAATGACGAATATTAATCTGCCTATGAATAGCATGCCTCTAACAAAAAACTTCACCGAAACGAAACGAGACGTGCTCAATGAAGAACATAGTCATAATAATGATTAACTCTTTCAGCGACGAATTGTTTAAAGTAGACTCTTCCATGTTCAAAATCCGGCATCTCCATTTCCCATGTAGTAAAAGTTGTGGATTATTATAATAACCAAAGGGCAAACAATGCTGATTTCAAATGAAACAGCTCGTTACAAGCTGACTCACCTGAATTTGTTTTAATTGCGAACACTAAAGAATGCCTTTGGCGTTGACAGATTTAATCTTACGGGCAAAGCAAGCGAAATCCGAAGACACTCATCATTTTGAGACTGGAATCTAGACTAGTGTTTTACAATATCGGCATTGAGTTACTCCACATCTGTCTTTCTATATCAGCTTTCCATTTCTGAACACCATCTCGGGTTCAGAGAGATGTCTTGGTAGTTGCAGATCGTATGTAATGTCATTGTAAATGGATGATATGTGGAATATTTGTTTAAAAATGAATGGACTGTTGCCAGCTAATACCCATGTCAGTCCTTTCGAACCACCAAATAGTTCTTGTCTAAAAATCAAAATGCGGTAAATTGTTAGCATATGAAGCCGGAATATGAATTTGATTCGACATCACTTACCCAAAAAGAAAGAACTCGAAATAAATGTTAATGTTTAAATATATGAATTACATGATTAAAAAATAAAATGTATTTCTACGCGGTCAACATGACTTACTTACGCGCAACATGCATTGAAAAATTAAAGCAGTATGTGCATACTTTCTTCAGGTGTCATTCACACACTGAACAAATTGATGCAGTATGTGCATACTTTCCGCAGGTGTAATTATGATTGCGATTGAATTGATGACATTACATTTGAAATGGGAGAGTGCTGTGTATTATCTTAACTAAGTAACTCACGGATGACAATGTATACTCTCAAAGCCACGCCTATAATTATTTCAATGTATACTCTCAAAGCCACGCCTATAATTATTTCAATGTAACCTTTGTATTCCATGTAAATCTTTGTAGTATTGAATATTCTGCTAAGCAATATGGTTGTTTCATCATTTAATGTTGTAAACATACACAACACAGTGGCGATGAGGTTGGGATTTATTCCGCTATAAATGATAATGTTTATGTTAATTGAGGTCATCGTGGACATTGGAACTAATGGCTTATCACAATCGGAACAAATTAAAGCAGTATGTGCATATGTTCATTATGTGTATTATGATTGAGATTTCAAAATTGAATTTGAATTGATGACTTAACATTTAAAGGTTGTGTATATTGTCTTAAGAAATTAACTCATAAATGAAAGTGTATCCTCTTAAAATGACGCCACTAAGCTTTAAAAAAATCAAAGAAAAAAGGGGGCTATGCATTATGTAAGAAAGAACTCACCTGGCGAAAATGGTTACCGTCATTTTGGACGAAATCGGGTTGGGACGAAACTGAATTGTCACGTTTTCTACATTCACTTTCAAACAAGGTCAAACTACTAAAATTGATCAAATCAATCATTTCCAGTGCATACTAAACACATTTACAATGAATTTAAACTCAATGTCATATATGCAATGCATTCTGGTTATGGTATACACTCATTTCTATTCACACACAGTTGTTTTATGGACTATTTAGCGTAACCTGACCTAATAGGCTAAGAAAGCAACTACCAGATAGAGGTAATTGTGGTCAATGATAATCCTCAGATCCAAATGAGCGCTGCTTAAGGAAAGCCAAATTAAGCGTAATGATTACACTTCTAGAACTAGAAATATATATAATGCCTGTAAAGCCATTCTATAGGATCTAAATAACCGATGGTTTTCAGTAGTTTAGTTATCTTTTCTGTGAATCATGGATTAACAGTGCAGAGTCAGATCATGCTGCGCGAATGGGACACATTGTTCTCAATAATCACTATACGCTGGGCCAACTGGGCTGGGGTTGGTTGTTGCTTATAAGCGCTAAATACGGATAAAAGACACAGGTGTGGTAAGAGGTACAAACATGTTAAGAACGTCATGAATGTTTAAATTGATCCTTATACTACTGAAGGCAGTGTACTAGTTTAACCTTTTTATTTTACATCGATTGCGAAACAAGCATTCAGCTTGTATTGACCTAATACTGTCCGTCTCAACCAATATACAATTACAGAAAGCAGGCACACATTTACAAATACTGTTATGTAAGAAAAAGAAGAAGAAGAAGAAGAAGCAACCATTATGGCAGATCCAGTTACTTTGTATAGATTATTGAATTTTGTTGTAATTCTCGTGCAAATTAATCTGTAAGTAATTTGTTTGATCCTGTGTTATGTAAGGGGAAGAAATGTAATCTCCTTTGCTCATTATAATGAATACATTAAATAAAATTGTAAGAAGTAGGTTCAATATTCCCACATGACCATAGAAGGACACTTATAATATTTTTGATATATAAATATCGATTTAAGTGCACAGCAATTTGTATATGGAGAAAATCAAACCGTCTGTTGATAAAAATCATCAGAGGTTTAAATTTAGCCAAAACCGATATTTCAAAACTTGAGACACATTTCGTTTTGAGTTTAATTTGTATCAAAATAAAAACGAAACCGTAGCGAATTGTTCTGCTTGTTCAACAATATTGTATTGTAATTCAAACAGATTTACGAAGCGTGTTTTATAAACTAAATGATCTGATTAATAATACAATACGATTTTAGCTGATTCACGATAACAAAAACACATTATGTACACTGCGTAATATAGCGACCCATATCAACCATCGCAGTCCGCGCAAGCTAACCCGGGCCGACACATTACGACTCAGGAGGATAGAGGTATAGAGTAATGATTCCTGAAACAGAAAATCCACAGGAGGCGAAAGGTGTCTGTCCGGGTAAGCCAGAGCGGCATGCTAAGGCTGATCCGGATGGATACTTTGCGTAGAGTCCACACTGTTTGTTTTCTCGTGGAACGGCTCATTTCACAAGGTAAACCAACCCCATTACGTTTAATGGAAGTTAACAAGATTGTGTTTCGTAAAAGCGTTGCACACTTATAGTTGTAGAAATGGTATTCACATCAATTGTACTGCTTAAGTCTTTCAGCGCCGAGTTCCGATTAGGAGACTTTTCCATAGTCTATTTCATACGACTTCAGTTTTCATGTAATACGAGTTTTGAAATAATTTGACTAAAAGACAAACACTGTTGATATCAGGTGATACAGCTCGTTACGAGCTTACACACCTAAATGTGTATTATTTGCATAAACCGTTATTCTGCCATTGACGCTGAAAGAGGTAACATTTCCAACTTAACGATTCTCGGATAGAACAAAATTATCACGACATCTAGTGCGTTGCCAAGTAACAATTGTTCGTTCATACCTTATATTCTGACCGCTAACAATTATATCGAAATGACTTGTAAATGAGTGCATGATACAAAGGTCATCATCCACTATTATTAAGATTTGTTTATGAGCTACACCGTTTGATATACAATATATATATATTTCTCTTTGTCATAGCACTGGTAATGATACAGCTTATTCGTTGATAATGTTTTGTCATCAAATCACACCATAAGCATTGATTTCAATAGAATTCTGCACACTGTCGATCATACCTGCGAAATACCATAATAGAAAGTCTCTAGTGTTGATATAATATCACAAACATGACAGATACAACGTGAACCCTGTGAGACCAACGCATGCTTTTATACATAATTCAACCGTCTCGCCCATTTCTGTCATTAAAGGGTGATAACTCTAGAGTGACCCGAGCAATATAGTTGGTTATCAAAAGTTATTGATTGGACAATACCGGTTTGAGGTAATTTCTATAATTAAAGGGCAATAACTCTCGAGTGACTACAGCGATATGGCTGGTTATCAAAATTGTTTGAGATATTATGCTAATACACATTTTGACAAAATTTATTAGTGATTCGCCAAAGTTTTCTTAAGGTTTTTAGCTAAAAAGACCAATTTTAGGTAACTTCTATAATTAAAGGGCGATAACTATCGAGTGACTAAAGCGATATGGCTAGTTATCAAACTTGTCTGAGATATTATGCCCATACACATTTTGACTACATTTAGTGATGATTTAATAAAGGCTTCAAAAGTTATTGATTGGACAATACCGGTTTGAGGTAATTTCTATAATTAAAGGGCAATAACTCTCGAGTGACTACAGCGATATAGCTGGTTATCAAAATTCTTTGAGATATTATGACTAGACACATTTTGACCAATTTGGGTGGGGATTCGCCAAAGGTTTTTTTTAGGTTTTTAGCTAACAATACCAATTAACTATCGAGTGACAGAAGCGATATGGCTAGTTATCAAACTTGTCCAAGATATTTTGCCAATACACATTCTGACTAAATTTTGTGATGATTGGATAAAGGCTACTAGAGTTATTGGGCTGACAACATACTGGACGCCGCCCTAACGTCCGCCCGCCCGCCCGCCGGCCCTATGCAACCCGCCAGCCCGCCCGCCAGCCACCCCGCCTGCCTGCCCGCCCGCCCGCCTGCCCGCTCGCCCGCCCCCAGCCTGCCCGCCAGACCGCCCGCCCGCCCGCCATCCTGCCCGCCAGCCCGCTTGCCCGCCCAACCGCTTGCCCGCACGCCCGCTCGACCAACCGCCCGCTGTGGAATTCTAATGACACACTTGTTACACGGAAAATATGTTGACGGACGGACGACGCTAACGCCGGACACAGTGCGATCAAAACACTCACATTGAACACTTCGTACTGAAGTGAGCTAATACACTTTAGCCATCAGACTGTAAATTCAATATTCTGCAAAAAGTTTGTAGCACATCTATGGAGAGAAAGGGGATACAAGATGTATTAATATAAACTATTCGTGAGAAAGCTTTTATTATACTTTTTAGAAATAAAACTTATGTCAATAATATTATAAATATAATTAATACTAATGAAAATAGTAATAATAATTAAAGTACTATCAAAACATTTTTCTACAAATATTTCTTGAAATCAGACATCACCTTTAGAGTAGAAGATCATTTCTTTTGAACTGTAATCCATTCTTTGATGCCGTAAGGAAGCTGTGTTTTTCAACCAATCAATAAAGCTTTAATAATTGTTGGTAGCATTTTAAGGAACATTTTCTACCAACCAATTGTTCTTGAATTCATAGTTCACCTTTAGAGTAGAAGATTACTACTTTTTGAAATGTAACCCATGTGTTGATGCCGTAAGGACGCTTTGTTTTCAACCAATCAATATGGCGATATCAATTTTAGGACCGGAAGCGGCACAAGTAAACAACAATCCAAAATGGACCAGAGAGGCGGAAGCCTAACACGGTCTCGATACCAAGGTAGACCAAGGTTAATAGAGGGGCCCTTTTAAGGATACTTTCTGCGTATTTATCTTCAAATCCGAAAAGGATGTTCATAGGAGTAAAATTGTTTGTTCCCCTGTTCTGGTAGTAATTTTTAAACAATAACTATGGCTTGAACAATATTTGTAGGTGGATACCTATGGAACATGTCGGTCCAATCATCTTGAAATCGGATATGCAGATTCATAGGAAAAGTTTTTACATTGATTGATTGATTGTTTGGTATTTAACGCCGCTTTCAAAAATAGTTGAGTTATATCACGGCGTTTCCTGGGTAAGTAACCGGTACTAATGGTCCATTTATTCTGACACAAGCCAGTCAGTCGTACTGCTGACCCAGCAACCCTTAGCGCCAAGGAGGGCAGCCATTACTTTCATTTGGAAAGACTTTGGTTTGACCAGGCCGGGGATCAATTCGCGACCTCCCTCACCCGAGGCAGACGCTCTACCACTACACCACCGTGGCGGGCGCTCTACCACTACACCACCGTGGCGGGCGCTCTACCACTACACCACCGAGGCGGGCGCTCTACCACTACACCACCGAGGCGGGCGCTCTACCACTACACCACCGAGGCGGGCGCTCTACCACTACACCACCGAGGCGGACGCTCTAACACTACACCACCGAGGCGGGCGCTCTACCACTACACCACCGAGGCGGGCGCTCTACCACTACACCACCGAGGCGGACGCTCTACCACTACATCAGCGAGGCGGGCGCTCTACCACTACACCACCGATACGGACGCTCTACCACTACACCACCGAGGCGGACGCTCTACCACTACACCACCGAGGCGGTAAGTTTTTACATAATCCTCCTTTCTAATGCCGGAGAAACCCAAGTACCCAAACTACATAGAACCTAAAATAGTTTTAAAAGTGGATCACTAAAGCTGAATTCCTGTGAAAAATGGTTGAAATCGGCCTAACGGTCACGGCGGTGATATCCAGTGAAGCTGAACTTTAAGGCGGACGGTTATACTGAGTGTCCTAAAGTGGATGATAGTAGATGTTCACGAACAAATATAACAAAAACACATGGATTAAGCAAAACACGTTTTTTTTTCCTATTGTCAATTCAACGCAAAACAGATCTTTGACGGTTAACTTACACTCTCAATTCACCTTCGAAACCAAATCGGTAATCACGAGAAAAACATTCAAATATGCGTCTGTTTCATTGTTATTTTGACGCATAACATAACTGTGGTATAGACTACATCAATTTTAATTTACCAATGAACGAGACAAAGACATGTAACAAACTACTGGTTCTGTTCTGCTTTCGATTTTTAACATAAATATAATTGTAGGAAGAAGGGTTTTAAAAGTAATCTAACGAATTAACAATATTGTGTTTCTTATAGGTTTATTCATTATCACGTTCATTAAAAAAGAGCTACAGATTTACATATGAATTAAAGAACAGTACAGCTAAAATTCGAGTTTGCTTGCATTATCTAAACATGAAAATAAACAATGGGGCTCAATCAGGCGTCAACTTTGTTATAACAAAACAAAAGGAGGAAGATGAGTACTTCGCTGTACTATCATTTCATAACTTTTAATACAAACAAGATCTGTTTATTCGGTTGATAATGCCTGTCATCATACAACCTGTATCGAATTGTATTCATAACAAAAACACAAAAGAACAATACTATTGTAACGTCATGTACATTTCATCACTCCGTAAGTGTTTGTTCTGTACATAGAAACGGTGAATATACATATATGTAGTTTTTTTAAGCTAATATATATTTGTTAATATGTACACTCGCGTTGTCCGTCTGATTTCATCCGCGAAGTTCCCTCAGGTCTAGTTCTGACATCTCATTGTGTTAAATGACGATACAGCACCAAGAACCGGCTATGCCTCCTTTCAGTAATACTCCCATCTATAATTCAGTTTTTAAAGCACGTTGATGTATTTCTAGGGATTTATTATGCAGCATCGGTACACACATTATTGTAAAACCACATACAATAGATATGTCATAGCAAATCCAGGTGTAAAGATACAGTGAAGGTACAGGATTCTCTGATTGAGATACATGTACCAGATTGCATTAGAGTCTAGTTACATTTGTTCTGTGTACTTCTTTGTCTGAGCCGGTGAACTCGCGGGCGAAATGTTCATATGTGGAGGTTTATATGACAACGCATGGGCCCATTCCGTTGCATCAGCGGGATTCCTAGCAATGAGTGTCACACACTGTAATGTTCCGCCTGATAGTTTTGGTCGTTTAGTCATTGTCAATATATTCTGACATTGCTCGTTTATTTCAATGTCATACTTTAACGGTGAGAGGTTGCCAAACAGTATTGTCTTCTTTGGATCAGTGTATATTTGAACGTGAACGTCGGAATCTGTGTATAACAGTTTCAGAAATACCTTCGACTGCTCTTCTCGGTCACTGGTAATCTTCAGGCGGAGTTTTCCGGTCTTCTTCACAAACATGGGCGGTTTCTTCTGTCGCTTGGTTATATCTTGCAAAACAAGCTGCGCTGTCGACATGATTATTAGTCCGTCTGTACTAATGTTATAACGAAATAAAAGTTTCAACGATACGATCGTATTTAAATCAGTTATCCTCTGTTCGAGTTTAAGATGATGAAGTATCGGTGTGTCCGGAGATGTACAGCTGATCGTAACATATTCTTGCCACTTATATACAGCTGTCATGGAATGAATAGCGTCATATGACGTCAATCATAACTTTATCTTATTCCAGTGGCTGTCTTGTTTCTCTCTTCAACCTGTGTTGTTATTGCTTTAAGATGTTTTTTTAAAAAAACTATCGGTAATATAGGCATTTTGCATTGCATTATCTTCGTATCGTCATTTCATTACATAAATCTTATTTCTTAAAAATATGAATTTGTCAGCAACAATACGGACAAGGATGTGAGAACACTTTCCCACATACAAATTCATTCTGACGCCTCAGCAGTAGACGAATTTTGAAAACATTGTAGCAAAATGAGAACATTCTCATGATAAACATATTCTCCATTTGCCACCATCTTTTCAACTTTATTCGATACATGTTCCTTCATTTTTGAAAATATTCCAAAGTGTTGCTTTATTTGGGAATGGGTAAATAGTTAGAAGCAAAGGATTGCCAACAACGCATTGGTCTTAACGACATGTACTAAGTACCTTTAGGTTTCCATGAGTACTAGCTATCCTTGTCAACAGTCTACAGTGACGTAGGTGCAGTTTCACGTATACTTGAAATGTTTTCAAATGCCAAACTAAGGTTTCGATACGTCTTTATTCAGTTTGACGCATTAAATGACTTATCTGTGAATCCTTTACCATTTCCTGATACAAACACAGCAATATTTGCGTGAGAAACTACGTCAACGACTAACCTCCTATAACAAATAAGATGAATATTTGTCCTATTAAACTGTTTCACGTTAACCTCATTTTCAGAAAAGGAACCGAACAAAGTATCAAAAACCGAACACATTAGAAAGAGAATAATAATACAGCCAACAATAATAGGAATGAATGCACACATTGTTTCTCTATATAGTTCGTCGAAATAAGTACATCTAATTGTGTTCACCACAACTTTGATGTTGTAGACAAGTTAATTAGACCATGAACGGTAACCCGTCGCACACCAAATACCGCAGGTTTGTGGAATGTAAATCATGTGTTCAATACCCTTGCAATTCGAAAAGAAAACGAGATAATCAAATGAACCATACGTCACAATAATGTACCGACGAACATTAAATGTCAGTTGACCCGATAGCGAACATTGAGGAACTACAACAACAACAACGTGCGATCATTCATTTTAGGTATACACTTAGTAGACACAATACAAAATAGCACACCTATATGCATTTAAGATATAATGGAGAAAAGGAATTGTAGGGAGTATGTAATTTATTTCGGATGGGTTTACGTCTTTTTAACATTATTTCAGTAATTTCATGGCGACAGTCACTCATACATGATACTCCCTACGTAAAAAACAGTATTAGGCTAGGAAATGTGCCATGACATGAGATCGAACCAGGGAGGAGGGACGCCCGCTTCCAAATCCGAGACAATCTCTTAGAGATTCAGTAAAGTGTTCGCTATAACAATATGATACAATACAGATGGCACCAACATCAATTCCCAGGGAATATATCAATAACATGATTTGAAAACCAGGCAAATAATTTCGGAAGAGATGATTTGTAAAGTTTTCTTTATAGTCATATAAGAAACAAGAGCGCCAACTGTCACAAAATACGCCCGTCCTATTTGTTTGAGACCAAGTATAGTGATAATTGGTTTTACGTCAGGCAAATTTAGAGAGCTTAGTTATCGAACCTGACCAAGCTATTCGGCTCATCAACATATTGTCTAACTTTGGTGATGATCAAATAAAATGACTCGAGCGATATGGCTGATTACAGCACTTGTCTGATATATCATGCCCGCCCGCTTGCTGTGAAGTTTCAACCAAATTGACACACTGGTTTAAAACGGGAATATGTTGATGTACGAACGACAGACGACGCGCGCTGGTGCCGTACATAGGGAAATCACAGTTACTCATCTTGGGCAATTCGTGCTCAGGTGACCGAAGAAGTGATGAATGTTTGTTTTATTGGGGTTTTACGCCGCTTTCAACATTATTTCAGTTATATCACGGCGACAGTTCACTTATTCATCATCCCTGGGTAAACAAACCAGTACTAGGCTAGAAAATGTGCCTTGCCCAAGGGCAAGCCACCATGACCGTAGTGCCGCGACTAGGGATCGAACCCGGGACACCCGGTTTCAAATCATCGACGCTAACCACTCGACCACAGCAGATTCCTAGAAGTGATTAATAAGTAACAATCAATGGTGATCAGGGAACGATTGCACGGACATGCATGTTTATTGTTCTTCAGTGTTAACTATTGTAGATTTAAGCCGTACACTAAATCATATGTAAATGCTGTTTAAATGTGCGTAGACCGGGATAAATGTATGTGTTAAAACATCAAGGAAATGTCGTTATACCAGTATACATCGAGTGTCTAAAAGGTTCAACGTTACATATATTCGATGAAGATCTATTTGTAAAACCAGCTATCACTTTAATAACTCAATTCGCGATATAGAAAGATCTGCGTTATTCGTGTATTCATGTCTATCAACGGGAAATCTTAAATTCACAGGAGCACGGCTTGCGGCTTCGAGCACATTCGCTACTTTTACTCTGGTAATGATACACTTATTACCAACTTTACAAGAAAACCGACGTTCGGAGGTTAAAAATCAATGGAAAGTATGAATGAAACAATATTTCTCAGTCATAATTACTACTGTCGTCTAAAGACTTCCATGATGATTTATGCATTGATGAGAACAGACAGAGACGCTCTTGGTCAAACGGTGCAAAGGCTGAGCGGATCCTATAACATGTAATCGCTTGATACGTTCAGAGGAGGATTGCGATCGATGTTGTGTTGCCCATCCGAAAGGCCGCCATGTTTGGTTATGTAAACTAGTCAAATACTCTGATTAATGTTCCGACTATACCAGCTAGATGTAGTGCTGGGTGACATGGAGTTAATCGTATATATATATGTACTTTATGTTAACCGCCTAACCCTGAGCGCTATGGAGGGCAGCCATTACTACCAAGACTTCAGTATGACCCGGCCGGGGATCGAACCCACGACCTCCCGAGGCGGACACTGTATCACTTCACCGCCGAGGCGGTACACGCATACATATGAACCACGTCTATCGATGTAAGTTCTTAATGCATCTGCATACTTCGAAAACACATCCGCGTAGTCTCACCAAAGTTGCTCAATTTGTATATATGTTATGCATACTGTAATTGACAACAACTGGAAGTATTGTTATGTATTGTTTGGCCTGTCTGTTGGTAGAGTTGGTAGGGTAAGCCACTCGGTGGAACGAAATAAAACGAGAGGCAAATATCGACGTTTCAGTTTTCCTTGCGCGACCGTGGAATACCATAATACGAATGATTCCTAGTACTTCTATCAATCAGCTCGGACGTATGAAATATACTGTATGAAATATACTGTATGTGTAGACTATTTAATTGATAATGAATCTCTAAAGTTCAAAGAGAATAAAACTGGACTCTATTCTATAATTGAAATTATAATGTAGTAGACATGGATCTATCTAACCTGGACTCGTGTTCGAATGAGAGTCCTTTGTGACCAAAGTTCCAGTCATTTTACAGCCGCACAGCGACTGTGACCATTAACGGGCCACAAAGTTCGGGAGCTTGGTCACCACGGGTCATTGGTCACATCTGTGACCAGAAAATGTCCATTTTGACTCAATCGTTCACAAGTCAGCCATATTCTGCCCACAGAGAAGCAAAGGCTCTGAAAAGGTGTCCATTCTAAACGGAAAAGGCTTTCTGTTACTTTACGAAACTCAAGCATAAATAGATTAAGTATGTACCATTTGGGCTTCCAGACTTAAGATGATCACTGTAAATCAATGGAGTGACAGTTCTCATCCCTCGTCTTGAGTGATGCAACTGTTTCCGCAATGTATTACCATGCAAATAATATTTATTCGATTAGTTGTACGCCAGTATGTCCTTAGGGAGAAATAAGTTCATACTCGATGCACGCAGAATACGTCTAGTCGTACGAATGAATGCATGATATACTATATAACTAAAAGTATCATGGCAAAATTATGAAAAGTACAAACTTGCATTTCTTAGTAGAATAGTGCTACACCAGTCTGATCATATGGTCCATCTTATCAGAATGTACACATGCTGACAGACACCTCTAACACGCTAGTGTAAGTCGTATGTGAACATTGTAGTTATTCATTAGTCTGTACGGACGCAAAGCTGGTTCTGTATCTACACTGTTCACACAGCCTACTTGTACATATTCGCGCGTGCGGGCTTAATTGTATTAAGAAGAACATGTCATTCTAAGGCATGCAAAACAGATGTACTATAGATTAAGCTCTACATCTAAGATATATCTGCTTAATTTATGAGCCGTTCCCACAGAAAACCAATATTATGCACAGTCCGCACAGGCTAATCCGGGCCGACACATTTTGTCTCAGGGGGATGGAGGTATATTATAAGGATTCCAGAAACAGAAAACATAAATCTTATTTTTTAAACATATGACTTTGTCTGTAACAATACGAACAATGATGGGAAAACACTTTCCCACATACAAATTCATTCTAACGCCTCAGCAGCAGACGAATTTTGAAAACATTGTAGCAAAAGGAGAACATTCTCATAATAAACATATTCTCCATTTGCCACCATCTTTTAAACTTTATTCGATAGATGTTCCTTCATTTTTGAAATTATTCGAACTTTTTGCGCAGACGTTTCCAACGCTGTTTGCTGCAATTTTTGCTTTATGTGGGAATGGGTAAATATTTAGCAATATAAATAGAAACAAAGGATTGCCAACAACGCATTAGATATCCTTGTCATCAGTCCAGAGTGACGTATGTGCAGTTTCACATGTATACCTGAAATGTTTTCAAATGTCAAACTACGGTTTCGGTACGTCTTTATTCAGTTTGACGCATTAAATGACTTATCTGTGAATCCTTTACTATTTCCTGATACACACACAGCAATATTTGCGTGAGAAACTACGTCAACGACTAACCTCTTGTAATAAATAAGATGAATATTTCGAGGGCTTGGCGTGAAACAGTTGTAACTCAAATCGGTATTTTTTTACCAAGGTTAATCACCTCGCCATAGATTCTTTATAAGCTTTAAATCATTTTTCTTGGTAAACAATGGAAATTTAGGTGCCATTGCTCGTTCTGAGCAATGGCACCTAAATTTTCATTGTTTACAAAGGGGTCAAAATTGCCCCTAAACCAGGGTTTTCAAAATAGGTTTTTAGTTACAACCGTTTCACGCCAATGCCTCGATTTGCCCTATTAAACTGTTTCACGTTAACCTCATTTTCAGAAAAGGAACCGAACAAAGTAACAAAAACCAAACACATTAGAAAGAGAATAATAATACAGCCAACAATAATAGGAATGAATGCACACATTGTTTCTCTATGTAGTTCGTCGAAACAAGTTCATCTAATTGTGTTCACCACAACTTTGATGTTGTAGACAAGTTAATTAGACCATGAACGGTAATCCGTCGCACACCAAAAACCGCAGGTTTGTGGAATGTAAATCATGTGTTCAATACCCTTGCAATTAGAAAACGAGATAATCAAATGAACCATACGTCACAATAATGTACCGACGAACATTAAATGTCAGTTGACCCGATAGCGAACATTGAGGAACTACAACAACAACAACGTGCGATCATTCATTTTAGGTATACACTTAGTAGACACAATACAAAATAGCACACCTATATGCATTTAAGATATAATGGAGAAAAGAAGTTAGTCGTGTAGGAAGTATGTAATTTATTTCGGATGGGTTTACGCCTTTTTAACATTATTTCATTAATTTCATGGCGACAGTCACTCATACATGATACTCCCTACGTAAAAAACAGTATTAGGCTAGGAAATGTGCCGTGCCGTGAGATCGAACCAGGGAGGGACGCCCGCTTCCAAATCCGAGACACCAACCACTCGTGTCCGGGTTAGCCTGCGCGGCATGATTAGGCTGATTCGGGTCGATAGTTTACGTCGTCTACAATGTTAGTTTTCTCGTGTAATGGCTCCTTCATTATGAACGCTTTTAAGACATTTTCCGTAGCCCTGACACAATAATAAAACCCATTTTAAACAACCATTATATAAGGAATTCTGTTTCCGCCATCGAGCTGTTGGCTTTAACACAACGTCACAACACTACAAAAGCAGCTGTAGCAACAGCATTGATAATCATGTTAACAACAATGGTCATAGTAATGATTACAATGTTGATAATAATATAAGCTGATAAATATTTCAACAGCACGAAAACCATAAAACAGAAAATATGAAATATAGAGAATAAGAAACAAGCTGGCTATAATGGCCCGGAATCGCTAACAGAAGTTATGTAATGTGATTTGTCATGCAAACTACTGTTCAATAGCAATAACTAATTGTGTGGTCAGGTTAGCTAATGCAAGAGGTTAAACAGCTCTAATGTCATTTAACCGCCACAAGGCGAACTAACTATACACTGCGTTGTATGTGAGGTTTTTGTACAAATGAATATTGGCTTGAGAGCCTCTGGTAGAGAGTAAATCAAGGAACAGTTTTACTTAATAAGGAAAATACAACCCGCTGCATATCGGACATATTCTGATACCGCTATACTTGCTTTGAAGTAAGCTCATAGAAGGTCATCATAAAGGATCATTTCTGCAAAATTGTTTGTAAATCAACAAGCCGGGCCCTCAGAAGAAGATTTTCACAACTTTAACTAGAGCAAAATAAGGAAAAACTCCACGCCCCCTGGCGGCAATGTTTCAGACCAATAAACAATATTTGAATGAATCTGATAGAGGATGACCAAAGGCGACTTTTCTCAAAAGTATTTTAAAATCGGCCAACCATTCTGAGAGGAAATAAGTTAGTTTCTTATTTTGATTGTCATGGAATCAAGAATTCTGCACGTTCCCAAAAATGTGAAGGACTATTGGAGACGATTTGATAGGATGCTTGCTGTGAAATTCTAACGACATACTTGTTACACGGAAAATATGTTGACGGACGGACGACGCTAACGCCGGAGACAGGGCGATCAGAAAACTCATTTTCATGTGAGCTTATACACCTTAGCAATCAGACGGTTAATACATTATTCTGTAAACGGTTTGTAAAACATCTATGGAGAGAAAATGATTACAGGATATATTAATGTAAACTATCCGTGAGAGAGCTTTTATCATACTTTTTAGAAATAAAACTTAAGACAATAATATTATTAATACAAATAATACAAAAGAAAATAGTAATATTAATTAAAGTATAATTATCAAAATACGAATTTGTGTAAAAACAAATCACCTGTGACGTGTTCGAGGTTCGTTTCCAATTCCATATATCAGTGAACATTTACTGCCAGCGTTCAAATACTAACTGAAGAGACTGATAGTGACAAATCACCTGTTTATCTAGCTAACACTTTCTATTGTTATAATCCTTAGAATGCTGAACTAATGGCAATATCTTTTTATCAATGCTTTTATTTATTTCATTCCATCAATATGAATGTACACCCATAAACAAGAAAGAGACATTTGCCAACCAAGATTGGTCTGCACATAATTACAGGCTTGATCTACACTGTTTGCAAAAGTCAATTTTAGTGTAATTTAGTCAGACAAAGGAGAAGACCAATATGGCCCTAAATCGATCACCTGAATGATGATGGTAAAATAGCAAATGCGTACCTGCTAATGTCGAGATAAAAACGATCAAGAGTAGGATCGGTCGATTGATTGATTTGGGGCTTAACGTCGTTTTCAACATTTCTTTCAGTAATATCACGGCGGCCAGTTAATCGACTCATGTGTTTCCTAGCTTTCTCCCACCAGTACTCCACACAACATATTTTACAAGCAACTGGCTGCTTGTCCGTATAGACTGTTAGCCAATCGGTGAAAGACGAATGACGCTTGTGACAGTGACTTTTATCAAACGTCGGAAAGAATTTTGACCGTGCTTGGATTCGAACTCGCAACCCCTGGATTCAGAAGTCCGCGTTGCTACCGACTGAGCTAGGAAAGGAGTGGGCATTGAAAACCAAAATAACGAAGTAACCGTAGCTTGCATCGATATTTTCCAACCAATTAAAATGGCATGAGCATTTTTTGCAGAGGGTAACATTTTAACTAAATCATCTTGAAATCCGACTAATTTAACCTCCTTTTAGGGCCGTATTGCACCCATATTACCAACCAATCAATAAAGCTTGAATAAGTGTTGGTAGAGGTTTACTCTGCTCATTATCTTCATATCTGATAATCATGTCCATAGGAGTAGAATTGTTTGATTATTTTTCCAAATGCTCTCTATTAACTAAGAAATATGGCTTTAATAATCTTTGTATGATTCCTAAGGAACATGTCGGTCCAATCATCCTGAAATCAGATAAGCAGATATAGACGAAAATAGTTTTAAAGTTTTTACGTGCCCTTTCTAATGGAGAAACCAAAGTACTACATGTACATAGAACCTAAACAGTTTTGAAAGTGGATCACCAAAGGAGAATTCCTGTGAAAAATGGTTGAAATTGGCCTAAGGGTAAAGGCAGTGATATTATTTGAAGCTGAAATTTAAGGCGGACATGCATACGACGGACAGAGCGTGATAAGTATATATTACCTAATCTACATCGAACGGCTACGTTTATAAACTTTAGCAGGGTCTGTTTAACAGATCCTGATATAGTGTATAGCATATACGTACATGTATATGCTTTGAAGGGGTCACATTTTCACATTTTAGCCTGATTTGGAAAAAAGCCTTATATAAACATCAATATTTATACAAAATTGCATGTTCACAATTGCATGTTTACACACTTTAATCAAATTTAACACAGTTTGATAGTTCCTAACGAACATAACGTAATTGAACGAAACTGGTAAATAGTGTTAGGTAATACACTGGATTCGAGATAACTCAATGTCGATAGGAACTTATGAATTACTTCGAGTTATCGACATGTTCTAATAACCGATCAATGTATGCTGAAGTAATTCATAAATGCTGCAATGTTGTTTCCTAAAGACATTTGCGTTCAAGGAATTGATTCGAGTTATCGTTTTATTCAAAGATCACATGTTCGAGTTAATCGTTATTTTCGAATTAATACTTGCTCGAGTTAATCGTTTTATTCAAATTATCACATGTTCGAATTTATCGTTATATTCAAATTATCACATGTTCGAATTAATCGTTTTATTCAAATGATCACATTTTCGAGTTAATCGTTTTATTCCAATTATCACATGTTCGGGTTAATCGTTATATTCGAATTAACACATGCTCGAGTAAATCCTTATATTCTAATTATCACATATTCGAGTTAATCTTTCTGTTCGAATTATCACATGTTCGAGTTAATCGTTATGTTCGAATAATCACATGTTCGAGTTAATCGATATATTTGAATTATCACATGTTCAAGTTAAACGTTGTGCTCGAATTATCACATATTCGAGTTAATCGTTATATTCGAAATAACATGTTCGAGATACAGAAAATCCGCAGTACATGTATCAATGTTATAGAGCACGACAGTGCGATGATGATAACACGACGGAACGATGGTGATAACGCGACAGTGCGATGATGATAACACGCCGTGATAACATGACGGTACGATGGTGATAACAGGACGGTACGATGATGATAACACGACGGTACGATGATGATAACACGACGGTACGATTGTGATAACACGACGGTACGAAGATGATAACACGACGGTACGATGATGATAACGCGACGGTACGATGATGATAACGCGACAGTACGATGATGATAACATGACGGTACGATTGTGATAACACGACGGTACGAAGATGATAACACGACGGTACGATGATGATAACACGACGGTACGATTGTGATAACACGACGGTACGAAGATGATAACACGACGGTACGATGATGATAACACGACGGTACGATTGTGATAACACGACGGTACGAAGATGATAACACGACGGTACGATGATGATAACATGACGGTACGATGATGATAACATGACGGTACGAAGATGATAATACGACGGTACGATTGTGATAACACGACGGTACGATGATGATAACGCGACAGTACGATGATGATAACACGACGGTACGATGGTGATAACACGACGGTACGATGGTGATAACACGACGGTATGATGGTGATAACGCGACGGTACGATGATGATAACACGACGGTACGATGGTGATAACGCGAGAGTACGATGATGATAACACGACGGTACGATGGTGATTACGCGACAGTACGATGATGATAACACGATGGTACGATGATGATAACGCGACGGTACGATAGTGATAACACGACAGTACGATGATGATAACACGACGGTACGATGGTGATAACGCGACAGTACGATGATAACACGACAGTGCGATGATGATAACGCGACAGTACGATGATGATAACGCGATAACGCGACAGTACGATGATAACACGACTGTGCGATGATGATAACGCGACAGTACGATGATGATAACGCGACAGTACGATACTACGATATTACGATGGTGAAAACGCGACAGTACGATAGTGAAAAGATTCTTTTTCAGTGGAATCCATATTTCTACAGGTATCAAAAAAGAAGCAAGGTATTTTTGCGAGGGCATTGAGAGGATGCTTGCTGTGAAGTTTCATCCAAATTGACTCACTGGTTTCAGACGCGAATATGTTGAAATTCGAACGACGGACGACGCGATCGGTGCCGGACATAAGGCGATCAAAATTACTCACCTTGAGCAATTCGTGCCAAAGTGAACGAAGAAGTGATAAATAAGTAAACAAGAGCTGTCGGAGGACAGCGCGCTCGACTACAGGCCGCTTATTCACATAAAGCACTATTTCATTATATTGCACTTAAGTACTATTAAATCATATTATATACTCTATATGTAAAAGCAACTGAATAGATATACATACATTTAAATATAATTTAAAAATAAAATTTCCTAAGTCAATCAAGGGCCATTACTCCATATTTAGGATACAATGGAGTTATCTAACCTAATTGTACGATGGTCCTTAACAAATATGTGAAGTATGAAGTGATTTGAATGATGTAACTTTAACGTTGAGCTAAACGCAAATGTTAAAACTGACCGAGTCCAAAATTAGCAAAACCTTAAAAAAAATAATGTTTGACACCATGCAAAACCCGTTTGATATGTTGAAGAATTATATTTGATAAATAAATGATCACAATTAGAAAGAAATGTAACCAAAAATTAAGAATTTATCTAAAATTCTCAAAATCAAACAAAAATCATGTTTTTTACCCCCTAAAAGTCACACTCAGCATCTTCAACATACAATGTGAAGAAAGGTATTACATGTAATTATATTCCAAATATGGAAGCCCTAACACAAGTACTTATTTAGAAAAATTTGAAAATTAAATGAAAAAGCCAACTTGCCCTAAAACTTTAACCACCCAAAAGCATGTGTTTAACTGCAAACAGAAGGTCACACTCAGCATCTTCAGCATATAATATGAAGAAATGTATTAAATGTAATTATTTTCCAAATATGAAAGCCCTAGCACAAGTACTTATTCAGAAAAAGTTAAAAAAATAAAATAAAAGCCTACTTGCCCAAAAACTTTAACCACCGAAAATCATGTTTTTTACCCCAAAAAGAAGGTCACACTCAGCATCTTCAGCATTCAATGTGAAGAAAGGTATAAGATGTAACTATATTCTAAATATTAAAGCCCTAGCACAAATTCTTATAGAGAAAAATTAAAAAATTAAATGAAAATGCCAACTTGCCCTAAAACTTTAACCAACCAAAATCATGTCTTTTACCCCAAAAAGAAGGTAAAACTCAGAATCTTCAGCATACAATAAAGAAAGGTATTAGATGTAATTATATTCAAAATATGAAAGCCCTAGCACAAGTACTTATTGAGAAAAAAAAAAAAAAAAAAAAAAAATCCAACTTGCCCTAAAACTTTAACCCCCGAAAATCATGTTTTTTTCCCAAAAGGAAGGTCACACTCAGCATCTTTAGTGTTCAATGTGAAGAAAGGTATAAGATGTAACTATATTCCAAATATGAAAGCCCTAGCACAAATACTTATGAATGATAATCCCAACTTGCCCTAAAACTTTAACCGGACGCCGACGCCGACGCCGACGCCGACGCCGACGCCGGGGCGAGTAGTAAAGCTCTCATATTCTTCGAATAGTCGAGCTAAAAACGATGTTGATCAAGGAATGATTGAACGGATATACAGGCTTATTGTGATACAGTATTCACTGTTGTATATTTAAGCCGTCAATAAATAAAATGTAAATGTTGTTTTAAGGTACGAGCACCGGGATACCTGTTAAATAATCAAGAAAATGAAAAGACATAATTCTCAGGAGCACGGCTTGCGGCTAGGAGCACATTCGTTTCTTTACTCGGGAAAGATTATACTTATTACCCACTTTACAAGCAAACCGACATTTGGAGGTAAATAATTAATAGAAAGTATGAATAAAACAATAATTATCGTTCTTTATAACAGTCGTCTAAAGACGACCATGATGATTAATGCATTGATGAGAACAGACAGAGACAGATCAGAGATTAATGCATTGATGAGAACAGACAGAGACGCTCTTGTTCAGGCGTTGCAAATGCGTACGCATATCTTAAAACATGTAATCGCTTGATACGTTCAGAGGAGGATTGCTATCGATGTTTCATTGCCCATCCGATGTACCTCCATGTTTCGTTGCCCATCCGTTGTACCGCCTTGTTTCGTTGACCATCCGATGTACCGCCATGGTTCGTTGCCCATCCGTTGTACCGCCATGTTTCGTTGCCCATCCGTTGTACCGTCATGTTTCGTTGCCCATCCGATGTACCGCCATGTTTCGTTGCTCATCCGTTGTACCGCCATGTTTCGTTTCCCATCCCATGT
Organism: Serripes groenlandicus; assembly: GCA_031761405.1. Classification (NCBI taxonomy): domain Eukaryota; kingdom Metazoa; phylum Mollusca; class Bivalvia; order Cardiida; family Cardiidae; genus Serripes; species Serripes groenlandicus. The sequence continues at coordinate 69,528,753 of JASEVX010000006.1, forward strand.
ACCGCCATGTTTCGTTGCCCATCCGATGTACCGCCATGTTTCGTTGCCCATCCAATGTACTGCCATGTTTGGTTATGTAAACAAGTTAAATATTTTAATTAATGTTCCGACTTTATCATCTCTATGTAGTACTGGGTGACATGGAGTTAAACGTATAACATATACTTTATCCCGAGAACCCGAAAAACACTTTATATCATTTCCAGCAAAATTGGTTTTCCAGATATCCTAATCCATCAAGTTCTTCTTGATTATCAGAAACCATGCAAGGACAGTAGTCTTTAGTTTTTGCTTGGAGAAATTATTACGCTCTTTTGGAAGATATAAATACAGCAATAACTTTGTAACAGGGCTGCATCTGAATACATGGGTATATTACGTAATACGACGACACCGATAGTCTTATCAAAACAGAACGTAAGGCAATCGTAGTCGTTTTCACAATGTTATCGGCAAATGAACATACAAAATAACATACATACATATATAACATACATAACATATAGCATACATAACATATAACATACATAACATACATAATATATAACATACATAACATATAAGATACATAACATATAACATACATAACACATAACATACAACAAACAACACATAACATACAACATACATACATACATACATACATACATTCGGCATATGAAAATACAAAATAACATACATAACATAACATAACATAACATAACATAACATACATATCATACGTACATACACACATGTATTAGGCTAATACTTGTATTAAGAAGAACCTATTATGATTCTAAGACACACAAAAATACAGCTAAACTATAAATTATGCTCTACAATTAGGATATATTTGTTTAAGATATGAGCCATTCCACGAGAAACCAACATTATGGACTCTGCGTTATGTATCGACCCAAATCAGCCTGCGCAGTCTCCGCATGCTGATAATGGGCAAACATATTCCGTCTTAGTGGGGGGAGAGGTATAGAATAATGGTTCTTGAAACAGAAAATCCACAAGAGGCAAAGAGTGTCCGTCCGGGCTAGCCTGCGCGGCATTCTTAGGCTGATCCGGGTCGATACTTTTCGCAGAGGTCAAAATGTTGGTTTTCTCGTGGAACGACTCAGTTATGAATATTTCCAGAATTTTCTAAACGATTTAGGACATGTTCCATAGCCAGGATTCAACAATAAAACCAACTTTGCACAACAATTATTTAAGGAATTATGTGTCCGCTATCGATATGCAACGTGACAACTCGACAAAATCAGCAGTAGCAACAATATTGAAATACTTTTAACAACAATGGAAATATTAAAGATAACAATGTTGGTAATATTATATAGATTATAAATATTTCAACAGCACGAAAACTAATAATAATATATAAAATAAAACATGAAATATAGAGAAAGAGAAACACGCGGGTTATAATTGCCCTGAATCGCTTACATAAGTTTTGCAATGTGAGTTGTCACGCCAACCACCGATCAACAGAAATAACTAATTGTGTGGTCAGGTAAGCTAATGCAATAGCTCAAATAGTTATAATGTCAACGCTGTCAACACTGCGGTGTATGTTAGGTTTTCGGGCAAATCAACATTGGCTTGACAGCATCTAGGAGAGAGTCAAACAAGGAACAGTTTTACTAAAAAAGAATTAAATTCGTAAAACATTTCGTTGCTATTGCCACATAAGGAAAACACAGCCAACCCAATGTCGGCCATGGTGTGATACCGCTCAACATGCTTTGAAGTAATGTGATAGATGGTCATTATAAAGATCATTTCTGAAAAAGTATTTAAAAATAAACCAGTCCCTTAGAATGTTCACTTAAGCAATGTATGGAAAAACTGTCACTCCCCTTGGCGACAATGTTTTAGATCAATCAACAGTATTTAAATGAATATTATAGAGGATCACCAAAGGTGACTTTTCTAAAAAAGTATTTTAGGATCGGCCAACCATTTTGGGAGGAAACAATTTAGTTTCTTATTTTGGTTGTCATGGAATCAAGAGTTCCGCACGTATACACAAAAGTGAAGGACTATTGGAGGCGACATTGATAGGATGCTCTTGCTGTGGAATTCTAGTGACTCACTTGTTACACGGAAAATATGTTGACGGACGGACGACGCTAACGTCGGAGACAGGGCGATCAGAAAACTCACTTTGAACACTTCGTGCTCATGTGAGTTAATATATCTTAGCAATCAAACTGTAAATGAATTATTCTTTTATATCTTTTATGATATTTTACAGAAATAAAACGTATGCCAATAAAATTATTAATAAAGGTAATACTTATGAAAATAGTAATGATAATAAGGAAATTATTATCAAAATACGAATTTTTGTTTAAAACAATTCATCTGTGACGTGTTTGAGGTTCGTTGCCAATTCCATATATCAGTGAACATTTGCTGCCAGTGTTCAAGTACTAACTGAAGAGACTGATACTGACAAATCACCTGTTTATCTACCTAACACTTTCTATTGTAATAATCCTTAGAATGCTGAACTCATGGCAACACCGTTTTATCAATGCTTTTATTTATTTCATTAACATCGATGTACACCCACAAACAAGAAAGAGACATTTGCCAACCAAGATTGGTCTACACATAAGTACAGGCTTGATCTACACTGTTTTCAAGTCATTTTAGTGTGATATAGTCAGTTAGAGGAGAGGACCAATATGGCCCTAAATCGATGACCTGAATGATGGTATAATAGCAAATGTGTAACGGCTAATGTCGAGATAAAAACGATCACGAATAGGAAGGACTGGTTGATAGATTGGGGCTTAACGCCGTTTTCAACAATTTTTCAGTCATATCACGGCGGCCAGTTCATCTACTCATGTGTTTCCTAGCTTTCTCACTCCAGTACTCCACACAACATACTTTCCAAGCAGCTGGCTACTTTTCCTCATATACTGTAAGCCCGTTAGTGAAAGACGAATGACGCTTGTAACAGTGGCTTTTGTCAAACGTCGGAGAGAATGTTGGCTGAGCTTGGTTTCGAACTCACAACCCATGCATTGACAGCCTGCATCGCTACCGCCTGAGCTAGAAAAGGATTGTGCATTATAAACAAAATAACAAGGTAACCGTAGCTATCCGCGTCCCTTGCATCGATATTTTCCGATCAATTAAAATGGCATGAGTACGTTTTGCAGAGGGTTACATTTTAACTAAATCATCAAGAAATCCGACAAATTTAACCCCTTTTTAGTGCCGTATTGCACCCATATTACCAACCAATCAATAAAGCTCGAATAAGTGTTGGTAGAGGTTTACTTAACGAACAATTATCTACCAATAATTCTTTAAATTAGATTTCACATTAAGTGTAGAGGATTTTATTTTTTTAATTTAACCCCTCTTTTGATGCTATAAGGGGGCTGTGTTTTTCAACCAATCAATATGGCGATATCAATTCAGATAGACGGGCCCACTTAAGGATACTTTCTGCTTATTCATCTTCAAATCCGATAAGTATGTTCATTTGAGTAGAATTGTTTGATCATTTCCTCCTTTTCTGGTAGTCATTTTTAACCAGTTAATATGGCTTGAATTATCTTTGTAGATAGATTCCTACGGAAATGTCGGGTCAATCATCTTGAAATCTTGATAAGCAGATTCACAGGAAAATAATTTTAAGGTTTTTACGTAATACCTCTATCTTATGCCGGAGAAACCAAAGTTCTACATAAAACCTAAAACAGTTTTAAAAGTGGATCACTATAGCAGAATTTCTGTGAAAACTGATTGAAATCGGCCTTACGGTCAAGGTCGTTTGCAGCTAAAAATTAAGGCAAACACACGGACGACGGACAGAACATGATGAGAATAGATTACGTTGAACCTTCAACTAGGGTGATATAAAAATAATCTACATCGAACGTTGACATCGATACACTATATCAGGGTGTGTTTAACATATCCTGATATAGTTTATCTATGTAGCCATTGCATATATACATACATGGACATACTTTGAAGGGGGTCACCCTTTCACCTGGTAACCTGATTAGGAAAATATCCATATAATACACTATTGCAAAACATCAATAGTTATACAACATTTTATACATTTCTCACATTTAATAGAGTTTTATTTGTTCTAAGGCACATTACGTAATTGAGTGAATTCAGGTAAATATTGTCACGTTATACAGTGGATTCAAGATAACTCGAGAATAACTTATAAATTACTTCGAGTTATCGACATGTTCGAGAAACCCCTCGATGTATGCTGAAGTAAATCATGTAATAACAGCTTCGTGAATTATTTATTTTTAAATATTGATCATAACTAGCAAGTCAGTAAAAAAATCATATCAAGAAAACAGCACAACATCATTTCTAATTGCTCGTATCAGAACTATTGCAATGTTGTTTCCTAAAGACATTTTCATTCTAGGAATTAATTCGAGTTACTCGTTATATTCGTTTACTCCCCTTTATCTAGTCACCTGATCTTTAGTCACCCCATTATCGCTTTCTGTAATGTCAAAACGGAGTAGAAACTCAACCAACTATGCTTTACGAGGTTCCTTCATATGTTTTGCTAACACTGCATAAGCGCTTCAAAATTGTAACCTCCTCTGTCATATTAAATGTTTTGTCAGCGAATATCATGTTAGTATAGCAATGGCTCACTATTCCACACTTGTAAGGTGACATTTGCTCAAAGGAATAAAACTGATCTCTTGGTCCAAAAACTTTGCTTTCGAAACTAGCTGCGAGTGCTTTTCATAGTATATTTCAAGCAAACATCAAGCAAGAGTTACGAAAACAATGCACACAAAAATCCTTCATCTGAAGAAAAATACAGTCTTAACTGATATACAACTTGCCGACCATGGCGACTCCGATTACAACGTATATATTCATAGGCATGTCACAATTGTTTAATGCGGAACAGACAAAATAAGACATGTTAGCGATGCTCCAGGAAAAGCTATCGTAAATATAACATGTAATGCAACAACTTGCCTTCACATTCATGTTAAAGGATCCGAACGGTTAATCCTTTCTCACATACAATAAATCTGTAGCAGACGACTTTAAAAACATAACCGAATTCCTTTAGAAACTCCCTTTAAATGAAAGTAAAATAATTGAATAGAGCTGAAAACATGGTGACAAAAGGAGTATTAGCTCGTTTTTAGCAATTTCTTCTTTTGGTTTTCAAAAAGCCGTCTGCTGCAGAGGCCTCAGAAAGCGTCTATATGAAGGAAAGGGTTAATGCCATTCAGAAGTTTTTATAAACTTTTTAAATATAATTGGCGAAGAGTGTAGAGCAAAAATAAACTGTGTGGATGAATTGACTGATCTAGATCTACACTGGTCGCAAATGCCTTCTGGAGTGGTTTTCGCAGAGGGTCGCTCATCTGTACATGAAGAGGCCATATTTTGTAATATGTCAGTGTTGCAGTGTCCAACGTTAATTAAATACACCAGATCAATGGTTTCGATTATTAAGTAATCCATGTTCACCCTCTACAAAAATATTTCAATATATTCGTTTTATTCAATTCTAAAGTTAAATTCGAATACGTGTAGTCCTTGCGTACCTAGCATTGTAAACACTTAGAAGACCAAAGAGAATATATCAATATGATCACTGTCCTTATAAGTGACAAAAAGTCTGTTAGTAGTTTTTTGAAAGTTTACTGAACGTGGTATTTTATCTGTTGTAGTAAGTACTGTAGTTGTAGTGTTAATGGTATATGTATTGATGCCGAGTGCTATAATTTCCCTAGTAGAAGAATCCGCTATTATCATATTCCCATCTTCATCAAAACATACACCAAAGGTGATTGCCCTAGCTGGATACGTGTATTGAGCAACACAATCACCCAATATATCGACAACCACTACCCCTTTGGTTAAACCGGCCACGACTATGTATTGTTTCCCTGGCCATAGACACAGATGAAGTGGATTTCTAAATAATGCAGATCCAGTCTGGTCTGTAGATATCGTATTCATGAATTTGCCATCTAAGTCATACACAGTTATTTTTGAATTTGAGCCGTTTCCGATATATAAAAGTCCTTGAACGTGAACAATCCCGTAACACTGACTGGTGACTTTGAACGAGTTATTGATGGCCAAACTGCCAACGACAGATACAAAATTCACTGTCTGGTCATGTGGTACTGTAACCGCCACCACATGTTCATTTACACAACAAACACCCCAAGTACTATTAGACATTTTTAATGAATCAGCTAGTTTGTATGTAGCGCTATATTTTAGGGATTTAACGCTTTGGTTTTCCCAGTCTGTCAGTATAATGGTACCATCAGGCAGTTCGCACAAGTCACAACATGTGCATGTAGACTTATCTTTATTATATTTTATAGTTATTGTATCCATATGTTTTAACCCTTTTGGTACTTTATTATATGATCTGATTCTTCCGAAGACTATTTCTTGTGACAAAACATAATCGGCGTTATTGCTTACTTCAACAACTATACTAGGCAAATTATTTTCATTATCATTGCATTTTAAACGTTTCAGCTCTGTTTTCTGTATCAGTCTTTCTGTCCGTTTTATATTTACAAAAGTCTGCGATGCATTATAACTCTCTGATTTCTGAATGTTTACGCTCATTGTCTCGAGACTTGCGATGCAGTCATCACACAAATCAATATCATCTCTAAGCTTACCGCTCGATTCTCCGTGTTTATCTGTTATTTCACTGTTAGTGGCATTTTCATATGTGTCTAGATATTCATCAATAACTTTCCTCCTTTCTCTAACCTCATTCAAAGCCAAATCTTTCTCTGCTTGTAGTCGAGATATATGTTTCTTACGATCCTGTTGTAAAAATTTGATTTTATCAATCTGACTTGATAAATCCTGCTGGACTGTTTGTACATTTTCGTCTGATACTCGACTTCTGGCAATGTCCGGAATGTAGCACAAATCTTTGCAGGATCTGGAAAATATCATTGGTAGAATATATTATCATCATTAAAAAATCAAAAATAGGACATGATAACCCCGTAGTTGTTATCTCGGTATTTGCCAAAAAATCAGTCTCTAGAAAGTGTAACCCCTTTTCCACATACAAACTATTATTTTACCTTGTAGGTTAATTGATTCAATTTAAAAATTAGTCTAAACTTAATACAGTTAAATACCATTAAACGAGTTCATAACAAATGATGCTCTAGAGGCTTCACAAGTTTAGCCATGTTTTGACTTTGTCCACTATGAAACAGGCTCAAGCTTGATTAACCCCACTCAGCGAAGAGTGGATGATAAACAAGCAAATTCATGAAATTTATATCCCCCGCTTGCAGGAAATATTGTAGGAAAATGTTGAGGTTAGGTTTAAACATGTCAGTAGTCTTTTTATTGAACATGTATTACAGGGTAAATTAAACGAACTTGGCCTAGGTTGTTACCAAGTTTGTGGCAGTTATTGCACGGAAACAGCAAACCGAAAGTGACAATTGAACTAGGCCTAGCCCTTAAGGCATTTAACCTTGTTACCAAGTTTGAAAACAAGAGTACAGCAAACGGTACATAATACGCCCGTCAGGAACATCTTTGTAAGTTTCCTCTTGTTTTGATATATTGTTTGTTTGTAAAAAGTTAATAAAGTTGTTCAGGAATGAATTGACAACAAAGCAGTATACAAAAATACAGCTGAATACCTCAAAGCATGTAGGAAAAAAATGTGAAAAAACATTATTCCAACCCCAAAAAGGGGCATAACTCATGCAGAAATTGACGAAATCTGAAGAAACGTGAATTTGATCTATGGCACATGACCACAAAGCCATATACAAAATTTCAGCGTAATACATGAAAGCATGTAGAAAAAAATGCAGAAAACAAATATTCTAAGTCCAAAAAGGGGCATAACTCATTCAAAAATTGACGAAATCCCAGGAAATATGAACTTGATCTGTGACACATCACTAGAAAGCGTTATACAAAATTTCACCTCAATAGCTCAAAGTATGTAGGAAAAAAGTGCGGAAAACCCGAACGGACGGACGGAGGGAGGGACGGACGGAGGGAGGAAGGGACATGACCATACCATAATAAAACGGTTGTATAAAAAAAGGTTCACATTTGTGGCAGTTATTGCACGGAAACGGCAAGAAACGACATTTTTTGTTAAATAAGGGGCCATAACTCCACCAAATAAAGTCTGCCGAAAGTGACGATCGAAGTTGGCCTAGCCCTTAAGGCATTTAACCTTGTTACCAAGTTTGAAAAAAAAAGGTTCACATCTGTGGCAGTTATTGCACGGAAACAGCAAGAAACGACATATTTTGTTAAATAAGGGGCCATAACTCCACCAAATAAAGTCTGCCGAAAGTGACGATCGAAGTTGGCCTAGCCCTTAAGGCATTTAACCTTGTTACCAAGTTTGAAAAAGAAAGGTTCACATCTGTGGCAGTTATTGCACGGAAACAGCAAGAAACGACATATTTTGTTAAATAAGGGGCCATAACTCCACCAAATAAAGTCTGCCGAAAGTGACGATCGAAGTTGGCCTAGCCCTTAAGGCATTTAACCTTGTTACCAAGTTTGAAAAAAAAAGGTTCACATTTGTGGCAGTTATTGCACGGAAACAGCAAGAAACGACATTTTTTGTTAAATAAGGGGCCATAACTCCACCGAATAAAGTCCGCCGAAAGTGATATTCGAACTTGGCCTAGCCCTTAAGGCATTTAACGTTGTTACCAAGTTTGAAAAAAAAAGGTTCACATTTGTGGCAGTTATTGCACGGAAACAGCAAGAAACGACATTTTTTGTTAAATAAGGGGCCATAACTCCACCGAATAAAGTCCGCCGAAAGTGATATTCGAACTTGGCCTAGCCCTTAAGGCATTTAACGTTGTTACCAAGTTTGAAAAAAAAAGGTTCACATTTGTGGCAGTTATTGCACGGAAACAGCAAGAAACGACATTTTTTGTTAAATAAGGGGCCATAACTCCACCGAATAAAGTCCGCCGAAAGTGATATTCGAACTTGGCCTAGCCCTTAAGGCATTTAACGTTGTTACCAAGTTTGAAAAAAAAAGGTTCACATTTGTGGCAGTTATTGCACGGAAACAGCAAGAAACGACATTTTTTGTTAAATAAGGGGCCATAACTCCACCGAATAAAGTCCGCCGAAAGTGATATTCGAACTTGGCCTAGCCCTTAAGGCATTTAACGTTGTTACCAAGTTTGAAAAAAAAAGGTTCACATTTGTGGCAGTTATTGCACGGAAACAGCAAGAAACGACATTTTTTGTTAAATAAGGGGCCATAACTCCACCAAATAAAGTCCGCCGAAAGTGACGATCGAAGTTGGCCTAGCCCTTAAGGCATTTAACCTTGTTACCAAGTTTGAAAAAAAAAGGTTCACATTTGTGGCAGTTATTGCACGGAAACGGCAAGAAACAACATATTTTGTTAAATAAGGGGCCATAACTCCACCAAATAAAGTCCGCCGAAAGTGATATTAGAACTTGGCCTAGCCGTTAAGGCATTTAACGTTGTTACCAAGTTTGAAAAAAAAAGGTTCACATTTGTGGCAGTTATTGCACGGAAACGGCAAGAAACAACATATTTTGTTAAATAAGGGGCCATAACTCCACCAAATAAAGTCCGCCGAAAGTGATATTAGAACTTGGCCTAGCCGTTAAGGCATTTAACCTTGTTACCAAGTTTGAAAAGAAACGGTTCACATTTGCGGCAGTTATTGCACGGAAACGAAGTGTGACGGACGGACAGACGGACAGACGGACAGACGGACAGACGGACGGACAGACGGACGGACGGACAAACCGAAATTAATAACCCCCCTTTTTTTCTTCGAAAAAGCGGGGGATAATAAGACATAGTGACTAACATTGTTAACCCTTGTGTTCCAGTTTTAAAGTCATTGTAGCAACGTTAAATGTCGCACCAACGCTAAATGTCGCACTTGACGTTAAATGTCGCAACCAACGCTAAATGTCGCAAAACCTCCTGACGTTATATGTCGCATCTGTAACGCCAAATGTCGCAAAAAATTGTACTGCCGCTATATGTCGCAACATCAACGCTAACTGTCGCATTCCTTTATAAGCACTCTTTTGTAGTATTACTGATTCACAATGTACAATGTAAAATATTGATTTTATTTATTTTTTTCCGCCGCTTTTCGGGACAGCAGAGCATCTTTAATATTGAGTATACACAATATTCCAAATCATCCTTATGTTCACAAATAGATGTAGAATGAAATCTAAACATGTTTAAACTAATAAAAAACTCTGGCCTAAGAAACACTTTTGTGAAACGCTAAAGGACTACGAAAGAGAAAGTCAGCAATAAACAACAAGTAAAGAACGAAACATTTTATTTTTGACTAAACCTCAAACATTATATTTACGTAACGGTATGTTTCTACATAAATGTAAGTTAAAAATTAGTCAGCATAAGTTCAATACCATATGTATTGTCACAAAAGAATACAAAATTACCAAAACCTTCTAGGTTGAATGTTAGGAAAGCATAATTAACGAAATACATGTTATAACGTTATGTCACAGCGTATGTCCGTCCGCATGAGAGAGTACTTGTGGGGTGCGTGTTTTTCCTAAAGCCCACCCACCACCCTTATAAAGACAATAGTTTTTTTTTATTTTTTATAACAGGTATCTCATTTGCATATTAATGTTATTCATTCCGTAAAAGGGGGTTAATTACGGAATGAATTGCATACTTGTGGGGTGCACCCCACAAGTAAAACATCAAAGGAAATAACCCCACAAGTACTCTCCCATGAGTTCGTCCGTGTATGTCTATACACGAAAAGTCATTGCTTTCTGTGGATAGCAACATGTTGTCACTGGTAGTAAAACTGTACACTATCAGTTGACAACATTTATAATACGTATCTAGAAAGTTAAAAGTGCTGGAATAAACTTAAAACTAAATACAAATGTACATGCAACAGGTACATCATAAGTCCCTTTCAATGTCACTTTCAATATAATTGTATATTCTGCGTCTGACAACAGTAGCCCACATGCCCTGTCTTTTGCCTGTGTCATCACACCGGGCAACAGCAAGCATATTAACCTGAATATATAAGATCTTAATCTAGAACAAGTGTTTATAGAATCAAAAGCTAAATCTGCATGTTCGTGTATTTATTGCTATTAACTAAAGCTATCACTTAAGGCTTCCCCATTATAACTAGCTTCATCAGCACTTTTTAACAAAATATCTTTGAAGGTCTAAAATGCATGTTTTTCTTAGATCATTTTATCAAAAGCGTCATGTTGCATGAAGTAGATTCTTGACAAAGGCTTGAATAGAATTGTGTAATTGTCGAGAATGCAACAAATTTAACTAGCAAAATGTAGGTTTGCATTTGTGCATCATTTCTTCAGTGCAATGCCATAAATACACACACATTGAGGCTCCAACATTTGACCTTAAAGAGTGACCTTGTACTTGACATTGAGGTGGCTCGGCTGTACCATGCCTTCTGCACATCATCATAAGCTCAGTGAATTACACATTCGTGTCAAGTTTCATACAAATCCTTCAAAGGGTAAAGGAGATATGGAGCGGAAACCAAAGTGGTTGCTTTAACATTGGACCTTCAAGAGTGAACTTGACCTTGAGGTGGCCCGGCTGTACTATGCCTTCTGCACATCGTCTTAATGAGTTACACATTTATACCACGTTTCATGAAAATTCGTCAAAGGGTATAGGAGATATGGAGCGGACACGAAAATGTTACGGACTGTTGGTGAAAGATTATAGTATGTCATAATCTGAAAAATACTTGAGCTTTTCATTTAACCAACGCATATGCCAGCCCTGCATTGATCCTTAAATTGAAATCCTTAAGGGAGATCCTTACTTAGGGAGATCCTTAAATTGACTCGAGCCCATTGGTTTTCAAATAGTTAGCGGACATGTTTGTACTTTGCATATAGGCCCTGCTAAGCTGTATTGCAAATCGGGGTTTATAACGTCATGATGTTGTTACCATGGTATAAATGCATAAGAATTTGTTGTAATTTCAGGTCATATTTAATTAATTAAACAAAGATAATTAATTAGCATCTTCAAATTCTTCATACTTCCTTTTATGGAACGTCTTTACTGTCTTACTATGTTGTATTGTATTATACGCAGTACATTTTCATGTATACGAGGTACATATTTCATTTGACGTGGTACATTTTGCATGATATGCAGTGCATTTTGTATAATATATAGTGGTTATTTAATAATATGAAGTGCATAAGTATGAAGATACAGTAGAATAACCATTATATAGTGTGCAAACAACGTCAAATGCAATACAAACAACATTATATGCAGTCTATTCTTCAATATGTGTGGTGGTACTTTGATTATATGCGGTGGTTTAAACTTTATATGCAGTGCATTTACATTGGGGATGATCATACTTTCCGGCATTCTCCGGCTTTCTCCGGAATTATTTCCGAAAATTACCGAGCATGACAGATAGGTTTGAACATTAACACCGTCTAATCCATTTTAAAAAGGTCTTTATGAAAAGTGTACACATTTTCTAAAAAGACGAGGTGCAGCAGACGATCTCTAATTCCAGAAGCAGACAACTCTTGAAATCATTATGGTCAAAGGATAAATTGCTCATCTTGAGAAATTTCTCCATTTGTCACAATGCGTTCAACCAACCCCTCTTCAATAATTATACTTTCATTTATTAAGAGTTTCTATAGTTTTGCCCTAACGTCATCTGATGCATACTTGTTGTATTACGGAAAAGATTAAAAAATGCGGTTAGGTTACCACTTTATAGTTATTTCCTCATAAAAAAACCTTTAAATTCCTCAGCAGCTTCTGGAAATAAGAGAAATAACTTGAAAAGTGATTTACATAATATATTTGATTTTTTCTTTGGGAAAATGCATAACTTTGTTCTGAACAGTGCAGGTTCAAATCAGCGTGCATATTTGCTCTGCTTATCATAATCGTCACAAGTTGACGGAAGCTTCTAATAAGCATATGTAAATACATGTAATAATCTACTCCTATAAAATAAGCATTCGAGCTTGTGAGAGGTCATATATTATTGGACTAGTAATACTCAGACTTAAGATTTTAGATTTTGATCAGACTGCAAATCATGCCGAATGAACAGACCAATCTCGTCTAGAGCGGATTTCAGTGCAGACGACGACATTTCTGCCCCTCGTGTATTCAAAACATGTGTACACATCTATTTATCTATCTGTCTGACTCGGTATTTTCCGGATAAATAATTACGGAGAATGCCGGAAAGTATGATCATCCTAATGAAAAATGCACCGCATATAAAGCTGTTTACACCATGTATACATTAGTATGGACCGAACATATTGCCAAATTCATTGCGTACTATGATCTTTTATGAACACATACATGATAATTCACCAGGTATAAAGATACGTGCAGGCACTTCATATATTAAAACATACATCGCATATATTGACTTACATACAACGTATACATGTAAAACTACTACATACACAAACAAATACACCACATATAATGTCATTTGTACTGCATAGTATATAGTTTGTATTGCACATGACGTTGTTTGTACAACGTATAATGGTTATTCTACTGTTTAAACATTATTTTGCACTGCATATTAATCAATAATCACCACACATAATATAAAAGGTACTGCATATTATGAATAATGTACCACGTCAAATGAAATATGTACCTCATATACGTGAAAATGTACCGCATATAATACAATACAACATACTAAGACAGTAAAGGCGTTCCATATTCTTTCCTAGCACATGTGACACACTCACATGCCTAACTGAAATGCCGTATGTGGAAACTACCGGATTCGAAGACATTGACCAATGATACTCATTGGCGCGAATTCGTTTTCGTTTCTTGTAGAAATATGGCAGATGTCAACCGTGTGTCATTTGTTTTCGGCACAGGGGCACGTACAACACTTATATCATGTTTTACTGTACGATGATTTGGAATATTGTGTATACTCAATATTAAAGATGCTCTGATGTCCCGAAAAGCGGCGGGGAAAAAAATAAAATCAATATTTTACATTGTACATTGTGAATCAGTAATACTACAAAAGAGTGCTTATAAAGGAGTGCGACATTTAGCGTTGATGTTGCAACATATAGCGGCAGTACACTTTTTTGCGACATTTGGCGTTACAGATGCGACATATAACGTCAGGAGGTTTTGCGACATTTAGCGTTGGTTGCGACATTTAGCGCCAGCCTTGCGACATATAACGTCAAGTGCGACATTTAGCGTGGTTCGACATTTAACGTTGCTACAGTCATCTAAAATTAACAAAGACATATTTTCCGATCACATTTTTGAATTGAAAATGTGGTTTCTATAGTGTTTTAAGAATAGACATCGTGACCTTATATTTGAAATTACATGTTCCAATATCAAACTTAGTTTTGATAACGACATAATTTTAAGAAGATTGTATAAAGCTATTATGGATAATATGTTGAAACTACAGTGTTCTCAAAGCTAAACTAATACCGAACTTAGTGACCTGAGCTTTACCCAATGTGTTCCAGTTCTACTTTTTGTCGACATTTGATGCAGACAAATGGTGTTATAAAATATTACGAATGCTGGGTACCGTAAACGCTATGGAATAGTATACAATGATTTGTTTAAACTTTGTCATCCTTGCCTAAATTTTGACCTCACATGGCCAGTTTTGAACGAAATATTATAAACAAGAAACGCTGCAATGCGACCAAAAACATGTGTTCAATGATACGCAGAAGAACGTGTTTTGAGAATAATATTAAAACGTATGAGAAAATGAAATGAGGCTATACAATTTAAAAACGGCCTATATTGCCGTCTTGGAGACAACCGATCACAATAGAAGAGCTCAAAATGCCGTTTCCTCACAAAATAACTGCAAAGCAAGTGACCCCGACAGCATTTCAGCATATATTCATGTTATAAAGGAATCTTTGGAAATCATAATGGAAATTGTCAATCATTTGTTTAAAATAAAGTCAGCAATTAAATTCAACGATAACACAATCAGCTAGTATTGACTCATTCACGGGGGTCAAGCAAGGTGATTAAAGTTTAACTTTTTACAATGTTTGTAAATGACATTCTTAATAACATAAATAGCAATATTGGTGGATTTGCTTACAATAAATAAATTACGGTTTTGTGTCTCCTGTTGCTTGCTGATGCCCAGACTTTATTTGCATCTTCAGCATACGGCTTTCAACCAATACTAAATGACATTGAATTATATTGCACTAAATGGAAAATGAAAATTAATACAAATACATCCAAAAGCATGATGTTTGAAAGAAGTAGAATCCCGACAATAAATGATTTTTTCTTGCATAATAAACAAACTTGAAATTGTAGACAATTCCTTCTTTGTTTCCATGTAAATCGACCAGTTCCAACCCTCAATTGTCACACTTTTTAAGCATTTCTCATGTAGAACACCAATATCTTTGAAAGGTGATACCGCTAAGCTTTAAAAACAAGATGTGTTTGTGAAACACTGATGCCCCCCAATGGCAACATCTAGGTCAAAGGTCAAGGTCGCAAGGTATACACATGTGAAATATGGTAGCCTTACCTGTTATTGTTCAAAAGTAGTGGGGAAGGTTAAAACAAAAATTGAGAATATCAACATCTAGGTCAAAGGTCAAGGTCGCAAGGTCAAAAATGTTGGTACTGACAGAAAGGTCATGTCACTAGGAATACACATGTGAAATATGGTAGCCGTATCTGTTATGGTTCAAAAGTAATGGCCAAGGTTAAAAAAAATTCGAGAATGGCAACATCTAGGTCAAAGGTCAAGGTCAAAAATGTTGGTACTGACAGAAAGGTCATGTCACAAGGAATACACATGTGAAATATGGTAGCCGTACCTGTTATGGTTCAAAAGTAATGGCCAAGGTTAAAGTTTTTTTCGAGAATGGCAACATCTAGGTCAAAGGTCAAGGTCGCAAGGTCAAACATTTTGGTACTGACAGAAAGGTAATGTCACAAGGAATACACATGTGAAATATGGTAGCCGTACCTGTTATGGTTCAAAAGTAGTGGTCAAGGTTAAAGTTTTTTTCGTGCAGACAGGCCAAAAACTACATCTAGGTCAAAGGTCAAGGTCGCAAGGTCAAAAAATTTGGTACTGACAGAAAGGTCATGTCACAAGGAATACACATGTGAAATATGGTAGCCGTACCTGTTAAGGTTCAAAAGCAGTGGTCAAGGTTAAAGGTTTTTTTGTGCAGACAGACGTGCAGACCAACAGACAGGCCAAAAACTATATGCCCCCCGAATCGGAGATTCCGGGGGGGCATAAAAAAGGTGGGGGGGAGGTCATGCATTATGCAAGAAAGAATTCACCAGGTGAAATGTTGATTGATTGATTGATTTGGGGTTTAACGCCGTTTTTAACAATTTCTCAGTCATGTCACGGCAGCCAGTTCACCTACTCATGTGTTTCCTGGTTTTCTCAAACCAATACTCCACACAAAGGTGAAATGTAATCGAATAAGAGGAAAATTAATTTCCCCCTGTATTAAAGTAATGAACGCTAGGACTAAGGTGACGTTGTTATGAAGTGAATTGCACGAGGAAAGTACTCGTGTTCAGTCTTACTTGTGTTCAGTTCAGGTTTGGACAGTCGGATTATGATGACGTGATGACGTGTAAGATTTGTTTTCAAGTTGAATTGGTGTGTCTAACTTGGTGCTTTTGAAATGGCCTCCGGGGATGATAGGGATTGGACTTGAAAGTGAGAGCGTTAACACCTTTCAGTCCCAATTAAGTGCAGTAGAAGATAAGTATTTTATTTATAGTTGTCTTTACGATATGAATTGGTTCACACATTTCTGAATATATTGCGAACAATAGGTTAATGGAACATATTGAATTCTGGAAAAGGATTGACACAAATGAATGTATTCTAGATAATATAACGTATGGATACCAGTACGACTAGAGTAAAGGTTGTTGACTTCTACTCCCACCTATCACTTCATACCCAGAATGCTAGGGAAGACGAAAGTTACCTATGCGAGGGGAGTGCTAGTAGTTAGTCGGCTGCTTTTTGGCCAATGTTCGATGAAGAGTTTTCGTCATTGCTTCAAGATGTTTTATCATTGCTACTTCAAAAGAATTTCATACAAGATGTTAAAATGGAGAAGGCAATGTTATCTTTATGTATTGACTAAAGTGGGAAAGGGAGGGAAAAATGATAGGTAAGGGACAGTAATACGTTATGAAAATGAAAATGCCGAACACTGGTTGCCTCCCCTGCTTGCATAATACGAGCATTATTGATATTTAGATTCCGGTTTGACTTATCGCTAGAAGAAATGTATAACTATAATCATTTATAGGGAAATTAATAAATCACTGCAGGAAATGGAGTTATCTGTTACAGGCGTGGCTGCCTTTAGAACTGCTGGCGATATGTGGTTATCGTCAAGGCGATTGCCTTTCCGATCTATGGACCATAAAAGGATTGCTAATAAGGATTGTAGTTCTGTGGTTTGTTGTCGTTGGTTTTAGGATAAACTTGTGTCGTTTTTGACTAGGTGTAATGAACAAAAATAAGTAAAGTGGAGTGCAAATGGTATTTGCCATGGTGTATGGTCCGAGGCAGAAAGTTCAAAATCCTCCACTAGGATGTTAGAAACGGTTTATAGAGTTCTGTTGTCTCTAAGTAATATACTAACAAATTAAAAGGTTTTAAAAAATTTACAGAACAATCAAAGGGTGAAATCTATTACAGTATATATGGTTCAATGAATAGAGAATTACAAGATATTGCTTATTTCATTTTTCAGTTTTGTATGGCAAATTCAATAAGTCTTGAAATGGAATGGATTCCGAGGTCTAATAATTATAAAGCAGATTTCTGTTTGTCTAAACTAACAGATTACGATGATTGGGGAATTCCCTATGATATTTCCCAAATTATAGAAAATAAGTGCGCGAAATTAGAAGTTATTGCTTCGCATCCTATTACAATGAAACTTGCTGAAGTTATATTCAAGGTTTTGGAACCCATATTGCAGTGGTAAAGATGCATTTGCAGAATATTTGGGTGATCAGTTCGGGTTATTTGTTCCCCCATATCAGTGAAATAACTTGAATAGCTATATATTAGGGATGGCAACGATTAATCGGTTACCCGGTTAACCGTATGTTTTCCGATTAATCGGTTAATAATTTCGGTAACCGAGTACTCGGAAGAAAAGATAAAATATATACACATTTGTTCTTTTCAATTTGTCACACGTATCTGACATGATAGGTTAATTATTCATACCTCGATTGGCCAGTGTTTACATAAATGCGATAACAGCCGCACTCGATTTTATTGATGATCGTTTGTTTTGTGTAGTGTTAATCGAATAATTGTCAATTGAAGGACGCTTTGTTTCTTTTAAAGGCAGAAATTATAAGATAATGACTTATTAATTATATTCGGCGTTTGTTTTGATAATACAACTAATTGGAGAGAGTGTGATACATTTGAATTGCTGTTTTTGTAAATTATTATTTACCAACACGATTAGAAGATTTAAAGAGTAATTTGAAGTTTGTAACACATTCCTCTGAGTTGGTATTTAAAGATATTCAGCTAATGTACCTTTACATTCGACAGAATATATTGCCATAATGCTGCCTTCTACATCCTTTGTCTGGAAGTATTTCAAACGCTGAGCTGACGATAACAAAGTCAAGTGCAGTTTGTGTGGTAATGAACTGTCTTGGACTGCTGGAACCAGTAACATGCGTAACCATATTCGACTAAAACAGTGGATATTTATTGTCTATGAATATATGGTTAACCGGGTAACCGGTTTCAAAATTGTACGTGTAACCGGTTAGTAATATCGGTAACCGTTGCCATCCCTACTATATATAGATCAAGCTACTGGTGTTTTTGTTATGCCTTACTGGAAATCTCCCCTTTTTTTGTCCATTTATTTCTCAGAATGGTTCATTTGTGAGAAAAGTTGTTGACTGGTTTGATTTGCCAACTGGATTGCATAATTACGTAAGATGTAAAAATGGCAAAGGAATGTTTGGTTTTCAGAATGCTGGCGACCATGATTAGTTATAAGCATGGGAAATAATCTCTGTTAGTACACGGGATTACGAATAACAAGAGGAGTCCCATTTATAGAAGCAGTACCACAAACAATGCATTTACAGCAGTATTGCTAAAGGTTCTAGGTGGCATCACCTCAATACTGACTTTCCATGTAGTAAAGTCAGGCGGTATCGCCTCAATATTGACTTCCCATGCAATAAGTCAACACTGGTTACCTCCAAAGTAGGAGAATTAATATTTGGATTACGGTTTGATTTATCGCTAGAAGAAATGCATTCCTATTTACATTCATAGGGAAATTCTTAAATCAATTAATATGATATTTCAACGCTATTTATGTTTTATCCATATGTTCTTTCAGAGATAATAGTAAAGAACTGCAGGAATTGGATTGACCTGACACAGGTGTGGCTGCTTTCAGAACTGCTGGTGATATGACGATATGTGGTTATCGTCAAGGCGATTGCCTTTCTATTTGTTTTTGTTGGTTTTAGAATAAACATGTGGTTTTTTTTTAATAGGTGGAAAGAGCAAAAATAAGTAAAGAGGAGTGAACATGGTATTTGGTCTGAGGCAGAAAGTGCAAAATCCTCCATTTGGAGAGAGTTAGAAGCGGTATATAGAGTTCTGTTGTCTCTAGACTCTAAAAAGAAAAATAGAAAAAAGAGAAGAAATAAAAAAGAAAGAAAGTGGTATCACAAAAAATGTATCTAAAGCAGTATTGCTAAAGAATAGGCGGTATCGCCGAAATATGACTTTCCATGTAGTAAAGTCAGGCGAAATCGCATCAATACTGACTTTCCAGGTAGTAAAGTCAGGTGCCATCAAATCAATACCGGCTTTTTAGGTAGTTAAGTCAGGCGGAATCGCATCAATACTGACTTTCCAGAAAGTAAAGTCAGGCGCAATCACATCAATATTAATTTCCAAAGTCAGGCGGAATCGCATTAATACTGATTTACCAGGTAGTAAAGTCAGGCGGAATCGCATCAATACTGACTTTCCAGGTAGTAAAGTCAAGCGGAATCGCATCAATACTGATTTACCAGGTAGTAAAATTGGGCGGAATCACCATGCTTAGAATATTAAGGCGAACTCGCAATGCTTGGAATATTCAGGCGGAATCGCTATGCTTAAACAAATTGCGTGGAATCATAGCGCATAGTGCGCTAAGAATATTCCGGCGGAATCGCAATGCTTAGAACATTTAGGCGGAATCGCAATGCTTAGAATACTAAAGCGTTAATCGCTCTGTTCAGAATTATAGGGCGAACTCGCAATGCCTTGCTATTTTGTAAGTTGACACATTAAAATTGCTAAGATACTTATATAGCAGTATATGCATATGGGCGTTTTTCAATTAGTATGCATATGAGGCAGCAGCTTGCATTAATATGTATTTGTATGTACATGTACATTTATTTCTTCAGATTTCATGATTTACCTGAAGTTGGATCGGAGAAGGAAAGACAAGTTACAAGCAAAGGAAATAATCGTTGTTATTACACGGAATAACGAACAGCAATAGTAGTCCCTCTTATATAAGTTATCACAAAAATGTTCTTGCAGCAGTATTGCTAAAGATTAGGCGGTATCCCTACATATTGATGTGTACATGTAGTACTGCCAGGCGGAATCGCCATGCTTAGAATACGTAGGCGGAATTTCCATGATTAGTTCATTTAGGCGAAATCGCCATGCTGATAATATTCAGCCGAATCGCCATATTTAGAAAATACAGCGGAATTGCAATGTTCAGAATATTCAGGCGATATTGAATAGCTATGCTTTGATCATAAGGCAGAACCGCCTTGCTTAGAATAATTAGGTGGACTCGACATGTTCAGAATATTAAGAATAACTAGGCTGAAATGCCTCGCCAATCTGTAAGTCGATTAGTAACAATTGCTGAGATACATGTGCATGTATAACAGTACATATATATATGTACGTATATCAACGTTTTACATTTATCATGTATATGAATTAGCAGTTTGCTATATTATGTATTTGTATGTACATTTATTTCTTCAGATTCACGCTGATGATATTCATGATTTACTGGGAGTTCTAGCTGAGAATGTGCGTCTACTCCTGAACTTGCTTCGACAATCAAGGATATACAGTACGGAACAGAAATATAATAGTGCTTTTATACGTTTTTAGCTCGACTATTCGAAGAATATGAGAGCTTTACTACTCGTCCCGACGTCGGCGTCGGCATCCGGTTAAAGTTTTAGGGCAAGTTGGCATTTTCATTCATAAGTATTTGTGCTTTCATATTTTGAATATAGTTACATCTTATACCTTTCTTAACATTGAATGCTCTCATATTCTTCGAATAGTCGAGCTAATAAAATAAATGAATTATAACAATTAGAAAGGAATGTAACCAGAAATTATGAATTTATCTCAAATTCTCAAAATCAACAAAAATCATATTATTTACCCCAAAAAGTTACACTCAGCATCTTCAACCTATAATATGAAAGAAGGTATTATATGTAATTATATTCCAAATGTGAAAGCCCTAGCACAAGTACTTATTGAGAACAATTAAAAAAAATCCAACTTGCCCTAAAAAACTTTAACCACCATATATTCCAAATATGAGTAAAAAAAATTCAACTTGCCCTAAACCTTTAACTACCCAAAATCATGTTTTTTACCCTAAAAACAAGGTCACACTCAGCATCTGCATCTTACAATATGAAGAAAGGTATTATATGTTATTATATATATTTCAAATATGAAAGCCCTAGCACAAGTACTTATTGAGAAAAATTAAAAAATAAAATAAAATTCCAACTTGCCCTCAAACTTTAACCACCCAAAATCATGTTTTTTACCCCAACAAGAAGGTCAAACTCAGCATCTTCAGCTATACTACTCACCCTGGCGTCGGCGTCGGCGTCCACGTCACACTTTGGTTAAGGTTTTGCATGCAAGTACTTAAATACTACATGTATTGCATTGAAACTTTCTACAACCCTACTAAACTATCACACCTATGTAGATTATCAAGTTAGATAACTCTATCTTGCATTTTATGCAAGTTATGGCCCTTTTTTACTTAGAAATTCTGGTTAAAGATTTGCGTGCAACTAAATTAAGAGTCCATGTCTCAGTATTACTTGATGCATTGCATTGAAACTTAATACAACCCTACCCAAGCATCACACCTATGATGTATATCAAGTTAGATAACTCTATCCTGCATTTTATGCAAGTTATGGCCCTTTTTTTACTTAGAAATTCTGGTTAAAGTTTTGCGTGCAACTAAATTAAGAGTCCATATCTCAGTATTTACTTCATGCATTGCATTGAAACTTGATACAACTATACCTAAGCATCACACCTATGTAGATTATCAAGTTAGATAACTCTATCCTGCATTTTATGCAAGTTATGGCCCTTTTTTTACCTAGAAATTCTGGTTAAAGTTTTGCGTGCAACTAAATTAAGAGTCCATATCTCTGTATTTACCTGATGCATTCCATTGCAACTTTCTACAACCCTACCCAACTATCACACCTGTGTAGATTATCAAGTTAGATAACTCTATCCTGCATTTTATGCAAATTATGGCCCTTTTTTTACTTAGAAATTCTGGTTAAAGTTTTGCGTGCAACTAAATTAAGAGTCCATATCTCTGTATTTACCTGATGCATTCCATTGAAACTTTCTATAACCCTACCCAACTATCACACCTGTGTAGATTATCAAGTCAGATAACTCTATCCTGCATTTTATGCAAGTTATGGCCCTTTTTTACTTAGAAATTCTGGTTAAAGTTTTGCGTGCAACTAAATTAAGAGTCCATATCTCAGTATTTACTTGATGCATTGCATTGAAACTTTATACAACCCTACCCAAGCATCACACCTGTGTAGATTATTAAGTTAGATAACTCTATCCTGCACTTTATGCAAGTTATGGCCCTGTTTTTACTTAGAAATTCTGGTTAAAGTATTGCATGCAACTAAATTAAGAGTCCATATCTCAGTATTTACTAGATGCATTGCGTTGAAACTTTATACAACGCTACCAAATTATCACACTTATGTAGATTATCAAGTATGATAACTCTATCCTGCATTTTATGCAAGTTATGACCCTTTTTTTACTTAGAAATTCTGGTTAAAGTTTTGCATACAACTACATTAAGAGACCATCTCTTAGTAACTACTTGATGCATTGCATTGAAACTTTATACAACCCTTCCCAACCATCACACCTATGTAAACAATCAAGTATATATCTCTATCCAGTATATTTTGCAATTAATGACCATATTTTTAACTAGAAATTTGGTTAAAGTTTTGCATGCAACTACATTAAGAGTCGATATCCTAGTATTTACTTCATGCATTGCTTTGAAACTTTATTCAACCCTATCCAACTATCACACCTATGTTGATTTTCAAGTTAAATAACTCTATCCTGCATTTTATTCAAGTTATGGCCCTTTTTGGACTTATAAATTCTGGTTAAAGTTTTGCATGCAACTATATTAAGAGACTATATCCTAGTAACTAATTCATGCATTGCATTGAACTTTATACAGCCCTTCTTAATCATCACACCTATGTAAACAATCAAGTACAATAACTATCCAGCATTTTATGCAAGTTATGGCCCTTTTTGGACTTAGAAATTCTGGATTAAGTTTTGCATTTAGAGTGTAATCTCATTAACAACTTGAAGCATTGTATTGAAACTTTATACAACCTTTCCCAATTTCACAACTATAAACACAACCAATTAAGATAACTCTATCCTGCATATGGTGCATTTTCTCAACGTTAAAGTTTCGTTTTAAGCTCGACTATTCGTGAGGACTTTACTATTCGCCCCGGTGTCGGTGGCCGGTTAATGTTTTAGGGCAAGCTGGCATTTTCATTTATAACTCCAATACCCTTCATTCAAATCACTTCATAATTCACACATTTGTTAAGGATCATCACACAATTAGGTTACATAACTCCATTTTATCCTAAATATGGAGTTATGGCCCTTAATTGACTTAGGAAATTTGATTTTTTTAAATTACATAATTATATTTAAATGTATGTATCTATTCAGTTGCTTTTACATAATTATATAGTATATATGATTTAATAGTACTTAAAGGCAATATACTGAAATAGTGCTTAAGTGAATAAGCATTGTAAAGTTGAGCGCGCGCTGTCCTCCGACAGCTCTTGTTATATAAGGGCCTTATGTAATTGCCTTGGGAGTAGAGACACTTCACCGATGAGACTCATAAAGTTGCAGTTAATTCAGCTTAAATATGTGTTTATTTAGGGAAGTAAAACTTCTTTAACAAGTACTGTAATTCATTAGATTGAAATTACATGCAGGATTGGCCTACCATAATTCGATACATAGTTGCCTGTTCTGTTAATTCAGTCGACTGTCCAGTTGCTTGTCGCAAATATAGAAAATGTATTTTTAATATGAAGTGTTATTTGTTTCATTTTGTCATTAGTAAGTTAATGACATTAATAGGTCCGTGAATGGAAAGGTACATGAGGAAATGTAATTTTCTGCGTTTGAGAAAATCAAATAAGAGGAAAATAAATTTAAGTTACCTAATAAAGGTCAAGTTCTGCACAATTATGACCTTGACCCTGCAAATTATGACCTTGACAGATGTATCATGACCAAACAATACATCTGACAAAGTTTCAGAAAAATTCAAGTTCTGCACAATTATGACCTTGACCCTGAAAATGTTGACATTGACAGATGTCCCATGACCAAACAATACATCTGACAAAGTTTCAGAAAAATTCCAGCAGGGGTTGCTGAGATATAAGAAAGGGTCAAGTTCTTCACAATTATGACCTTGACCCTGAAAATTATGACGTTGGCAGATGTCCCATGACCAACCAAAACATCTGAAAAGTTTCAGAAAAATTCAAGCAGAGGTTGCTGAGATATAAGATAGGTTAAGTTTTGAGGTTAAGTTACCTAACAAAGGTCAAGTTCTGCACAATTATGACCTTGACCCTGAAAATTTTGACGTTGACGGATGTCCAATGACCAAACAATACATCTGACAAAGTTTCAGAAAAATTCAAGTAGATGTGAGATATAAGAAAGGTTAAGTTTTGAGGTTAAGTTACCTAACAAAGGTCAAGTTCTGCACAATTATGACCTTGACCCTGAACATGTTGACGTTGATGGATGTCCCAAGACCAAACAATACATCGGACAAAGTTTCAGAAAAATTCCAGCAGGGGTTGCTGAGATATAAGAAAGGGTCAAGTTCTGCACAATTATGCTCTTGACCCTGAAAATTATGACGTTGACAGATGTATCATGACCAAACAATACATCTGACAAAGTGTCAGAAAAATTCAAGCAGAGGATGCTGAGATATAAGAAAGGGTCAAGTTCTGCACAATTATGACCTTGACCCTGAAAATTATGACGTTGGCAGATGTCCCATGACCAACCAAAACATCTGAATGAATGAATGTATATTGTTTTATAGCGCATCGACAGCTAAGGTCATTTAGCGCGCAATTAATTTTAATTATTCATGATCCCTGGGTAAACAACAGGGGTTTTTTTCTGAAAAAGGGGAAGGGGCCTGGGGCCTTTGAGAAGGGGAAAATTTCGCGGCATTTTAGAATAAAGGGGAAAAATTGTAAACTAGTATAAAACTATAATGTGCATGTTTAACTTTTATCATTACAAGGCCATCTGTCTATTTTTCATGTTCTTGAACTCCTCCACTAGATTGTCATAATCCAGTTCACTATACCACTGTCAAGGGTCGAAATTAGCAAGATTTTCTACTTGCATTTTTTTCGCAAGTGCTATTTTTTGTTACTTGCTAAATGAGAAAACAACTTATTAGAACTTTAATTTTAAGCAACACAATGTGAACTACAATAGTGCAATACACTGTTATGGTCAATCATGAATGTAATGTAAACATGGTCCAAAACATGCTGTGAAAAGAAGCTGCTGAGACTGTCAGATATACAACATAGTCTAAAAACTGTGTTTCCATTTCTTGCTCCATATGGCAGTATGGCGTCTTTTCTGACTTAGTCAAGACAACATCCATCTTGTCACAGCAGTTTTTGGGTCATATTCTCTAAGAGCAACATCAGCAACTTTAATTCTCATCAACGTATCAAGTATTTCAGCACCAAGCCTACACCTCAAGTCAAATTTTATTCTGTTCATTGTGGAAAGATAAATGAGATTTAAGCTAATGTTCAAAAGTAAAATATGTGATAATTTTTTTTTTTTTTTTTTTTTTTTTTTTTATCGGAGGGGAATTTATATTTTTAGGGGAAAAACTATGCTTATTTTCCGAGGGGAAGGGGCCGTTAAGCGGCCCCTTTTATATAAGGTAAAAAAAACCTGAACAAACCAGTACTAGGCTAGAAAATGTGCCTTGCCAAAGGGCACTCCACCATGACCGTAGTGCCGCGACTGGGGATCGAACCCGGGACACCCGGTTTCGAAATCCCCAATGCTAACCACTCTACCACAGCGGATTCCTCCAAAACATCTGAAAAGTTTCAGAAAAATTCAAGCAGAGGTTGCTGAGATATAAGAAAGGTTAAGTTTTGAGGTTAAGTTACCTAACAAAGGTCAAGTTCTGCACAATTATGATCTTGACCCTGAACATTTTGACGTTGACAGATGTCCCATGACCAAACAATACATCTGACAAAGTTTCAGATAAATTCAAGCAGAGGTTGCTGAGATATAAGAAAGGTTAAGTTTTGAGGTTAAATTACCTAACAAAGGTCAAGTTCTGCACAATTATGACCTTGACCCTGAAAATTTTGACGTTGACAAATGTCCCATGACCAAACAATACATCTGACAAAGTTTCAGAAAAATTCAAGCAGGGGTTGCTGAGATATAAGAAAGGGTCAAGTTCTGCACAATTATGACCTTGACCCTGAACATTACGACGTTGGCAGATGTCCCATGACCAACCAAAACATCGATGAATCGGCATAAGTTGAACAAGCTTGGTAGAGGATCGATGTTGACGAATTATTTTTTAAATCGGGCTAATACTTTATGACAACATGAATTTCTGATTCCATTGCAACCAAATTTGTTTTCTTTAATCACTATTGAAAGAGTTCCACCATTCGGAATTATTTTGAAATTGGTTCATGATTAGGAGAAGTTCTTTGTGGGACAGACGACGGACGGACAGACGACGACGAAAACAGGACAATGAACGATATACAAAGGGAAGAGATGATATACGATTTGCCAAGCATAATAAGACAAGTGTACACTTACCTGTGATCCAAGGCCATGCACACACTGCATCCAACCAAATCATGGTCCTCACAAAACATGTCTATAAGTTTTCCGTGATGTTTTGTACATATCTCAGTTGGAAGGTCAGGTTTTTCCGTTTGACTACTTGCTGTCGTGACGTGTCCAAACTCGTCCTTGTTGATAAACTGATGATCTTTTAATAGATAATTTCAATATTTCTGCCCATCTGTCTTTTAAAGCTTTTGTGTATAAAATCGTTATCGTGCTTCAAAACAAGGGTCAAATAAGCGGTCTTATGTGACATATGCGTTTAGAAACCTTTGATCTACCATCACACCGCTGATTCTCTACACTTTGATAATCAATTAAAGTATCTGTCTGATCAGATATCCACAAAAAGTAAGATGCATGGAGTTTCAGAAAACAAACTGTTAAAAGAACTGCCGATGTACAAAAAAACTAACTCACTTTTCAGTAGTCTATTTTTAGAATTCCTGGGAAATTCCGATTATTGATATCAACGGCTACTGTCGGAAGTGTTCGTGTTATTCCGTAAACAAGCTTATTTATATCCACGGAAGACCGAGATTTTACATCCGGCTTTTATCGCCAGCCGTACACTTTACTTTATAAGGCGACTTTAACGGAATCCAGTTATGTAAATAGCTTTTATCTCGACGCATTTTTGAGATCATACAGCAACACGCGAGATGTGAGACATAGAGATTATTCAACTTATTTTTTGAAAGATAAGAATATAATTCACGAGCCGTGAATTGGAGTGACGTCACGAGTGACGTAGTCACGAGTGGCTCCTCCCATTCACAAGACGGCGAGTGAATTATATTCTAATCTTTGAAAAAATGAGTTGAATAATCTGTTTATTACATTTCATTGTTATTTGTTGTAATACATTACATTTTTAAATACGTGTCCTCAACCATAGTTTATATTTACTGTGGAATATTGTTTGTCGTTTTACCTACTTTGCGCATTATTTTCGGATGAGGCGTGGCCATGGAAAAAAGGGAGGGGCACGTATGCGCAATTGTGTAGTAGATTATAACACTGGTGTGTAATAACAATAAATCAACGATTATGAATTTTCTTTCACCGAGATATCCTTATCTTTGATGGATAGAAATGTAATAAATAGAGGATATTTGTTTGTTTCAGTGAAAGATCGAGTGAAGAAAAAAAATATATTCTCACGAGTGGCTTTGCCACGAGTGAGAATAGTTTTTTTTTTCTTCACGAGATGAAATAAAATCGATCTTTCACCTAAACTAACAAATTTTCTTTTTATTTTAGGCCATAAAAGGTATTTTTAACATTTTTTTGTATATTTTATCCTGTACAGTGCCTCCAGATTTTCCCTGTTGTGAGCCCCACCGTTGTAACACAGTTTGTATTACTACCTGGAAAAAATAGTCCAGTATTTTCTGTGGAGATTAACGTGAAAATAATTTGAAGACATTGCATAAAGTTATCATTTTAATTTACATTTTATTATTTAGAGGCATATTATCTAATAAAATGTAAGTAAACTCCACAATTAAAAAAAAAAAAAAAAATGAAAAAAATTAGTTCCGGCAAAAAATGGTAATTTCACTGTTTGAAAAGTGGTAATTTCACTGTTTGAAAATGGTAAGTTCACTGTTTGAAAAAGTGGATTACCAGTTTCTATTTCACTGAGAAATCTCTATAATCCATCGATAGGCATAAAATAAATATATATTTTTTTCAAATTGTAAGACTTATTTCCGATTGTAATATGTATAGTATTGAAAGTATTTGAAAAAGTGTGAGAGTCGATTAGAACTTCGTCAAGATGTACATTATACTTTAGTGGAGATTTGATTTTTACGTTGTTGAACTTTCTGCATGTCTGTTTCACATTTTTATATTGTTAACATGTTTTAAATTTCTACGTCATCCTGTTCTACATGTAGACTCTCTTTGCATATATACAGCACACGATATTTCAAAACAGTCATGATTAGCAAAAAATGGTAATTTCTTCTGCTACAGATGTGTTGTATATACACACATGTCACTGATCTCATTATGTATTCATCATGCAACAGTTGATTTTGACACGGAAAATACATCTTAAAGATAAGCCAGAAAAACTATAATGTGTATCTCAGAGCCTGACCTTTTTTTTTTACATTAACCCCTTTTGGTCCCAGAGAAACCAACATTCTACATATATTTTAAAACAGTTTTGAAAGTGGATCACCATGGATGAATTCCTGTGAGGTTTGGTTGAAATTGACCTAAGGGTTGTTTGAAGTTGAAATTACGGCAGACAGACAGACGACGGACAGAATGATGAAAACTTACCTTGAGTCTTCGACTTAGGTTTAACAATCAGATATATCGAACATAAACTATGTGATGACTACATGTACTGGGATAAACACTATAAGATATATGTATATTTTGGATGTAAAGAACCATTTAAGTGTGGTAGTGGTAAGTCTGTCCGCCTGAAGAACGGGATACTAGGATCCGATTACCAAACTGGTCAATACAAATACATTAAAAATGATAGAAATGGCTTCCGATCGTTGTGAGAATAGCATAACAAATCATCTTCACGTGCCAGGATTCAGCTTTAAGCAACAACAGTGATAGCACGTTACCACCGTACAATATAACGATCATACTGAGCGAATGCGCATGATGATTTTGATGCCCTACGGTTGGTGTTCGTAGAGAGTGCACGGCTCGTTTGTTTGTATGGTCCGAAATGCCCATGTGTATGTAACCAAGGTACATGTAGAGAGTATTTTTCCTACATGTACACTGCTCATGCATAATTAGCTGGGCTTGTGTGATTACAATGAGAATCAGTGAATGTTAGTGAGCAGATATCACCTAACATAACCCAGCATGCACTCTAACAATCCCTCTTTTCCCGCTCTTCTTCATACACTTAGACATTCTTATGTTAATTCCTAAAGGACGAGGAATGATATGTGGAGAGCTTTACTTTTCTCTATTTCTCTATGAAACTCGATTATCCTGGTACGTGTCTTTTCTACTACTTTTGTTATATATGTTTATATTCGCTTGCTCCTTTTCTGTTAATGATAATTGTATTTAGAATTCAACTTGTTATATCCATCACTTTATTCATTCTATATTTCATTACAGACTCCATTTGTATATTATCAACACGACAGTAAAATTATACAACCCACCAAGGAGTATTAGTCTTAAATCCCCTGGACCTGGGTTACAATGGCGACCACGACGAGACTGTCGTGCCAATAGGAGTCAGGATATGGATCCATCACTAGCCATGGCAATTTACTAACTTGGACCGGAGCTTTTGTAGCGCATTATACTTATTGCGATAACACTTTCTACTGGATGTCAGCGCCGGATTCGACGCATTTCAACATATCGTAGAACTACTGCCGCATCAATGTGGCAGGGACCCTTCTTTAGGGAGGAATCATTTGCATGCTACTCATCACTGTTGTTTTAAAGTCCACTGATCATCTCACTATTCGCGGACTGTTGAACCCAACAGAGGATCAGTGCGGAGAAATATTCGTAGTGTTGGAAAGACGGGGGAAGACGTGCCGGGAGTGCAAAGTACAAAGTGGTTTTTTTTGGTACACAGTGTTTTTTGTATGTTTTGTGAACAGTGTTAGTTTTGTAAATAAGGATTGGAATATAATAGTGACAATGTATGTAATAATATGTATATGCCTTATGATGTAAAAGAAAAAACCCGTTAACATCATGGTTTGAATGCGAATGACGCTTATATAAATAGTACAATATCAGGTATTCGTGCAAACACGGCAATATGTGTCCTATGTTTGTTTAGTACCTGACTTTGAACGAACTTGACCAATTTCAAACGATAAAGCCATGATCATGTTTGTTTTTTCTTATATATAAATGCTGTATTATTGTTCAACAATCTATCAGGATATATAAGTCTTAATTTGTACGTTTAGTACGTTATTTTTTCTCTTTCTTCTTCTTTTCTCAGCTACATGTTTCCTACTCTGTGCTTTAATTATGTCCCTCACTTCGCACATTTTACATATTTCGTTCACTTTACCCTCACCTGCACTGCAATACATGATGTGTGATATGTTGTGAGAGTGAAGCAAATTTGCGGGCATTTACAGGTATTTCAGCAGACTCAAATGTCTAGCCTTCTAAGGTAGCTACAGAAAGGACGTTGCCACATCAACCTGTCGGTTACCGATAAGGGTAAGCTTAGATAAGCTAATATTAAAGTTTTCTTTCGCAAATTTCCTATTGCAGGATGAGCCCATGTTTCAACGGTAGACTGTAAACATTGATTAATAACATGTTTAATTAGTTACTTTAATTACTATATTTGCACGGAATATGATCGAAGTGATAGTGTAGCAGCAGTTCTAGTTTAAACTTAGAAGATACGGTAGTAATGGTTTATAGTTTACCGAGGTATTGATTTATAGTGTAGATGTTTACCCTATGTAGTTAGACTTTGTAAGATAAGGTTCCGGTTGAGTAACTATATTTACTACAGAGGTACGATAGTGTACACGTGACTCGGGTAAAGCTGACCTTTAAACCTGAATAGGTGTATTCCTTATTACTCTCCATAAATAGTGCTGAGAATAGTTTGTGCTTTGTTTTAAGCGAGTTTAAATGTATCGTGCATATTATGCATATTACCCATATTTTGCCTATTACTTATATTGTGTATATTACCTAGTTGTAACCAATTTGCGCTTATTTTCAGTGTAAAACCTGACCCTTTACCATTGTGTGACCCTTTACAATGGAGTGATCCTTAACTCCTTAATTACGACTATTGTGTGAAAACCCTAAGCCCCATTTACACCATAGCTTTATGTATATTGATTGTGTTTATCAACACAAGTGACGATTGAGATTATATGTACCTGTATTGTATGCCTATTGTCAGTTATTTTAGCAAAAGTGATATTTTGACTTAGTGATAAACTTGTTTTTTCACATTCCCCATTTACTTAGATCAGATTGTACAGTGATCAGCGATGGCTACTTCACCAGATAGTAAAGTAGCAAAGGAGGAAATGACAGAGGAGGCGATGCTAGCCATTTTACGGAAGAAGTACAGAGTTGAACCGTTGACCTCTACTCCTAGCAGACGGAAAACTGTTGCAGATTCGTTAGCCTTTTCAGCACCAGAACACAGCTTTGTTCATACGTCCTCTACATCTATTCCTAAGATGCCAGGGTTTTCAGGCGATGATCCACCACCAAAAGGTGATGTTTCCTTCCAGGAATGGAGATTTGAAGTCAATTGTCTTATCAATGACCATGAAATATCTCCTAGCCAACTGGTGCAGGCAATGAGACGTTCACTTAGAGGTACTGCTAGGAAGATGCTTGTTTCTTTGGGAGAGAAGGCATCTGTAGATGATATTCTTTGTAAGCTTGACGTTATGTTTGGCGATGTATCTGCCAAAGGAATGGTAATGCAGGAGTTCTTTAACTCATCGCAGAATTCTACTGAAGGCGTTACTTCTTTCGGTTGTAGACTTGAGGGAATTCTACTAACTGCCATTGAAAATGGTCATGTACATCGGAATGCCAAGAACGACCTGTTGCGACACAAGTTTTGGACTGGTTTGTGTTCCGAAAAGTTAAAGAGCCAGACTAGGCATAAGTACGACTCCATTGCAGACTTTAACACTCTCCTTCGGGAGATACGACAAGTTGAAAAGGAGATTTCTTTGACAACGGGTAGTATTAAACATGCTCAACATAACCCGGTTACTCTAGTACATCAGGATGCATTTGAGGAGAGACTTCAATCCATGGAAAAGAAGCTCGACTCTAAGTTCCAGAATCAGATGGAGTCCATGGAAAAGCGTCTTAATCAGACTTTGGACGATAAGTTGACCAGAATCATGAGTAAACTGGACACTATTGGAACAACTTCTTCTGGATCGAGAAGCAGACATACACCAGATGACCAGAACGGACATAACCAGAGCGGATATAACCAGAACGGACATAACCAGAACGGACATAACCAGAACGGCGCTGGGCAGCGTAATAACGACCAGGGTAATAGGCCTCGCTGGAAAAATAGATGGCGTGGTAATCCGGATCAGACCCAGCAATCACATGAAGGAAAACACCAAGCCTCAAACTGACAACCACCTCTGACAATGGTCGGTCGGGGGTTGGTGATATTAAGAAAGGCCAAAACCTTAAGGATAGACTTGTTGGCCCTAGCAACACGCATGAGATATTTTTCAACAATGTTCGTGTTAGCGCATTAATTGATAGTGGAGCGATGGTAACCACTGTATCTAACTTGTTTTACAAAGCTCTTGCTAACAAACCACCACTACTGGACATTAGTAACTTGGGTATAGACATTTCAATTGCAGATGGATCTTTGCTAGCAGTAAATGGGTATATTGAGACTTATATTCGTATCCCTTTTTTAGCCGATTTAGAAGTTCCCGTACCTGTCATTGTTGTGCCTGATACTAGTTTTGGAAGTATTTGCCCTGTAGTTATTGGTACAAACGTTATACGTCGGTGTAAGTCTATCGCAGAAACCGATAACGTTGGTAATATTCCCGAGGTATGGTCGGTTGCTTTTACAGCCCTTACATGTAATCCGTTTGTGGTACGTTCCACGAACAAGCGCATCATTACTGTTGGACCATACGAGTCCTTGAATCTAAATGGTATTACCCGCGGTTGCAATAATCTTGCTGGGTCCGTTGTAACCGAAAACTGTATTGATTCGACTACTGGTTTCATTGTGAAACCACATGTTGTCAAACTACCAGCAACAGGAGATTGTGTTAAGGTGCCTGTGCACATATGTAATATGACTGCGAAACCAATTCATATTCGTCCTAAGTCTCTTATTTGTCATTTAAATGAAGTAAATGTGGTTGATAACCTGACTTCATGTTTAAAGTCGGATGGTAAGGGAAGCCAGTCTGATAATCTATCAAAAGTTGCGGACGAAATTGGTGTGTCTATAGAGAGTGACAACCTTTCACCCGAACAACTCTTTCGTTTGAAGACAGTCATTGGTAAATGGAAACATGTTTTTTCAACAGGTACCACCGATATCGGACGGACTGATTTAGTCAAGCATAAAATCGTACTTGACGATGATATCCCTTTTAAGGACCCCTATCGGAAAATTCCCCCAGCAATGTACGAGGAGGTCAGACAACACTTGCGGGAAATGTTAGATTGTG
Organism: Serripes groenlandicus; assembly: GCA_031761405.1. Lineage (NCBI taxonomy): Eukaryota > Metazoa > Mollusca > Bivalvia > Cardiida > Cardiidae > Serripes > Serripes groenlandicus. Next base: position 69,563,395 of record JASEVX010000006.1, read on the forward strand.
GTGCTATTCGCGAGTCTGATAGTCCCTACTCTTCCAATGTTGTTCTAGTCCGCAAGAAAGATAACTCGCTCCGTTTCTGCATTGACCACAGAAAATTAAACAGTAGGACCAGGAAGGATGCGTATATGTTACCACGTTTTGACGACGCAGTCGATGTCCTGTATGGAGCGAAATATTTCTCAAAATTGGATCTCCGTTCGTCTTATTGGCAAGTAGAAGTAGAGGAAGGAGACAAACACAAAACGGCATTTTCTGTTGGTAATCTCGGATTTTACGAGTGCAATAGGATGAGTTTTGGACTTTGTAATGCCCCAGCCACATTTCAACGTCTTATGGAGAAATGCATGGGCGATTTACTGCTGAAAGAATGTCTAATATTCATAGACGACATACTTATTTTTTCCAGAACATTTGAAGAGCACATAGAGCGCCTAGAATCTGTTTGTAGTCGACTAGCTACTCACAAACTGAAGCTCAAACCCTCGAAATGCGAGTTTTTCAAGTCGTCTATTTCTTATCTAGGGCATGTTGTATCACAAAATGGTATTGAAGCAGATCCTGCAAAGACCGAAGTTATTAAGAATTGGCCAACCCCTAGGAATGTTAAGGCGGTGCGGTCTTTTCTTGGCTTTGCGGGGTACTACCGTCGTTTTGTAAAAGACTTCGCAAAGGTAGCAAAGCCTCTCAACATTTTGCTCGAGGGTCACGGTCTGAACAAGATCAAAGATGGCTGTCGGAGGAAGAAAAAATGCAAACAGGCAACACCTTGGATTTGGGGTGATCAGCAGGAGTTAGCATTTAATACGCTGAAACAGAAGCTTTCAGAACCTCCTATACTTGCCATTGCTAATTATGACTTACCGTTTAAGTTACATACTGACGCCAGCGGCCTAGGACTTGGAGCTGTTCTATACCAAAACCATGACGGAAGAGATCGCGTCATAGCCTACGCAAGTCGAGGTTTAAGACCAAGTGAGAGGAATTATCCTGCACATAAACTGGAATTCCTTGCGTTGAAATGGGCAGTAACGGACAAACTTCATGACTATCTTTATGGTACGTCATTTGAAGTCGTAACGGATAACAACCCCTTACTATATGTCATGACAACTGCAAAGCTGGATGCAACTGGTCATAGATGGGTTGCAGCTCTTTCAAATTACAATTTCAGCATTTCTTATAGGCCTGGTGCACAAAATGCTGACGCCGACGCCCTTTCCAGGATGCCGAGTCTCTTTGGAGATGTGGTAAAAGCTATTTGCCATGCCGCTACTGCGGATGTCAGCCTTATTTGATCGCTCGCTGGAGACACAACATCTCATTCTGCAGATGATGATGTTGCGCCTTCAGGAAAGTTCCCCACAATTGACTGGAAAGTCGAACAACAGCTTGATGAGACCATTTCTCTCGTTTCTGACGCCATTGATCGCGGTTTTCGTCCGACGAAGGAGGAAATACTCAAAACCCCTGTATCAGCACAGTGTATTTTTAAGCAATACCACCGCCTTTTCAAAGATGATGGGGTATTGTACAGGAACGCGGTCATTGACGGTCAGAAAGTAAAACAACTCGTCCTCCCTGAATCTCATCGGAATGAAGCATTTAAGGGTATTCATATTGACGTTGGTCATCCTGGCAAGGAGAAAACATTATGGCTTGCTCGTCAAAGATTTTACTGGCCGGGTATGGAAAATGAACTAAATCACAGAGTCGAAACATGCAACCGATGTGTACGGCGGAAAACACCAGTGAGGAACATGGCTGAACTTATGCCTATCAACACCTCAAAACCAATGCAGCTCGTGTGTATGGATTTTCTTGGACTGGAGCGGTCTAAAGGAGGATATGAGAACATCCTAGTCATTACAGACCACTTTACGCGATTTTCGAAAGCAGTTCCGACGAAAAACCAGACAGCACAAACAACAGCCAAAGCATTATACGATCACTTCATCGTCAATTTCTCTTTTCCGGAACAGCTACACAGCGACCAAGGCCGGAACTTTGAAAGCAATGTCATAAAAGAGCTATGCAAAATTGCCGATGTTCGAAAAACTCGAACAACCCCATATCACCCCATGGGAAATGGAAGTGCGGAGAGATTTAACAGAACCCTTCTCAGAATGCTTGGTACGCTTGAGGAATCCCAGAAAACTGACTGGAAGTCCCATGTAGGTCCTCTTGTTCATGCCTATAATGCAACTAAGAACGAGGCTACAGGCTATTCGCCACACTATCTACTTTTCGGATGGCATCCCCGTCTTTCTGTAGACGCATTCTTAGGAATCACGCCTGACGAAAGTAATAGCGGCAGCCCTACGGACTACATTGCTCGACTCAAGCAAAGAATGAGTCAAGCCTACCGCACCGCATCTGAGACCGCACAGAGAAATGCCACAGACAACAAGGTACGGTACGACCGAAAAATAAAGGAAAACGGGTTAGAAGTTGGTGACACTGTACTTGTGAGGAAAGCGCATCGCACAGGAAAATGTAAGTTGGCAGATGTTTGGGAGGCAGAGCCGTATGTCATAACTGATATACCCGACGCTGCTGTTCCGGTGTACCGTTTACGGTTGCGTAACAGCAAAGGACCCACCAGAACTCTGCATCGCAATATGCTTCTTCCATTCAACTGCATACCGTCTACTGATGAAGCTGGGATTACGTCAGGAAAAGCGAAGCTGAGCCGAAAGGAACCAGCAGGGAAAGCTTTTCCGGTGCCCAAAGCTGATACGGATTCGGATTCCGACTCATCATCACATTCTGACAACAGTGATCGGTACATTATACCACAGAGACGTACAGTAGCACAGACTCGGGCTCGCGACCCGACGACTGAGCATCACTCTCCAGCTGGCGACATGGCCCCTGTGAATCATTGTCATACGGAAAATGATCAGTCATATTTTACCCCTATTCCTGAAAGACTTTTTGTACCTGTGGCCGAACCGGTCCGCAGATCTACAAGATCTAGTAAGCCCCCTGACAGATACGGAGAATGGGCTTGTTCCCAAAACGTTTATTTTGTTTAGAATGTTTTTTAACTAGATTTAGTAAGTTGTAGTTTTGTAAATCAAATTTGTCATGTTTAGTAAATAGCTTTTGTAATTCATGTATTTCATGTGAAGTAGTCTTTGTAATTCATGTATAACATTTTAACTAATAATAATTATGTCTTTGTAGAAATGTCGGGAGCCATTTTACTTTGCAGGGGAGTATGTAACCAAGGTACATGTAGAGAGTATTTTTCCTACATGTACACTGCTCATGCATAATTAGCTGGGCTTGTGTGATTACAATGAGAATCAGTGAATGTTAGTGAGCAGATATCACCTAACATAACCCAGCATGCACTCTAACAATCCCTCTTTTCCCGCTCTTCTTCATACACTTAGACATTCTTATGTTAATTCCTAAAGGACGAGGAATGATATGTGGAGAGCTTTACTTTTCTCTATTTCTCTATGAAACTCGATTATCCTGGTACGTGTCTTTTCTACTACTTTTGTTATATATGTTTATATTCGCTTGCTCCTTTTCTGTTAATGATAATTGTATTTAGAATTCAACTTGTTATATCCATCACTTTATTCATTCTATATTTCATTACAGACTCCATTTGTATATTATCAACACGACAGTAAAATTATACAACCCACCAAGGAGTATTAGTCTTAAATCCCCTGGACCTGGGTTACAATGGCGACCACGACGAGACTGTCGTGTCAATAGGAGTCAGGATATGGATCCATCACTAGCCATGGCAATTTACTAACTTGGACCGGAGCTTTTGTAGCGCATTATACTTATTGCGATAACACTTTCTACTGGATGTCAGCGCCGGATTCGACGCATTTCAACATATCGTAGAACTACTGCCGCATCAATGTGGCAGGGACCCTTCTTTAGGGAGGAATCATTTTCATGCTACTCATCACTGTTGTTTTAAAGTCCACTGATCATCTCACTATTCGCGGACTGTTGAACCCAACAGAGGATCAGTGCGGAGAAATATTCGTAGTGTTGGAAAGACGGGGGAAGACGTGCCGGGAGTGCAAAGTACAAAGTGGTTTTTTTTGGTACACAGTGTTTTTTGTATGTTTTGTGAACAGTGTTAGTTTTGTAAATAAGGATTGGAATATAATAGTGACAATGTATGTAATAATATGTATATGCCTTATGATGTAAAAGAAAAAACCCGTTAACATCATGGTTTGAATGCGAATGACGCTTATATAAATAGTACAATATCAACACGACAGTAAAATTATACAACCCACCAAGGAGTATTAGTCTTAAATCCCCTGGACCTGGGTTACATGTATAGGTATGTGAAGTAAGGTTGACCAGTGACGACTTGACGAGTGACAAACTGTGATATTCTTTTAGGTCCGTTAAGTTAGAGTGACGAATTGACGAGTGACGAACTTCAAATTATTTGTGAGGTTAGCTTGACGAGCGACGAATTGACGAGTGACAAACTGTTACTGCTTCATCAATGTCGTCAACTTTTTTCTTGTATGATAAATTATACAGCTCAAGTAAGCTAATATTTTCTGAACATGTAAAATATTCACCGTGATTCCTGAAAATCAATCTTTATAAGAGACGATCTAAAATAAGCTATAAACTTTCAGTCCAGATTTTTTTTAAAAAGACAGAAATAGGTTTTTAGAAAAATATTTGTTTCGTCAATTTCGTCAACTAAATCGTTATTTAAAGGTTCTTAGGCTACCAGCCCATTATACTTAACATAATATTTATACATTTATTACATTCTGAAAAGTGTCCCTTAAACTAAAACTCGTTCAACAGCATGTATACGTAGTGTGCTAATGTTCTTATTAGCAGAGGGTTGTTAGATTGTAGTAAGCTGTAGAAACTAGTAATGTCAGTACAACATTTATACCAGGTGAAAAGGAAATGCTGTCTGATTGCGTGGAACTTTTCACACTGGAAAAATACATGATATTCACACTCAGTTATGTTATAATTAAATTTTTGAAAACATTACAAACATATCCTTTTTTCCCGAGTAATTTTGCTATGGCGAACAGTCTCAATTCTTAACTTATGATTAAAGAAACGAAATTTTGATAGAGCAATTTTATGGTTAAACGACATGTCTATAAGTAGATATGTTTCTGTATTCAATAGAGACGTATAATGTTAAAAGTGAAGACATCGACCAGATTCGTTAATAAGCCAATGCCAATCTTGTTTGAAACAATTTATAAGACTTTGCTTAAAACATTTAATAAACTGATTCACGTTTCCAACCTCATGTGAAATCCAAACGTTTCTAAAACCATATAAAAAAGTCATTTTTTTCACTCAGGTTCTACGCCCTACGACATGTAAAGATTTCAACATTAAATAAAAGTTGCATGGATATCTACCTGTTGGCCCTTTTTAGTAGTCTACACCAATACTTAATACAATACATATAATAATCTATACAGAGGGGATATCTTCCAGATTTGCCTAAATTAAGCTACCATAGTATATGTTGTACTATTTAATTTAAAATATTACTTACAAAAAGTAAAGTGTACGGATTCTAGAACATTTGAATATGTATGACCCCAAATTTGTCCTACGTAACACAGAATCGGTTATATCAATTGAATCGAACAATGTTAAGATATCTTTGCAAGGAAAATAACCAAAAGATCTCTGATATATGATTAAAAAAGAAAGCAGCTTTCTTTGCTTGAGATGCTAATTTGTGTTGAGCTGAGAACCAAGACAACTTTGGTGTAAAATGCAGACCCGTATATTTATAACATGATGTTATTCTAAGGATACATAACAACATTTTTTTTAAATACTCCTGTACATCATAACTTTCCATTATTTCCCTCATTGTTTCATTGTCTTATTATATATCTTAATTAACTATAGAATACAATTTAATTTTCCTTTCAGCTCAATATCTCAGCTCTTTTTATATGCAGGAAATAATATAATGTTCTCGTAATTTGTTCTTTGCTATATGATTGTCTTTTCTGAGTCCTATGACTAAAACTAAATCCTGTGATGAAGAATCTAGTAGAAAATGGAGAAGCAATCAGTTGTTTATTATATTTTGGAATGCTCCTCTCTTTATATTGTTAGTACAATATAAATAACACCAGTTATCGGAAGAGCTATATAACTCAGCGAGCTTAATCCATGCCGCAAACTCCCTCTATAACTTTGCTTGCTGAATGTTACTCGTAAGTATTGGTAACAAGTTGAGATTTATATTTGTTCAAATGGAGGTGTTCTCTTTGCCAAACTTCACGGAATTGTACATCTTATCATGTACTAAATGTGATGCTCAGAGTTCTAAACACGTTTCGTTTTCTGTGTTCAGACTATAACTCCTACATTTATTTTAACTTAGACAATGCATGTGTCTTTATATCTTCATGGAATCAGGTAAGCGATCCAGACCTATTGGGCATCTTGTATATTACCATACTTTATTAAAAGCAATATAGCGTATCCTGGTATAATTTATGATTATACATTGTGCAAATATTAAGTTACATTTAAACGAGCTTACAACAAATCTATATGTATATAACCTGAGGGAATATTTTCTTTGAAATAACAATTCGTTACTGGTTTAAAGCACAGTAATACTTATTAAACAGACTTGAATCAACCTACGGTTTAACTGTTGGCACAATCGTTGTGGTAATCCGACAATAGCAGACGATCGTGTGCTTCTTTGTCCAAACTTGACAAGCCTCGAGCATCAATTAACTATTGCAAAGGAATATGCAAATGACTGGGTATATAGTTTCAATACAGACAAGTGTAAATAAATCATATTTGGTAAAGACCATAGTAATATTACAACGGTTAGATTCGGAAACTTTACCATAGATATCTGCAAAACAGTAACCCACGTTGGTATAATACTTAACTAACTCGCATACAATCAGAAACCGCGTCAGCAGAGGACGGGTCTTTATGTTTTCTTTACTAGCATTAAACAACATTGGAAATGTCAACCATATTACAATGGGTTCACTTATGAAAACAAAACCAATTTCAGCTACACTGTACGAATGGGAGCTATGACATTCTATGTCTTCTTCAGATATCCAGAACGTTAAAAATCTTAGGCAATTATGTGGCAGAAAATCACAGCATTTGCACTCTAGAACACGTACAGATATGGTATTTAGTCTGCTAGGTTGGTACAACATACACTGTGAAATTAACAATCGCAAACAAGGCTTTCTTTTAAAGACTGTAAAATTCGTACGAATTGTCTCACTAACCAGATTTTCACTTATCGTTTCAATGTATTGCAAAAATATGGTTTAACTGAATATATGCACTAGTATCTTACTACTGGCAAATTCCTTGAAAAAGGTTCTTCGACAAATATATTTTTCGTCAATTCGTCAACAGCTCTTCTGAATGACTGATGGCCATCAAATTTGAAATAGGGTATAATTTACATTCAATACGTCCAGATACATTATCTAAAAGACAGAAATAAAGTTTGTAGCAAACTATTTCTTTCGTCAATTCGTCAACAAAATTGACGAGTTGAAGAATTGGCGAACTTGACGAAGCTCTGCTGAATGACTGATTTGAAATAGAGCCTAACTTGCAATCAATACGTCCAGTAACATTAACAGTAACAAAATTGACGAGTTGACGAATTGACGAACTTAACGAAGCTCTTCTAGTTTAGTTGAATCGTTTTAAATTCTCATACTTTTTTCATAGAAGGAAACATCAAGAAATATACAATGGAGAAATGGATTGGACTGAAAGCTCATAGCTTATTTTAGGTCCTCTCTAATAAAGATTGATTTTCAGGAATCACGGTGAATATTTTACATGTTCAGAAAATATTAGCTTACTTAAGCTGTATAATTTATCATACAAGAAAAAAAAAAGTTGACGAATTTGATGAAGCAGCAAAAGTTTATCACTCGTCAATTCGTCGCCCGTCAAGCTAACTTCACAAATAATTTGGAGTTCGTCACTCGTCAATTCGTCACTTGTCAACCTAACTTCACGGACCTAAACAAAAGTCACAGTTCGTCACTCGTCAACCTAACTTGACGGACCTTAATATATGTAGAAAACCCACTTCGAAAGTAATTTTATTTTGACGTAAAACTTGTAAAAAGTGTCGATTGAATACAATGAAGCATTCTAGGTTGAGGATAGTCGATCACGAGAACATATACAAACACACATGGTTTTCGCAAAACATGTTTCTATCTCATAGTCAACACAAGCTGTATTATAGCAATTCTGACAATTTCAAGGGCCATAATCCAGTCTTGCATGCTGGTTTGCGAAAGGAACCAAGCTCTCATGGATACCTAACTACTGTGTAATTTTGGTCAAGATAAGATAGTAAATGAAGCCTCTTTTGTGTTCACAAGCTCTATTATAGCAATTTTGACAATTTCAAGGGCCATAATCCAGTCGTGCATCTGGCTGGTTTGCGAAAGGAACCGAGCTCTCATGGATATCTAACTACTGTATAATTTTGATTGAGATACAATCAAAACTGAAGACTGAATCGCGTTCAAAAGCAATTGTTTACGGACGTACAGACGCAAGGACGACGGACACCACGCCACGGCATAGGCTCGTTTTGCCTTTGGCCAGTAGAGCTTAAAATGAATAGGTCTAAAAAATGTGTGGCAAAAGAGTAATTTGCTCATTTTAACTTCTTTCTCCTTTTGTCATAATGTTTTCAAACGTCGCCTGAAGCAGAAGCGCCTGCAAGTTGGAAAAGCTAAACCAGTTAATAGTTTCCTGAATATGTAAAGCTTCATTCATTTCCAAACCTGTGTCTTTGTTCATCGGTTGTGCTTTCCTTAAAACCTTTACTACTATTGTGAATAGGATAATGACAAAAAGCTGGTCATTGTCAAACGAGGTTCATACGTTTTCTAAACATTAAATATATGCACACCCATAAGTAACCGCATCTGTCAATATAAATTAATAAGAAAATAACGAGTTTTAGCTATGATATACAACTTGACGACGATGAAGACTTTGATAATAATATGCGTATGTACGGGGATGTCACGGTTTTTAAGTCCTTGCAGAGACAATAAAACACGTTTTATCGGTGTTTAATGAAAACCAACGTTAATATTACAAGTGTGAACAAAAGATCTTGCCTGCACACTGATGTTAACGGATCCAAAAGGTTACTGCCTTAAACAAAGTTTTTGAAATTTTCTATTTGGCGAAGAGTGCAGAGCAAGATGAGACAGTGTCGATGAAGTTGATCTAGATATACACTGGTCGCACATTGCAATATGGGTTAGTTTTTCGAGGACTGCCGCTCATCTGTACATGTAGAGGCCAAATGATACCTATTTGTAAATATTGTGTAACATGTCAGTGTTGCACTTTCTAACATTAATAACATACACCAGATCACTTATTTAGATCAGTAAGTCATCCATGCTCACGCTCTTCACACTGATCTTAATATATTCTTTTTATTAAATTATAAAGTTAAGTTCCCAAACGTTTTGTCCATGCGTACCTAACAGTGTAAACACTTAGAAGACCAACGAGAATATTTCAATAGTATCACTGTTCTGATAAGTGACCAACAGTTTGTTAGTATATTTTTGAAAGTATACCACACGTGGCACTTTATCTGTCGTAGTGATTACTGTAGGTGTAGAGTTAGCTGTATCTTTATTGATGCCGAATGCTACGATTTCCTTAGTAGTATAATCCGCTATTATCATATTCTCATGTTCATCAAAGCATACTCAATGAGTCCATGTCCTATTTGGATACGTGTACTGAGCTACAAAATCACGTTATATGACCACAACCACTACCCCTTTGACAGAATCGGCCACGGCTATGTATTGTTTACGTGGCCATAGACACAGATGACATGGCTTAGCAAATAAAGCTGATACAGACTTGTCTGTATATATCGTTTTCATACACGTGCCTTCTAGGTCATACACAGTTACGTTTGAATTCGTGTTGTTCCCGATGTATAAACGTCCATCAACGTGAATAATCCCTTAACACTTACCGGTGACTTTGAACGAGTTCTTGAGGGCCAAACTACCATCCACAGATACAAAATATACAAAATTCACTGTTTGTTGAGTTTGCACTGTAACCAGCACCTCATGTTTGTATACACAACAAACGGCATAAGGACTATCAGACATTTGTAACTAATCAGCTAGTTTGTATGTAGAGCTATAATTTAGGGATTTGACGCTTTTGTTTGCAAAGTCTGTCAGTATAATGGTACCATCAGGCAATTCGCATAAGTCATAACAATCGCAAGCAGACTTATCTTTATCATATTTTATGCTCATAGTATCCAAATGCGTTAACCTTGTTGGTACTTTATAACATGATCTGATTCTTTCGAAGACTATTCCATGTGACAAAGCCTCATCGACGGTGTTGCCTATTTCAGAAACAATACCAGACATATTATGTCCATTATCATTGCATTCTAAACGTTTCAGCTCTGTTTCCTGTATTAGTCGTTTTGTCCTTTTCATATTTAAGAAAATCTGCGATGCATTATAACTCTCTGATTTCTGTATTTTTACGTTCATTGTTTCGAGGCTTGCAATGCAGTCATCAAACAAATCGATATCACCACCAAGTTTACCACTCATTTCTTCGTATTTATCTTTTATTTCACTGTAAATGGCATTTTCGTCTTTGTCTAGATATTCACCAATAACTTTCCTCCTTTCTCTAACCTCATTAAAAGCCGTATCGTTCTCAGCTTATATACTAGATATGTGTTTTTGACGGTCCTGTTGTAAACTTTTGATTTTATCAATCTTGTTTGATAAATCCTGTTGGACAATTTGCACATTTTGGTCTGATACTCGACTTCTGGCAATGTCCGGAATGTAGAACAAATCTTTGCAGGATTTGGAAAAAATATCATTGATAAAGGTATTGTCATCATTAGATAATCAAAAAGAGGACATGATGGCCATGAAGTTCTTACCTTGGTATTTAGCTAAAACATAGCCTCTAGAAAGTTTAACCATTTTCAACATACAGTCTAATATTTGACATTGTAATTTAGTTGTTTCAATTTCAAAATTAGTCTTAACTTTATAGGGTCAAACCCTATTATAAAAAGTTAATCAGTAATAATCACCGAATTCACGTCAGCCTTTATTACGAATATTACTATTGTTTTATCAATACACATGTTCTCATAGGATGCCATGAAGCGTAGAGGATTAATCTGGTATCTACACTATCCACAAAATGATTCTACTATTTGACAGAGTGATCTACTTTTTGAACCCCTGTGTCCCGGTTTCGAAATTGACCAAAATTGAATAGAGACATATGTTCCGATCACATTTCATAAAAAATGAATATTGAATGGTAAATGTGATCTCACAAGTGTCAATCAGGTATATATTCTTGACCTAGTGACCTTATTCTTGACCCTACACGTTCCCATTTCCGAGAGTCTCTAAGATTCGATAAAGAGATGTGTTTCTAGAATAGTATGTGAAGATATAATGAAAAACAAGAGTTGTCTGAGGACAATATAGCTCGCCTATCAGGGCCATCATCTATCAGGGCCTACTTCAGAACAGTTATAGTATTAGGTAAACTCACAAAGTATCACCTATTGCAAGATAAAGCACATGTTCAATACTTGCATGCAAATGTTAACCAAGTCCATACAGGCCCTTTTGGGCCTTTTCAATCTGTAAATTTGTTTATATCCGATGTATGCCGATAGTGAACATAATACCGAAGACTTACAATATCAGATAAAACCACACATGACCCTGAATAAGTGTGTGAAGTTTCAAAGCAACAGCATACACAGTGTCTGAAAAAAATAGATTCGAATTTTTGATATCAGGAATTCCATTTTTTGATATCAAAAATTCGATTTCTTGATATCAGAAAATCATTTACATTTCTTGATATCAGAAATTCCATTTATTGATATCAGAAAATCATGTTTTGATGTCAAGAAATCCATTTCCTGATATCAAATAATCTATTTTCTGATATCAAAAAATACTGACAATTTTCTGATATCAAGAAATACATTTTCTGATATCAAATATTCATTTTCTGATATCATGAATTCGAATTCTTGATATCAGAAAATAATTTTTTGATATCAGGAAATCAATTTCTTGATATCAGGAAATCAATTTCTTGATATCAGAAAATAATTAATATTTTCTGATATCAAAAATTCGAATTCCCGATATCAAAAAATAATTTTCTGATATCAAAAATTTATTTTTTGATATCGGAAAATATTCTTTATTTACTGACGATTTTTTGATATCAAGAAATTTATTTCCTTATATCAAATATTCATTTTCTGATATCAGGAATTAAAATTCTTGATATCAGAAAATCATTTTTGATATCAGGAAATCAATTTCTTCATATCAGAAATTCCATTTATTGATATCAGAAAACAATTTTTTGATGTCAAGAAATCCATTTTCTGATATAAAAAAATACTGACGATTTTCTGATATCAAATATTCATTTTCTGATATCAGGAATTCGAATTCTTGATATCAGAAAATCATTTTTTGATATCAGGAAATCAATTTTTTGATATCAGAAAATCTATTTTTTGATATTAGAAAATATTCTTTATTTCTTAATATCAAGAAATCCATTTGATTTTTTGATATAAAAAAATAAGGAATAAATAGTAAAACGGCGCCTCATAAACATGTTACATGTACACAAGAGCACACACTCACGAATTATACGTTTCTCCATGATTTCAGGATTTATAAACGGACCCGTTCATGTACATCATGCCGGTTAGAATTGTAAACACAACTATGTACATACATGTAACTGTTATGAATACACACTCAGTTCAATGGGACATATACAATGTACACACAATAAGTATGTTTATCTAGTGCTTTTAAACGTAATATAAATGCTGTTTATGGAAATAAGATGATTTGGTAAGTCACAGAAAACTAACATTATCTTATTTCCACAGTTTTCTGTGACATATCTGAAATCATCTTAAGTTACACAATAAGTAAATAGTTATTGTTTGGTGTTTAACGCCGCTTTCAACATGTTTTATGTTATATCATGGAGTTTGCTGGGTAAGTTACCAGTCCTACTGGTCGATTTATCCTGATATCAGCCAGTCAGTCGTAAGTTAACCCTGCAACCCTTAGCGCCACGGAAGGCAGTAATTACTACCATTTATAATGTGGTATGACCCGGCCAGGGATCAAACCTGTGCGCTCCGCACCCGAGGTGGACGCTCTACCATAACACCATCCAGGCGGTCAAGTAAATGTTTATTTAGTGCTAAACCAATTATACCGTTTATAAGATGATTTCCGGTATGTCACATGAAAAAATCCTTCTCTTATTTCATAATAATGCAGATCCTGATCAGTATGTACTTATGCAGTATGCTCAGGGTCTTCACTATTAGGAAATAAAATAATGTTAGTTTTCTGTGACATACCTGAAATCATATATATCCAATAAACAGCATAATTGTATAATGCTTTAACACTTATTGTGTATCTGTGCTTCGATGAACTGAGTTATTTTTATAACAGTTGATTTACAAAAGAAGCTTAGATATGCGATAAAGGGAGATTACTATTTCAATACTTATAATTGTATTAGAATATATAATCTCCCTTGTATAATATGTCAAGATATCTTACTTTCATTTTTGGCCTGGGGCTTTAGGTCATAGTAGTAATACCATTGTTTTCGGAGGTGGCAGACTCCCAATTGCTGTTAGCACCAAACAACGCATGAGAAAATGCGCGAGAAAAATAGTTCATCATGGATTCAACAGAACTGCATTTAAAAGGTTAGGATCTCCCTCATAAATATCATTTTAATGTTGTTGGTGTATTAACATTCGCGAAGAGGAACGGAAAAAGAGATAGAAGTCACGTGAAATATACAGTGGCGGATTAACCGGGGGGGGGGGGGGGGGGGGCGTAGGGCCCGTGCGTCGAAAGATTAATGGTAAACTAAGAAAAAGTGTAGCAAATGTAGTGGCGGATTTAGCCCGTGCCCGACTCCCCTCACCCCACGAAAGAAGTCACGTGAAATATACAGTGGCGGATTAACCGGGGGCCGTAGGGCCCGTGCGTCGAAAAATCCAACCTTCAAGCAGCCCCCAGGCCATCAGCACTGCAGTGCTCTTATTTATTATCAGTTGCTGTATTATTCATTCTGACTGTCGATGAATATCTGTTACTTTAGAAAATACATCAGCTCTATTAGTGTGATAAGGATTTATGTGGCAAATTGGAATATTTCGAACCTTGGAACATTTCAATAATCATAATTCAGAAGAAAAAAAAGTAAATGGACCTCTGGTATATAATGAGAAATATAACCCTTTTCCCAAATACAACACATCTGCAGCAGAAGTATTCGAAAACCTACAGTACAACAATAGAACCTTTGGTTGAATGAAAGGACTTGGAAGTATGACAAGTGAATAAAGACGAAAACATTGTGATAAAAGGTGAAATTTTCTTCCAATATAAATAATTATATGAATATTTTGTTTAAATCGTGCAATATGTAGCATATTTAATTTGTGGGATTTCTTCATCTTCTGGGAACTTTGAGAGGTTTGTTTCAAGAGGTGTTTTTTTATACTGAAGTTTGTTGTTACCATTTTTAGAACGACCACTTCAAAAAAAAGATCGCCTTGCCAAATTGTATGTGAATTATATTTGAATTTGTCTGTAAATAGAACAAGAGGATAAATATGTTGAATAATGATCGGGTAGAGATTAATAAACGATCTCAGAGTATTTCAGAGTATTTATTAATTATGAATTATACTATTGATGATATTAATATGGCATTACCTACTACTATGTTTACTACTACTACTACTACTACTACTACTACTACTACTACTACTACTACTACTACTACTTCTACTTTAATTAATATTACTACTACAACTACAAAAACTACTACTACTACTACTACTACTACTACTTATACTACTACTACTACTATTACTACTACTACTACTACTTTAACTACTATTACTACTACAACTACAACTACTACTACTACTACTACTACTACTACTTCTACTACTAGTACTAAAACTACTCCTACTATAACTACAATGTACTACTACTACTACTTCTACTATTACTACTACTACTACTATAACTACTACTACTGATAACAATGTTGATATTACTGCTACTACTTTTACTAAACATACTGATTCCACTCCTACCGCAACTACATCACTATCAAGATAACAATAATAATACAAATAATGAAAATAATAATAATACATATATATTGTAAAATAATAGTTATAATAATTATAATCATAATAATAGTAATAATAATGACGATGATCAATCATACATACCAAAATATGTATTGTAAATACTTCAACATAATGATACTATTACTGAAAGTAACTGACTTTTAAACCAGTGAAGACCCCAGTCAGCCTCAGTGTAGACTGACCAGGACCTTCTCTGTTCGCCATTCAGGCTAACATTCACACCAGAGATCTTTCGGTGCCCTAAACCTTCTCCCATATACAACGAATTTTCAGCGGACGATTCTGAAAATATCTTGTCAAAAAAGTAGATAGTATATATAAATAAACCTATCATTTTTGAAAAGAGCTGAATACTTTGTGGCAAAAGGAGAAATTGCTCATTATGAGCAATCACTTCTTTTGCCACAATGATCTTAAAAGTCGTCTGCTGTAAATGCGTCAAAATAAGTCTGTAAGAGGGAACTATTAAATGAACAAAGGAATACTATACAAGCATGTACTTTGAACATGAATGCCTTTTTATTAATAATGTCTCACATACATACGCTTGTTGACGCCTCTGAAGCAGACGACCTTTGAAAACATTTGGACAAAAGGATAAATTTCTCAAAATAGGCAAATTCTCCTTTCGCTGTAATGTTTCCAACTCTATTCTGTCACATACATACGCTTGTTGACGCCTCTGAAGCAGACGACCTTTGAAAACATTGGGACAAAAGGATAACTTTCTCAAAATAGGCAAATTCTCCTTTCGCTGTAATGTTTTCAACTCTATTCTCTTAGACTACTTTGAGTTACAGATACTTTCCATAGTTGCACCTAGATTATTTCAAAGTCGTCTCGTGCTGAGTTGTTGTATGTTGGAAAGGGTTAAAATCATTTAAGAATGTCGATTTTCGCGTGTCGCGCCTCGTTTTTTGGTAAGCTCTGAAATACTACGAAAAGTTGATACAATAGTACAGGTAACAGGGGCAGAACGTTATTAAAGCGATTCATTCAGGAACGCTGAAGAAATCACACCTGTTGAGGACACTTGAAATAATTGTTTCTCTCTCTCAAAGCGCCATAAAGAAGCTGCAAAATTAAACTTTAACAAATTGTTTTATTTACAGCCATTATGGGGTCTAACTGCGGTAGGTCGAATTATTATTGGGTGGGTTGCGCGAGAATTGACGAGAACAGATAGGTCAGACAAACGGTTAGACAATTCAAAATAGGCTGAAATAACTCTTGCAATATGTTGAAGTTAGGTTTATATTGAATTTGATTCAGCTTGCGAATTAAAAATACTGCCATACATTAACCGTGAAATCCTGACAATACTTGAGTATTGTATAGCATAATATGACCATGTGTTATTGCTTTGTTGTTGTGTTAAGGCGTCGACAATACTTGAGTATAAGAGTATTGTATAATATAGTATGATCATGTTTTATTGCTTTGTTGTTGTTTTAAGGCGTCGACAATACTTGAGTATAAGAGTATTGTATAAGATAGTATGATCATGTTTTATTGCTTTGTTGTTGTGTTAAGGCGTCGACAATACTTGAGTATAAGAGTATTGTATAAGATAGTATGATCATGTTTTATTGCTTTGTTGTTGTGTTAAGGCGTCGACAATACTTGAGTATAAGAGTATTGTATAAGATAGTATGATCATGTTTTATTGCTTTGTTGTTGTGTTAAGGCGTTGACAATACTTTAGTATTAGAGTATTGTTTAGGGTAATATGACTATGTTTTATTGCTTTGTCGTTGTTTTAGGCCGCTGACAATACTTGAGGATAAGAGTATTGTATAAGATAATATGATCATGTTTTATTACTTTGTTGTTGTTTTAGGGCGTTGGCAATACTTGAGTTGAGTATCCTATAGGATAATATGACCATGTTTTATTGTTTTGTTGTTGTTTTAGGCCGATGACGTAGTTGTTCTATCTAAAACGGCTAATGTAAATGTTGTAAATGAGCGACGTTTAAGGAAAGCAAAACTCATCACATTTGTGAATAGTGCAGATCAACCAACGTTTCCAACACAGGTTGATCTGTCTCTGTACTGTTCGTCGTGCACATTTTCAAGTGTTTCGTTTACAAACATGTGAGCCGTTCAACGGGAAAACCAACATTATAGACTCTGCGTATGGTATCGATCCAGATCGGCCTGCGCAATCCGCGCAGGCTAATCCGGGCCGACATATTCAGCCTCAAGGGGGATAGGGGTATAAATTAATGATTCCTGAAACAAAAAAATCAACAGAAGGCGAAAAGTGTCTGTCCGGGTTAGTCTACACAGAGTCCACACTGTTGGTTTTCTCGTGGAACGGCTCATATGCATTAGGATCAGACGATACAATTCATTTCAATCCAGTCATAACTTTATTACTTAAATACTCTTCATTTTCTACATTTTGTACATTTGTCAGAAGCTATTTGGGAGGTCTAGAGCGTGGAGGTCCCGCCATCAAGAGTCTGCAATAACCTCGTCTATTTGATAAACGTTACATATTAGATGTAATCCCTAGATAATCGCCTTGCCATACACCATTTGGGCCGTTATGACGAGGGGAATGTTATACCCTCTCTCTTGTAATCAAAGAAATTGAAAAAAAAACGCTTAGCTCCGTGCGCACGCACTAAGTAGCCTATCATTTATTCAGAAATTTAATGATTATGATTATAATATCTATACCAATCCAATCCTGGTGTATATCTGTGTGTATGTAGTTTATTACTCGACCACCAAAGCAAAATTTGACCAAAATAAAGCGCTGAACGTCACAAGAAAAACGGACATTCATTTTATTGTTAAATTATTTGGATTTTGTTTGGTTGCGTACTTGGCTAAATTTCATTGAATTCGTATTGTAATAATTGTGTTTAATGTGCTTCGATAAAACATAAAGTGATCATACTTATTACTTTCCTACTGCTGTCGATTATGTTAATCATAGTTAAATTACAACGTCGATCACTCCGCAAACGACGACGACGACGTCACTGATGGCTTTGACAGATTATGAATATAATGTACCATGTTATTAAATGATGGCGATGCTGATGGTTGTGATGATGATGATGACCATGATGATGATTATTATTATTGTGACAATGATGATGATGATGATGCTAACACAGATGATGATGATGATGATGATGATGATGACGTTGATTATGATGGTGATGATGATAATGCTGCTGCTTCTGATGATGATAACAAAGATACTTATGATGATGATGATGATGATGATGATGATGATGATGATGATGATGATGGTGATGATGATGATGATGATTATGATGATGATGACAATGATGATGGTGATGATGACGATGATGATGATGATGATGATGATGATGATGATGATGATGATGATGATGATGATGATGATGATGATGATGATGATGATGATGATGATGATGATAATGATAATTATGATGATGATGATGGCGATGATAATGATGATGATGATGATGATGATAATGACATTATTTATGGTGATGATAAAGACGACGATGATGATGATGAAAAGGATTATGTTGATGTGAATGATGATGATGATGACAATGATGATAATGATGATGATGATGATGATTATGATGATGATGATTATTATTATTATGATGATGATAATGATGATGTTAGTTAACATCACTAATGCACGTGTTGCGAACCAGTGCAGTCCGATAAAGTATCGAGGAACTAAATTGCATTAATCTTGGGATAGAACGTGTATAATAAATCAACATAAAATTTGGCCTCATCCCACTTACACCGACTTTAGTGGAATTTATAAATATGCGATATCAATGATCAATTTGAACATAAATAACATTATTTTTGCTTGCATTATCAAAACATGAAAATAAACATTGTAGCTCCTTCAGGCGTGAAATCTCAACCTTCTGACAGTGAAATTAAAGAGGAACACGAGTACATGTCGATACACTTATTTAAAAGGTCGTACAGCAAAAAGTCTTTGCCTTATGCTGAAGATTATAATTTTGATAATGCCATCATTTCGATACACTTATTTTAAAAGTCGTACTGCAAATAGGCTTTGCCTTAGGCTGAAGATAATGATTTTGATAATGAAACCATGATCGAGATTGATTTATACATCATAACCTTTCCATAGACGCTACCATGATGTACGTGGACTATACTGGCGTGCTGGACAGATCCTGATCAGACGGGTACCGCTACAAGTGTATGTTGATCTGGATTATCGTTAACGCTTTCCAACATACAAACGCTTTATGACGCCTGTGCAGCAGACGACTTCTGAAAACATTTTTTTGAAACTTTCAATAATTGTTGGTAATTGTTTTCAAAGCCGTCTGCTGCAGATTTGTCGTATGAGGGAAAGGGTTAATCACAAAGTGCCGAATGTCTGGTTTCACGTGGCGTGGTTTAAACATATAGCATATGAGCGGTCTCGCGAGAAAACCATCATTGTGGAATCTGCGTAAAATATCGACCCAGATCAGCATAAACTGTTCGCGTAGACTAATACTTTTCGCGTAGACAGACACTTTTCGCCTCCTGTGGATTTTCTGTTTTAGGAATCATTACTCTAGTCCTATATCCCCTCTGAGACGGAATGTGACGACCCGAATTCGGACAGCGCAGACGGATCTGGGTCGATACATTACGCAGAGGCCATAATGTTGGTTTTCTCACAGGACGGATTATTTGTTAATGCATATTAACTCCACCCTCTTAAATCCAACGAAGAATCTTGTGTTTTACAACCTTGATTTATTGCTTCTGTTATCAGTCATAGATAACATGAGCAGTAAACACCTATACCTCGGTTAACATGCGGATTTCTCGTAATTAAATACTAATACTTTCAGGAATTCAGGCTCTTAATTTCATCTCTCTCTTTTTTTTATTGTAATATCAATTGAAATGTGTTTTTTACAAATTCTTGCTGATAAGCAATTGGGCTATATATTTCTTTAACTATCACATTCCGATGTTACAATTAAGTCTTTGCAAAGGTAGCATAGTTGTACAATATGTTCTACCCTGATTCTAGTATCATATTTTAATATTTTTGTGTTAGATGTTCTAGTCCATAAATTGTCATTTGCACACGTAGCTTGGTATTCGTATAATGTACCGACATGTTAGGATTTAGTGTTATTGTCTATATTGTCCCAGACTAAATTAGCTTGGCATTGATCATCAATGCGTCATAGACGATTTCGAGAGTGTCCTGTACAGCAGTATTCATGTTGATGCATTAACATGGACACTCATACGACAATTCTGCAGCAGACGAATTTGAACATATTTTGTCAAATAATGGAAAATCTTTATAATTGAATGGATAACCTATGACTAAAAGTGGAAAACATTGTGACAAAAGGAGAAATTGCACGTTTTGTGCAATTTCTTCTTTTGTTACTATGTTTTCAAAAAGCCGTCTGCTGCATAGGCGTCAGAAAGCGTCTATATGAGGGAAAGGGTTAACATGGACACTCATGCACGTCCTTCACGTCCTTTTCTTCACGAGTGATGAAAACGCTAAGGTTGTGTTTTTTAGAGCATTGCTCATTTATAATGTAATAATTTTTCTATAATGTAGTAGCAATAAGGTGTAAATTTGTTACTAAAACAATTGAAGTGTAATGTAATTCTTCGAGTTCGTTGTTCAATACAAAGTAATACTAAATACGTCTGAGGACCGGGCTGATCTTAAAGCACATAACACAGTAGTCCCTAAGCAAACCTGTGTTTGCCTAGATACTATTAAATTCCTTCTCCACACTGCGAATGAATTTAGCTCCATTGCTAATGTATATAGGATGCACGGGAACTGTTTGATTTGGTCAATGTTGGCAAATTGAAGTTTTCTGATACTAACAATGGAGAATGAGGAAATTCAGCCCAGCCCGATAGTGCGCAAAATGACGGGAACCATATTGGCGGAGTGATCACGTTCTTATATAATACACGAATGACATAAGCTTAAAAGCTGAGACTCAACAGTCTCAATGCTATAGGGTGTCATTCCTGTGAACATTGTTGAAACTGTGAGGGTTGTAATGTGTTGTTTTACATTGAAATAAAGGAGGAATTAAATTGGAAATATTTTACCTCAATGGGTATTAAAGACCGTGGGTTATATGAAAGCATCTTTTAGTGTCGCCTGACCTGTCCGGTAGATGTAAAGAGACTGATTTTCTGTTGGGTGTAACTATTATGCCTCTGCACCAAGCGACTTTTTGTGTCAAAAGAAGAAATTGCTCATGATTTTGCGACATATATTTTCAACTCTATCAACTCAATATACTTTCATTTAAATCCTGAGAGTAGCGAGTTAGTGGTTATGCTAACCCACAACACTTGAGCTGCAATTTAGGGAAAGCCATTACTTCAATTATTTAAGTATTTGGTAAGACCCAACCGTGGATTGAATCCGCGACCTTCCACATCCGAGGCGGACGTTCTACCCCTACACAAGCGAGACGGTCTTTAAAAGCGATAGTGGTATATAAGCGGAGGGACTTATCTAGTGGCCATTGTTGGTTCATACCAGACGTACTTATTAACTACAGTACGACATGCACCAAACTAAAACATGTCCTGTCTAATGTATCGATTGGGGGGTGGGGGGGGGGGGGGGGGGGGGGGGGGGGTATAGGGCATAAATTAGCATAAATGAATATGCTTCGAGAGGAAAACGTGGCTAGATCACTCTTAAGTCTTAAGTTGAGGGTTCAATCCCTGTTTGTCACATCAAAGATTTAGAAATAGTAGTAATTGCTTCCCTCCTAAGCGCTCAGGATTGTTTAGTTAGCATCACGAGTGATTTTCTGATGTCCGGATAAATGGACCAGTCGTTCCGGTAACTTACACAGGAAACGCCGTGATATAAATTGAATAGTGTTGAAAGCCGCTTTAAACACCACAGAACCAAACAAAAACAAAGATCATCGAAATGCTAGCAATCTTATGTTTACTTTCCAAAATTAAATCTGTTTAACTCTAGATTCAGAACGTTTAAGTATCTTTTTTGACTTACACATTAGCATTTATATCTCTGTAGCAACAATACCAATGCCTGCAGTACCAAGGTTTCAGTACATAGGAAGAAAACTGATGTTCTAAGGTAGGACTAAGATGAAATGCATATTTACAGTCATGTGACTCGAGAGTCAACATTCGAGTGTTTCAGAATTAGTGACGATTCAGATTAGGTTGACGACATGTACACTTTTTTCTTTTTACACTAACTTTCTAGTGTGCTTAAAGAACATAAATACGAACAGAGAAGACCAGAACGCGTTGCCGAATTCCGGTACCTCAGTCGGTAGCGACGCGAGTTGTCAATCCATGGATGTGACGTCTAATCCCAGCTCGGCCAACATTCTTTCCGACGTTTGACAAAAGTCACTGCGACAAGCGTCATTCTTCTTCCACCAATGGGCTAACAGTCTATGTTGAAGAACAATCAGTTGCTTGGAAAGAATGTTGTGTGGAGTACTGGTTTGAGAAAGCCAGGAAACACGTGAGTAGGTGAACTGGTCGCCGTAGTATGACTGACATATTGTACAAAACGGTGTTAAACACCAATGAATCAAAATTTTATAGTAGCACGTCCTTATGGGTACTTTTCAATTTTCGAAAACGAAATCTCAGACACCTTTACTTTCAATGACGTGACATATTTATCGAATTAATCAGGTTTTAAAGACAATCTTTAATTCATTCTCTTCACAAACCTATGATATCTTTTTGATGAAAGAACGAGTCAATTAAAAATATATTTGCACGGCATTTACGGCATTTTCAATTAATATTAAACCTGCCCACATATTGCCACTCGATGTTTTATTGGATTCGTATTATTATGTTTTCAAGTAGCTTGCTATTTGCTTAATTAGATGTAACATGTATGCAAACTATCGGTTTTTTTCAAGTTTATAAAATAAAACTGGATGCTTTTAAGTTTTGTCATGCAAAAGATAAATATGGCATCTTTCTTTCGGCGTCACAAGTGAAGCGTTAAATCGATGAGGTAAGTCATCTAGTTTTGAGTCTATAAGCACTAATTGGTACATGTCTTATGCTAGATATGTATAAAGTCCAAAAATGATACATGCAATTCCAAAAAGCTTGATATTTGTATTGTATCAAACGAAAAACTTAAAAGAGAAGAAATGGCTCACACCTTTCAAATTGTTATGCTCCACGAAAACATTTCGGGGGAGCATGTGGTCGCTGCTTCGTCTGTCTTGGCTTCTGTCCGTCTCACTATTGTCTGGCCTATTTCTCAGCATCCACTGACGTGAATTCAATAAAACTTTATGAGAAGCTTCACTTACAAGAGGAGATAGCCATATTATCAACACGTTCCGTTTCATGGTTTTTCATACAGTTAATGCCCTTCTCATATCTTCATTCTAGTGGAACTTTATGGGAGCTGTGTATGCTATCAATACATTTCGATTCGATGAGTTATTGCCCTTTAATATCAAATTACCTAGAATAATTCGTGGCCGTGCTATTTATCAGCAACCATTGACTTGAATTCAATAACACTGTATGGGAAGCTTCACTAACAAAAATAGATGTGTATATTAGCAACACGGTCCGGTTTGAAGATTGTTCACATAATTATTGCCCTTTTAATTCATTTATGTTCCGTTTCTGTCCGGGCTATTTTTTAGCAACTACTGACTTGAATTCAATGAATTCAATTCAAATTGCTTTACGTAATGCCGAGAGAGGAACGGAACAAAATCGAATTTCGCAAGAAGTTGTTTATATATATGCAATACCAATATCATTCAAATCAGACAAAAATACAATGTTCGAATACTGGATCTCAGATTGACCATAATACATCTAAATGATGTATCTGTCCATACATCGCACAATACAACGAACGCTCGGCCATGACTGTTTCTCTATTTCATTTATTAATGTGGGTGCTCCCCTCTTTTTATACCTTAAGATGCGATAGTGGCTTATAATTGTGTATACGATACATCGATTGGCTAATACAAAGGTCAATCTGAACATGTAGTGTAGTCATCAGATCAATACGACCGCTCAGTTCTGGCTTTGATCAGATGGTGCAAATCGTATAAGACACACAAACATAACAAACGTCATTATGTAAAATATCAGAGTTTTATTGACAACAACAATTTCATTACAAATTAAGGATATCCGTTTATTCATTTAGTCCATACTGTCCTACTTTATTGGACTAACCGGAAAACAAATAAGTACACTTTGGTTCACTAACCCCGATTTTAAACCCCTGTTCAGCTGTAGACAAGTTCATAAATAGAAACGCAAACAGTGTAGACAAAGATGAAGCCACATGTGTCTTTGTCTACAATAGTCTTTTCTTTTGTATTGATATTTTGCAATCTACTGAAGATTTCGTGCAATGATTATTTGCCAACAAATCATGGGTAATGAGATTCAATTCGTGATTTCAATAGATTAGGGGTTAACAAGATGTTCCTAAGACATTTATCTCTTACGTACTAATTTCCTAAAGGAACTTTAACATACATGGTATTATGTTTCAGAACTTTAACACACCGATATTACTTATTATAGTTGTAACAGTTGTTCGAGTGAATTATATTCGAACATGCAAGACAAGTAGCTTTCAGAATGGAATATGTATCCGTTTTAATTGAATTTATGTAGGTAGCCCTTTACCACCTTTGGACGCATTCTTATGAATCTGCAGCTGTCAATTTTTGAAAATAATATGATGAAAGATGAAATTGCTAATAATTGTTGACTTTCTCAAACCAGTACTCCCCATAACAGTATATACATAGACTGTTAGCCCATTGGCGGATGAAGAATGGCGAATTAATTCGTTTCAAACGTCGAAAATAATATTTGCCAAGGTATAGTTCGAAGTCGTAACACCTGTATTGACCCGGATATCCCGCGTCGCTATCGACTGAGCAACCGGGACTCGGTTACTTCACAAATAATGTTTTCTCACATATATAAGTCCGATTTGTATTGATCAGCTAGTTTGGCTTTCTAGGTTTTGTTTGTTGAAATACTTTAGTTAAAAGTGAGTAAAGTATTCCAAAGACCACACACTAATTTCCCAATAGAATGACATCAACAAACTTAACACTGTCTAGGCTTTCCCCAGTTTTATAACATCGACACATTGCTGTTTCATAGTTATATGAATTCACTTGGATTGCTTAGTTATGACTTCAAGTAATATTTGGAGTAGTCTTCATTGTCTATAAGTTTGACTCCAAAAAAGTGAAACCGTCCCTTTAAAAAAGTGTAACCGTTTAATGGTCCATATTTCCATATAATACACAACACAAGTCCGTTAACACTCTCATATCTTGAACAACCATCCCTTGTATCGTTTTTTAATTCCAAAATTTACCCGCAAACACCCAAGTTCTTTCGAGGATTTATCTAAAATTCGTATAGTCAGTCTGTAGTCTCCCTGAAATGATAATGATAGTCAATTAGTTCATAGTTCAAGACTAAACTACAAGAATAAACTTGTATAAGCAGCCACCCAAAATGTTGCTGCTGAACACAGGTGGCCGCTTAATACAAGTTCTTCGGAACAACAATTTTATTCCAGAGTTTTCATTAGGTAATAAGTCAAAGAAGCACTTAAATTATTGGTCGTTTAGGAAGGAAATATTTTTTAAATAGTCCAATGCATGTAACATTATGCAATAAGTTAAAGGGGCATTAACATTATTAGACATTTTGGTATGAAATAGTTTTTATATAGTCCAATACGTATAGCATTAGGTATTAAGTACAAGGGGCATTAACATTAATGGACATGATGGTGTTAAATGGGTTTTACATAGTTCACTGCGTATAGCATTAGGTAATAAGTACAAGGGGCATCAACATTATTGGACATGATGGTGTTAAATGGGTTTTACATAGTTCACTGCGTATAGCATTAGGTAATAAGTACAAGGGGCATCAACATTATTGGACATGATGGTGTTAAATGGGTTTTACATAGTTCACTGCGTATAGCATTAGGTAATAAGTACAAGGGGCATCAACATTATTGCACATGATGGTGTTAAATGGGTTTTACATAGTTCACTGCGTATAGCATTAGGTAATAAGTACAAGGGGCATCAACATTATTGCACATGCTGGTGTTAAATGGGTTTTACATAGTCTACCACGTAAACATTTAGGTAAACAGTACACAAGGCATTGGCATTATTGGACATTTAGAATGAAAGAGTTTTTTAAAAAGTCCAATACGTGTAACGTTAGGTAAAAAGTACAATGGGGCATTGACATTATTGGATATAAGGGGGTGAAATGATTTTTACATAATCCACTGCGTGTTTCCTAAGGCAATAAGAAATAGGGGCATTGACAGCATTGGACATTCTGATATAAAATGGTGGTGATTGGGAGAAGAGGGCCACGACGGCTCTAAATCGATCGCCTGTGTAATCATAGGAAAGGATGAATGACCGCTCAGGGGAATGAGGCCTGGAATTTTAACCCTCGTCTTTAATGGTTAAATTATTGCTTTTAATTTCATACACGATTAACTGAATTAGATTCACATGTTTGTAGTATAAGGTCTGACAAATGAAGTCAGTAGATCTCTATGTTTGCATCTTGCTGACTTAACCTCTTTCCCACATACTGACTTAATTCGTTCAGTATTGTTCAAACATATGCAGCAAACGACATTGAAAACATTGTGGAAAACGATTTAACTACTCGCAATGAGCAATTTCTTCTTTTGCTAAAATAGTTTCAATTATATTCGGTAATTTTACTTTTATTAATTGAGATTTTCCATTCTTCGCTTAGATGTTTCGAAATCGTCTAGTGCAAATGTGTTGTTTGTAGGAAAGGATTAGCCTATTTCTCATACAGAACATAAAGTACGAATAGGTTGACACTGATTACTATTGGATATCAAACGGGATCTCCCGGGTCACGGTCCAGCACGGTACACTTGGACAACTCTTATCTAGTTTATCTATTGATTCATTATAGGCAATTGTCTTATCTTCGATTTCGCAATTGGCGAGTTAGAATTATTCTCTAAATATGTTGAAGCTCTATGTACACTGTCGTATTTCTTAACCCTTACGTAAACAAAACAAATCTGCGGCAGGCGACTTTAATAACATGTTGGAAAACACGTAAACAATCTCCATAATTAAGAGTTCAGTTCAAATATTTTGTAGAGTTGAAAACATTATGGAAAGTAGAAAACGCTTATTGTGATAAATTTCTCATTTTTGTCACAATGTTTTTTAAATGTTGTCTGCTGCAAACTCACCAGAAAGCGCAGGTATGAGGGAAATAGTTAATATTCATGCATATTGCTATTAAAGAGGCAACTATGAACGCCTTGAAAGATTGTTAATAAAGCGAACGTAGAGAAGGTAGTAAGCCATCAGGCCGTAACGCGAGTAAGAAGTGACATTTAACGTATTTCGTAGCCGGTGGTCCAATTTATCCCTTGTAAATGTTGCCAAGATTAAATACAACAATGTCAAAATTGTCGCCATTAACCGCATCCCCGCGATACCATCTTATCTATAATAAACTTGACACGTCCAATCGCACACTTATTCTGATCAAGTGTGCCTTCTCCCTTTCTCTGCTTTCAATGTTCTATTTCATTTAATGTACCGGTTCGATTTGTAGTTATATATCCCGAAATTAGTATAATGCAAGTACATTAAGGTTTCTAACTGATAAATAAAACGAATATTGCAGAAGGAGTGGTTGATTGCCTGTACGGCCAATTATAAAGCATAGCAACATAATTTCCCATAGTTAAACAAACGATTAATACAGGTTTTCGAAATCGTTATGTTTAAAAAAAAGGTTTATCACCGGGATTATTATACACGGGTTTTAACACTTTCCCACATACAGACGCTTACTGACGCCTTTGCAGAAGACGACTTTTGAAAACATTTTAGCAATTAGAGAAATTGCTCATGATGAGCAATTTCTCCTTTTGCCAAAATGTTTTCTCCTTTATTCAGTTATTGTTCTTTCATTTAAAGAACATTTCTGTATTTTTGACTAAATGTTTTCATAGTCGTCTGCTGCAAATGTGTTGCACGTGTGAAAGGGTTAACCTACCATAACTTACTGACACTTGATCGAAATCGTTGTTTATGTGAGTATCACGTCGGATAGAATATTGAAATATGTGACATAGCTTCGTGATTGGTTGATCGTGTATTAAGGCTACCTTTAACATTTAGAACAAGTTCACTGCGACGTTCATACAGATCGACACTTCGTGTTTGATACCTATATCTGCAGCCATGTTTAGATATCGTTGAACAATGTTTATTTCGATTTACATATCTGTAAATGATAAAGCACACGGGTCGCAAAGTATTGTCACGATGACATATTCGAAATACTGTTGCAAGCGATTCTGCAGCGGACAACTCAAGAAAACATTGTGACAAAACGGGAATTTGTTCACAATCAATTTCTCCATTTGTCACAGTGTTTTCGTCTCTAGTCAATAACTTTACCTTCGTGTATAGAGTAATTACATGTAGGATGACTTTAAAGTCATCTGCTGCAGTTTTGAAATGTGTGGGAAAGGGTAAAAAACTGTTATATCACGCTACGATTTCCTCGTAAGTTATATTAGACGAGCAACCGCTCGATGTAAGATAGATATATTCTTACAGAACAACAGTATATTTCCTGTACATTTTGCTCCGTAGGCATTTCAGATTATAAAGCTTCACGGAAATGTGGTCCCCTTTCTCGGCTGTTGTGTTGAACTGTCAATTAAGGGGATGCAAGTTCGAATCAGAGCTCCGCCAACCTCATTTCCGACGTTTGACAAAAGTCTATGAGATAAGTTTGCTGCTTTGAAAGACTGATGAGGGGAGCGCTGTTTTGTGAAAGACAGTTGATGAAAACGTCGACCCCACTCTCGATTGTTGTTTAAAGCCGCAATCGGACAGGCCACGTTTCCTTACTTGTAATACCGTACTAACCAACTAATACATGTATCCCTCACTGTTTATGGTGGGCTTCGACCTTTTTACTTTAACGCTTTCTTACATACCATAAATAGGCAGCAGACTGCTTTGAACTACATGTATGCTAACAAATGGAAACTATCTATCAATTACAGTTAATGTTTTGAATAAAGTTGAAAACACTTAGGCAAAATGTGAAATTTGTCATATTGAGCAATTTCTCCTTTTGCCACATTTTCTTTATAAATGTCGTCTCCTGCAGAGTAGACAGAAGCGTCTGTATGTTGGAAAGGGTTAACGGGCAATTTTAATAACATTTAAGACAAGCATGCTTTGAGGGCAACATAACAGTTATGTAGAATTACACATTTGCTATATATATATCTTATGTGTGCAAAGCAACCACTTGGAGTGTATTCAGATTTACCTAACACATGGGTGTTCGGCTGTTGTTACCAATCAAGAAACATCTTTTGATTTTCAAGGTCCGAGTGCTCGATATGTTAGGTAAATAAATATAAACACATGACTCAGCTGACAATAGTTTAAATGAGGTAATTCTTCATCCTGACACTCCAAATGTCAAATGTTCCTCTTTGGCTAATTGCGACCTTGACATTTGACAAGCCAAGGTCAGATACATCTCACATTGGGTAAGTTTAAGTAAAATGAAAAAAGAGAAAAAGTAACAGCTTACTCTTACACGTATTAAAGCGCGTGCGTACCCCCGCACTTTTGGAATATTAAGTGGAAGATTACGGATACTAAACTCCCCCGCTTTAAATGGACAGCTACACTGTACACCATATTGACGTAACTTCTTTGGACAGCCCATCAACTCATAGTCTCTTAGGTTGTCACAAATGTTGTCATACACACTGAAAAATAAAACACTAATTTAATTATAAAGGTCAACATGATAAGTAGTCAGAAAATTATAATTTACAATCAAAAGTTATAAATATTTCTATTATAGAAAGTATTATGCTTTTTCTTAACACGTCTACTTTTAAAATAATTATCAGGTATTTTTACAATCTGACAAAATAAACAGTATCAAGTTAGTTCTGTCAGGAACGTTGATAATATCTACGACCCTGGTTCTGTGATTGAAATTAATTATTTTTCGACAAAGAAGAACTTGTACATTTGACGAACTAAAAGCATGTTATTATGTAAAACACTCGATTGCAACAGAGCAGTCAAAAGTAGTATGTACGAAGAAACGGGTACTAATTACATGGATAAAGAACCCTTGAATAAATGTCATATTGTATTTACACTCTTTATGTACAAGGACTATAAATAATGTGTCATGATAACCCTTTTCCAAGTAGAGCTGCATTGTGATGCCTCTGCAGCAGATGATTTCTGAAAACACTGTGGCACAATGATGACTATTTTTTCATCTTGCCACAATGTTTTCAACATTATTTAATAATTATACTTTCGTTTATAGAGATTTTCTATATTTCAAACCAACTTTTTATCTAAATAGTTTGCTACATATTTCTTGTATGTGGGAAATGGGTAAAACAATAAAAGTCATAACAAGTGTTATGCTCTTAATCACATTTAAGCATGTGGGTGATAGTATAACCATTAGTGTACATGTTCCAGGACAGATACAAATACGTGGTTTAAAAGTTCCAATAGCATTGAAAGCAAGAATTATGTAATATATGTGTATGCTGATTGCAGTTGCATGCAAGGAGCGCTCTACGAAAACCAACATTAGGGATCCGATCAGTCTGATCTTGATTTGCACCGGTAAATATAACGTCAACGGAAAATTCAAGAATCTAATAATACTTATATACGCTATTCGATAAACATTGGATCAGATAGCATGAACATTAAAGAAAAATAGTTCTTTTCCGATCCTTGTAACAATTGAATTAAGTTTCGTTTTCCTTGAGGCCATTTTATAACTAATTAACTATTCTGCATCTAGTTAATGATACAAGTTGGCGCCAGGAATAGTTGCCAACGAAATGCGATGTAGGAAAATCAACTATAGGGCATTGTGGTGAGAAGATTCAGAGAGATGTTGCGCACATGCGCAAATTAATCCGGTACTATTCTATTCGTCAATCAGTCACCGAAGGATCAAGGAACAGTATGTGTTTAGATTAAATTTAATGGATTGATTGGTTGATTAATTGTTTGATGTGTTACGCCACTCTCAACAATTGTTCAGTTATATCACGGCATTTCCTGTGTAAGTTACCAGTACTACCATGTCTAGTTATCCTAACACCAGCCAATCAGTCGTAATTCTTACCATTACTACCATGTTTAAAGACTTAGGTGAGACCCGGCCGGGCATCGAACCCGCGATCTCCCGCACGCGAGGCGAATGCTCTACCAATACATCACCGGCAATGGGCACCAATCAGAGGTAAAAGTTGCATGTTTGTTTCGAATGGTTCTTAAACAACAATTACAGGAAATATACAATAAAGGAAGACATGTGAACTTACCAAGAACCGATATTTGTATCGAAACATGGTATCGGAAAAGGAATTCCTACGAAATATTTCACCCACTGTAACTGTACGGAGAGGGAATCTGGAAGATCTTCGGTTAAATTTCCTTTAAATGATACATAAAGCGTCCCTGGCGTAACTATGGGCGTAGGATTGGCCCTGACGTCGTAAATATGTAAGGGTCTGTGTGGGTCTAAACCTGAAACATAAGATGGATGTTATTCGTTTTATAAATAAATCAAAATTGACTACACGTTCGACTCTGTCAAGGATGGCTAGATAATAAACAAAAATCGCCAACAATGACCAAATCATTTCTCCTTTTCAAGAAATATATTGGTAATATCTAGTATGCAGATGGTTATATGCCAGACGTATTCAACTTGAGGGTACATGATGAAATGAGCCAGTCCATTTGAAAAAGGTACTGGTTGGTGTTTCTGAACAGTGTAGCTTCAGATCATTCCATACATCTGCTCCATGTAATACTAATCTGCACAAGGTGACTGAGGACTCTAACAAGGTAGTGACGATCTGGTTCTACACTGTTCACAAAACACCAACGAGTACTTTTACCCATTGACGGGATGAATTGCGTACGAATCAATCAGTGCCTACACGTTTTACTGAACATCGCATATACCTGCATGCTCTGTTATGTGATAATAAATCGGGGATTCAACAAGGTCTAATTGTTCCTGTCACGGATTCACCTTTCTCCAACAATAGGATCTGGGTCCAATTCTACCAAATTTATTTAGCGCTTAGAAATACTTAAAAGCATATTTCATCATTTGTAATTCCAAACGATTTTGTTTCTTAATAAGTATTGTTAGTCAGCAAACTACTATTTATATAATTTAGTCATTCACTTAAAAACATCCCATCAAGTTTTTAAGTATCACTTAACGCTAAGTAATGTTAGTGGAATTGGACCCTGAATTTGCAACATCCAGACAATACTGCGGAGGTTCACATAACTTTATTCTGTAGTTAAAATCACGCCTCATTAGAAATCAAAGGACGGAGGTCTTAAATACTGTCTAGATAACGTGCCAACACCCGCACTATCGTGCTGGATTCCAGGGAATTAATTATAGGTTTTTTTCTCCGAATGTAAGTGAACGTAGCTCCAGTAAAAACCCAAACTAAGCGTATTTGTAACAATTGTACAAATTAATATGTCTGCATATCAAAGCTATCTTATTAAAATTGACAGTGTTTATCATAATAATAATCCTATGGACATTGTTTGTCATAAGTGTCTTGACGCTATGGACATTGTTTGTTAGAAAAATCTTAACCCTATGGACAGTGTTTGTCAGAAGTGTCTTGACCCTATGGACAGTGTTTGTTAGAAGTGTCTTGACCCTATGGACAGTGTTTGTCAGAAGTGTCTTGACCCTATGGACAGTGTTTGTCAGAAGTGTCTTGACGCTATGGACAGTGTTTGTCAGAAGTGTCTTGACCCTATGGACAGTGTTTGTCAGAAGTGTCTTGCTTGACCCTATGGACATTGTTTGTACGAAGTGCTTTGACCCTATTGACAGTGTTTGTCAGAAGTGTCTTGACCCTATTGACAGTGTTTGTCAGAAGTGTCTTGACCCTATGGACAGTGTTTATCAGAAGTGTCTTGACGCTATGGACAGTGTTTGTCATAAGTGTCTTGACGCTATGGACAGTGTTTGTCAGAAGTGTCTTGACCCTATGTACAGTGTTTGTCAGAAGTGTCTTGCTTGACCCTATGGACATTGTTTTTACGAAGTGCTTTGTCCCTATTGACAGTGTTTGTCAGAAGTGTCTTGACCCTATTGACAGTGTGTGTCAGAAGTGTCTTTACATTATGGACATTGTTTGTCAGACGCGCCTTGAGCCTATGGACAGTGTTTGTCAGACGTGTCTTGACCCTATGGACAGTGTTTGTCAGAAGTGTCTTGCTTGACCCTATGGACATTGTTTGTACGAAGTGGTTTGACCCTATGGACAGAGTTTGTCAGTCGCGCCTTGACCCTATGGACAGTGTTTGTCAGAAGTGTCTTGACCCTATGGACAGTGTTTGTCAGAAGTGTCTTGACCCTATGGACAGTGTTTGTTAGAAGTGTCTTGACCCTATGGACAGTGTTTGTTAGAAGTGCCTTGACCCTATGGACAGTGTTTGTCAGAAGTGTCTTGACCCTATGGACAGTGTTTGTCAGAAGTGTCCTGACCCTATGGACACTGTTTGACATAAAGGGCTTGATCCAATGGAAAGTGTTTGTCGTCTGCATAAGTGTATAGGCAGTGTTTGTCAGAAAACTTTTGGAGACCAATCAAGTAAACAAACGAGTTGGTTTTCTCGCTACGAAAACCAATCATATCTGCATTTTGGACCATAGTAAACAAAGAAACTGTGCTCTCTCAACGAAAACCAACTATATGGCATTGCGTACCATAGTAAACGCACGAGATGTGCCCTCTCTACGAAAACCAACCACATCGCACTTCGGACCATAATAAACAAACGAGCCTTGCTCTCTCTATGAACACCAACTATAGAGCATTTAGGCTATAGTAAAGAACGAGTCTTTGCTCTATCTACATAAACCAACCACAGAGCATTTCGGACAATTGTAATCGAACGAACCGTTCTCTCTCTACGAAAACCAACCATAGAGCATTCAGGCCCTAGTAATCAAACGAGCCGTTCTTTCTCTACGAAAACCAACCAGAGAGCATTTCGGACAATAGTAATCGAACGAGCCATTCTCTCTCTACGAAAACCATCCATAGAACATTCAGGCCATAGTAATATAACGGGCCCTTCTCTCTCTACGAAAACCATCCATAGAGCATTTAGGCCATAGTAATCAAACGAGCTATTCTCTCTCTACGAAAACTATCCACAGAGCATATCGGACAATAGTAAACAAACAAGCCATTCTCTCTAACAAACGACCTGCACTGTCTGTACGAAAACCAACCACATGGCTTTTCCGACCATAAAAACAAACAAGCCATTCTCTCTCACAAACGATCTGCATTGTCTGTACGAAAACCAACCACATGGCATTTCGGACCATACAAACAAACAAGCCATTCTCTCTAACAAACGACCTGCACTGTCTGTACGAAAACCTTTCTTTCTCTACGAAAACCAACCGTAGGGCATCAACATCAACATGCGCCTTCGTTCATAATAATGTTGCTTGCAGCTGAATCCTAGCACATGCAGATGATTTGTTATGCTAGTCTAACAACCATTGGAAGCCACTTCAATCATTTTGAATGTATTTTTAATATATTTTGTATTGACTCGTTTTGAAATTGAACTATAGTATCCCGCTCTTCAGGCGGACACACTTACTTACTACTACCACACTAAAGTGGTTCCTTACATCCAATAGATAAATATATTTTACAGTATAATATTCATTACAATCCAAAGCGTTGTTTTCTATTCGGTTTCTAAGGTTAAGTAGCCGGTTTATTGCAAAGATATAGTAATGAATACAAATGGTCGGGCTTATTAAAGGCGACCGTTTTAATTAATGCTGAAGAAGAGTATATATATAAATGAACACATATCAGCCATTCGTAAAAGTCCATAAAGCTAATGACAATCACACGTGCCAATTGTCAAGCTCGCCCATTCATTCTTCATTATTTTCATAATATGCTGTTGATAAGTTGTTTATGTAATTTATAGACAGGGTGAAACCTCGACACATTTTCACTTAGTAATTATTATAATTTGAGCCGTCCCGCGAGAAAACCAACATTATGACATCTGCGTAATGTATCGACCCAGATCAGCCTGCGCAGTCCGCGCAGACTGATCCGGGCCGACACATTCCGTATCAGGGGGATAGAGTAATAGAGTAATGATTCCTGATACAGAAAATTCACAGGAGGCGAAAAGTGTCTATTCGGGCGTGGCATGCTTAGGCTGAACCGGGTCGATACTTTACGCAGAGTTCACAATGTTGGTTTTCTCGCGGGACGGCTCATTTAGACTGTCACGTATAGTCCAAATAATCCTCACTCTACCGGCTCCTAAATCTATGTTGTAAAGCCGTCTGATTTTGAAACATTCGAGTTAATACGTGTACTATTTTGGAAGTCGGCAGATAAAGAAAGTCGTGCTTTGCGAAAATCAACCTTAGGGCAGTTTCGACGAGTGTAGAACCAGATCATCTGGAGCCCAGTCTGGGTCGTCACTGTCCGCTAAATAGTCAAAGAAGGTTAAAGCAGCATGAACGTGTATACATCCTTAGTATTATTATACAGGCAGGTGTTTTTCAACGTGTTAAATATTTAATTCGTTTTTCTGGAGCACCGCTTTAGTTTCCCTACACAGTAGAAAGCAAACGTTTCCTTTTACAATTACGGTTTCAAAAATCGTCTTCTATTATGGTGTATAATCAAATCCTTATACGATAAACGGTTTATTTCATCAATACCGATCAACCTGTGAAACAACTTTCCGGAATTTTTGCAATATTTCTCGGTTTGTTATTAGGTGATCATCTATTGAACTTGTATCTAATATCACCTCATTTCACAATGTACAACTGAAACGGTAGACCAGTTAAACATTTGTTTTATTAATATTCATTAGAAATAAAGGTGAACCGAATGAGAAAGGCAAATAATTGGAACATAACTAACATTATCTTATGATCTAAGCATATAATAATTATATCAAACGATATTTTTCCCACAAATGTCCCATTCCATTAATAAAACGTGCCAATTAACTTGGGGGGTCTCCAGATTTTTTGTCTCTATATGAGCCGTCCCGCGAGAAAAACCAATAGTATGGCATCTGCGTAATGTATCGACTCAGATCAGCCTGTGCAGACCACGCATGATAATCCGGACCGACACATTACGCCACAGAGGGATAGAGTAATCATTCCTAAAACAGAAAATCCATAGGAGGCGAAAAGTGTCTGTCCGGGTTAGGCTGCGCGGCATGCTTTAGCTGATCCGGTTCAAGTATCAGTATAAATTACTGTAAGAAGTTGAAAACATTGTGGCAAAGGGAGAAATTGCTCGTTTTGAGCACATTTTCTCCTTTTGTCACGATGTTTTCAAAATTCGGCTGCTACAGATGCGTCAAATTGCGTCTACAGGTGTGAAGGGGTTAAATTTGTTTTCGGCTGCAGATGTTTTGTAAGATGTTTGGGAAAGGGGGTTAGGTAAGGAAAAATTATCCCTCTACGGTAGGTAGACTGTATCAAATTATATTCTTAAAGGATTATTAGAAAAATGAGTTGAATCTTGATGGTAGTTTATTTAACCCTTTCCCTCATATAGACGCTTTCTGACGCCTCTGCATCAGACGGCTTTTTGAAAACATAGAAACAAAAGAAGAAAGTGCTCAAAACGAGCAATTTCTCCTTTTGCCACAATATTTTCCACTTTTAGTCATAGGTTATCCATTCAATTATAGAGATTTTCTATTTTTTGACAAAATGTGTTCAAAGTCGTCTGCTGCAGAATTGTTGTATGAGGGAAAGGGTTAATCTTTTCCCGCCTATATTGCTCATCTACAGCAGAACACTTTGAAAATATAGAAACAAAAGAAGAAATTGCTCAAAACGAGCAATTTCTCCTTTTGCCACAATATTTTCCACTTTTAGTCATAGGTTATCCATTCAATTATAGAGATTTTCTATTTTTTGACAAAATGTGTTCAAAGTCGTCTGCTGCAGCATTGTTGTATGAGGGAAAGGGTTAATCTTTTCCCACCTATATTGCTCATCTACACAAAACAACGTTGACAAACGGAGAAATGACTCATCATAAGCCTTTTCGTCTTTTGCCACAATATTGAAAAAGTATTTCTAA
Organism: Serripes groenlandicus; assembly: GCA_031761405.1. Taxonomy (NCBI): domain Eukaryota; kingdom Metazoa; phylum Mollusca; class Bivalvia; order Cardiida; family Cardiidae; genus Serripes; species Serripes groenlandicus. The sequence continues at coordinate 69,601,040 of JASEVX010000006.1, forward strand.
TAATTTTACTTATATCTATATATACTTTTCATATTGGTTGCTAGATGATTTTGAAAGTCGTCTTCTGCAGGTTAACCCTTTCCCACCTATAGACGCATTTGTACGCATCTGCAGCAGACGACTTTTGAAAACATCGTGACAAAATGAGAAATTGCTCAAAACGAGCAATTTCTCCTTTTGCCACAATGATTTCAACTTTTTTCAGTACAGTTAAGAACATCATGAAATTGACAATCTGAGCGGAACGTGATTGGATCGTGAGCGTGATTGGAACGAAGTTGGAACGCTTTATGAGCGGAACGGAATTTGCGCTCTGAACGAAACAATCATAATGAACGAAACAATCCAATCACAGGAATGCTTCGCTCAATCTGAGCGGAACGGAAAAAAGCAATCACAATGTTATGATTGAGTGAACGCTTTATGAGCGGAATGGAACGTGAGCGGAGCGGAACGTTACGGAACGGAGCGGAGCGTGAACGGTAGATTTGTCAATTTCAAGATGTTCTTACAGTTTAGAACATCATGTAATTGACAATCTGAGCGGAACGTGATTGGATCGTGAGCGTGATTGGAACGAAGTTGGAACGCTTTATGAGCGGAACGGAATTTTGCGCTCTGAACGAAACAATCATTATGAACGATACAATCCAATCACATGAATGCCTCGCTCAATATGAGTGGAACGGAAAAAAGCAATCCAAATGTTATGATTGAGTGAACGCTTTATGAGCGGAATGGAACGTGAGCGGAGCGGAACGGAACGGAATGGAGCGGAGCGTGAACGGTAAATTTGTCAATTTCAAGATGTTCTTAACTGTAATTATACCTACAATAATAGAGATTTTCCATATTTTTGAGTAGACATTTTTACAGTCGTCTGCTACAGATTTGCTGTATGTGGGAAAAGATATAAAAAAAAGGGTGGACAAGTTCGGTTCTAGTTTTACTCTCTAGTAGATAAAAGCGATCGTCCTTAACAATCACGTTGAATTTTTGTTACACGAGAACTATTTGTTGACACCACATCGTAAACTTTGCCACGTCACACGAAAACCGACCTTTTTTATATTTGGAAATGTATTTTGTAGTCGGCTTCTGGTAATACCCATTCTTCGGGGTCCAATTCCACAAACCTTACCTAGTTTAAGCTATACTTAAATACTTAAATACGCATTTATGATCGGTTTTGTTTCCCTCATTAAAATGCCAAAATATTTTACTCAAAAATAAGAATTACAGCAAGGTTAGTAGTTATACTAACTTAGCTATATACTTACTGACATTCCACTATACATGTATGACAACATATTAGGAAAACATAAATTATAAAATATGTTTGAAGTATTAAAGTATTTACTTAGCGCTAAGTAAGGTTGGAGGAATTGGACCCAGATGTTTCCAGTTTGTTTACACGAATAGATGGCAAATTTGGATGACCTGATCAGACTGTGTGGATCCACGAGATGATATGGATCTAGGCTATTGGCAAATTAAGAAGGTAGGTTTTCGTTTGGCGTTTCTTTAATGTGATAACATGACTTGTCATAAAAAAAAACAGGTATAACGTTTTATCTCCTTGTTAATCAGGCTGCAGATCTCTAAAGGTCTACCATGTATTAAGAATGTGTGCTCTAATATCTGAGTGGTCAAAAGTATACTCATTCAGGAGAGGAATTAATATAAGTACATGTGTTATAAAAAAAAATCCTATCCAAACGTGATCCTTATGTAGAGAACGTGTACGTGTATGTTTGTAGCTACATCATTATTGATAAGCAGGGGCGTAGCTTTGCAATAATCAATGTGTAGGCCGTCTCGTGAGAAAATCACTCTGCGTAAATTATCGACCCGGATCAGCCTAAGCATGCCACATAGGCCTAGCCGGATAGACACTTTTCGCTCTTGTGGATTTTCTGTTACAGAAATCACTACTCTATACATCTATCCCAACAAGACGGAATGTATCGGCCGGATCAGTCCGCGCGGACAGTTCAGGCTGATCTGGTCGATACATTACGCAGATGTCTATCGCCGCAGCTGCATTTTCGGGCATTTTGAGAAAGAATGTGTAGGCATGTGCCTACATTGCCTAAAGGGAGCTACGCCCCTGATTAGATTTGAAAACTTTCTCGCAAACGGAGAAAATTGCTCGTTATAAGCAATGTCTCTATTTTGTTTACAATGTTTTCGAAAAAAGGTCTGCTGCAAAGCTGTAAGAAAGCGTACGCATGTGAGAAAGGGTTAATAGCACTCAGTGAGTAATTCTTTTAAACGACGTCCATATTTCATAACTGACCACCTGCTTGAATGTACAAAATTGACGTCTTGTAGCAAGTACCTTGTTTCGAACCATTGGACAATTAACAACTTTGAATTCTTCATTTAAATTACGATTGAATTAGTCACAATCTCAATAAGCCACGCCAGGGGAAAATTTACAAGTTGACATTTATATAGGTTCGACTCAGCCTGTATAGTATATCCTGTCTAATACTAATAAAAACTACAAACATTGATGTAAGCTTCTAAAACGTTTATGTAACTAATATGTGAACAGTGTAGATCAGATTAAGTGGATAAACATATTGATATTGATCTAAAATGTTCACTAAAGCTAACTAGTGCTTTTTAAATGAACGGGCCCCAAATGTTTAATTCGCATGTGGACTAATCAAATCAACTTATTTAATACCTTAGTGAAAGGTGTGCCATAATGTTTGAAATAAGATCACTGTAAAATGGTATACGCTAAGCATGACATTCGTCAATTTCCTGCGCCTTTAAAACTGAGTACCAGCCGCGAGCCTAGACCATTTGTTACCGGGTACCAGTTACTAACAATACTTCCTGTTCGCGGTGGCAAACTTAACGGAGGGTAAGGTCTGTCAAAATAGCAGACTCGTAACAGTTTTGACGTTTTGTTGCTAAATAATCAGTCACATCATACGGGTACACACTTCGTCCTGTATAACTATTTGTACATGAATGTTCATCCGAGGATATGTGTGGTTTGATACGAACCATACGCTCATGATATACAATGCGATGATAAAGCCGATCAAGAGAAGGGGTCCCATCTACGCTTGAACATATCTGCTTGTGAACCTCGTAAGTCTGAAGCCCCCTTTTCTATTGACACGCGACTAGGTAGATCTGACACTCCAGTGACACGTGTCAGAGTGTCAACACCAACGTGGTCTCTTTCCCCATGTCTCAATGACTTCATTATGGGCAAAGTCAAACGAAAACCGACCTTCGAGATTTTGATACCACAAAAGATCAGTTTGCCTCGGTATAGTCTGATCTTACTTCTTTGTTCACGATACAGTCATGCATGATTCTTGGAAGATTTCGAAAAACACGTATGGTCACAAAGATACTATAACAGTTTCAAAATTAATCGATATTGTAATTTATATAAAAACTTCCTGACGGTCGTTTTTTGTATACCGTGAACCATTTGTCAAAACAAGGTCATCGTCGCTAATGATATCAACAACTCGTTCGTAAGTGGTTTGTATGTACTTGCTGTCTTTCACTTTTATCCGGTCACCTACTGCACACGAATATGAGCAACTTATCCGAAAAGGTGAAGTATAAGAATCAGACTGCTATAGTTCACAATATTTGTTTTAGTTTTTATAAATACTAATAATCGATAATGATATTCAAATATACGTGAATGAGCACATCCGAACTTACTTTTACACTTTACGTAGCGTAACATTTGTTAAGTCTAATCTTGGTTTTATAACAATTTCTGTATATATTTAATATAGTATACCTATAGATTCCTATATCACACACAACTATTAGAGCCGTCCCGCGAGAAAACCAACAGTATGGCCTATGCGTAATGTATCGACCCACATCAGCCTGCGCAGTCCGCGCAGACTGATCCGGGCCGATACATTCCGTTTCAGGGGGATAGAGGTAATGATTCCTGTAACAGAAACTCCACAGGAGGCGAAAAGTGTATAACCGGGTAAGCCTGCGCGGCATACTTAGGCTGATACGGATCGATACTTTAAGCAGAGTCCACAATGTTGGTTTAATCGCGGATCGGCTCATTATATAATTTAGGACCACAATGGAAATAAGGGTGTAGCTTTTAAAAACTCTTTTTGTCTTGTTCTTTACATGTAATATTGGTAGGTTAGGCTCTATGAGCTATTGTATATGAGCCGTCCGCGAGAAAACCAACATTGTGGACTGTCTGCGTAAAGTATCGATCCGGATCAGCTTAAGCAGGCCGCGCAGGCGAACCCCGACTTACACTTGGCGCCTCCTGTGGATTTTCTGTTTCTGGGATATGTACTTTATACCTCTATCCCCCTGAGATGGAATGTGTCGGTCCGGATCAGTCTGCGCGGACTGCGCAGGATGAGCTGGATCGATACATTACGCAGAGATCATAATGTTTGTTTTCTCGCGTGACGGATCATATCATGTAATCACATGCAATTATTACATTTGAAGCTAAATGTATCTATTTATGAACTAGTTAATAACAAGAATGATTATACTCGTAGCAGCTATCAAGCAGGATAGGGGTTATAAAAGCCACTAGTTATGAATGATGTAAATTCTGATTATTGTCTTTAACGGATGAGAATGAGCGATGCTCCATGTAAATCAGCCTGAATGTATTTGCGACCAGTGTACATTCAGAGTATGCGTTATCTGATCTGATCTGATCTGATTTCGCATTGTCCGCAAATTAGTTGCTAAGCACGAACACTCAAGAAACTGTTAACACTCATAGTAAACTAAGATTGTATTATATGAATGCGTTTTCAGATCTTAATTTTCGCTTATCAGAAACACCGAATCGTTGGTTAACACAGTCGTTTCCGAGTGCTGCGTTCGAACCGGGCGTTCTGGATTCGATCCCGCTTACAGTAGTCATTGTGGAGTGCTCATTGGCAAGGCACATTTTCTAGCATAGTTATGGTTTGCTTTACACACGGATAAAACATTCTTGTTCTCTCGCGGTGATATACTTGAACTATTGTTAAAACTGCGAACAGTTACAAACAATTAAGGAAATCAAACGGAGATAAAGCGAGGTCTCATTGCGCACTACGTGGATTATAGAGTTATATTGAATATACTGAACTGCATTGCTGTGAAAAAGAAATACCACCCAAATTACACTTCAGGCGCGTGGGGTAAAAATAGGTCTTGTATAATCCCCGGTTATCTAGCACGCTGAATGGTTTTATGCCGTTTTCAAAAGGTTATAGTTAAATCACGTAGACCTGTTCATCTTACCATGTGTTTACTGGCTTTCCCACACAATTAATCGACATGTTATTTGTCACATGTAATGAAGACATTCCCGGATATAGACTTATTTAAACCCAGTGGTCAAAGTCGAATGACGTTGTCCCAATCAATGTTATCATTCAACAACATTCATCAATGACTGAGTCTGGCTAGAACCCATTTCTCAGATAAAGCGGACAGTAATGGATCAGTGAAGATTGTGCGCATCCACTGACCTACCTGAGTCTGTACAGTTCGCAGATTCAAAAAGACCCATTTCCGCCAGCATCGGTTTAACCCTTTGCCTCATATAGACGCTTTCTGACGCCTCTGCAGCAGACGGCTTTTTGAAAACATAGTGACAAAAGAAGAAATTGCACAAAACGTGCAATTTCTCCTTTTGCCACAATGTTTTCCACTTTTTGTCATAGATTATCCATTCAATTATGGAGATTTCCTATTTTTTGAGAAAATTCGTTCAAAGTCGTCTGCTGCAGAATTGCCGTATGAGGGAAAGGGTTAATATACTTTTCATAAAACGTAGAGTTAGTTGATCGACTGTGTAAAAGCCTTCTAAAAAAGAAATAAAAAATATGAGAGGGTAGTAACAAGGCATCATCAAACCCAGGAAGTTTAAACTGGCGCCATTGCCATCTCTGATGTAGGTCTCATTATAAACAACATGAAAAGGTATAAGTTATAGTTGACGTGAAATCACATTGGCCATGACGCAGTTATTTCCCCCTTTTTATAGTCAGATGTCGCCTCATCCAATCGTCTAGAAAGTCTTGGTATAATATAATGAACAGTCGCGACATTTGATAAACACCCTTTAGGACTATGGTACTGGAGAATATATATATTCAGACGAACCTATATGTTTAAAGTATCATCCAAATCGTTTAGTTTATTTCGCGATCTAATTATACAAATATGTTCGAAGCATTTGGCAAACAATAAATTCAACAGAAAGTTTCAATGCAATGCCCCCAATTGAATCCTGACGGATAAAACATGTGAGCCGTTCCACGAGAAAACCAACAATATGGACTCTGCGTAAAATATCGACCCGTATTAGCCTAAGCATGCCGCGCAGGCTAACCAGGAAATAACTTTTCGCCTCCTGTGGATTTTCCGTTCCAGGAATCATTACTCTATATCTCTATCCCTCTGAGACCGAATGTAATGGCCCGGATTAGCCTGATCTGGTCGATACATTACGCAGTATCCATAATGTTGGTTTTCTCGTGGGACGGCTCATATCAATATATCTGCGTAATGTATCGACCAGATCAGCCTGCGCTGTCCGCGCAGACTGATCCGGCCGACACATTCCGTCTTAGGGGGGGATAGATGTATACAGTAGTTATTCCTGAAACAGAAAATCCACAGGATACGAACAGTGTCGGTCCAGGTAAGCCTGCGTGGCATGCTACGACTGATCTGGGTCGATACATGACGCAGTATCCATAATGTTGGTTTTCTCATGGAACGGCTCATGTGTGTTTTTGATTCTTTTGAACCTTTCAACATCCACAAATTAAATGGCCGCAATACACACAAACTGACTATAGTACTTTGCAACCAGCATAGGTAAAGATCAACTTGTGACTGCAGTGAAGACGTGTATCAGACGCATTATTGAAAGCACAACGACCGATTTGAGTGCATATTGTTGTAAGGCGCTGAGTGTATGAAACTAGAGTGTTGGTCAGTCTTAGTTCATTGTGGGGTTAATCCTTGCTAAGAATTAATAAAGAGCTTCGAACAAGGGTTTATCAGTCAAGTACATTGGCATTGGATGAACATGGTAGATTAAGATCATATTATTAACGTATGTGCAAGTTTATCTGTACCTTTATTGTCCACAAATAAAACTGTGTTTAAAGTAGTTTATATCACGATAACAGTTAATTATAATAACCGGTCATTTAATATTATTCACAAATAATTTTCACCTGTTTTCATCGAATATCGTTGCTGGTTTATGATAGCATAGTACACTCTGTATATAAAGTAATTATTGATATTATGGTATATATTTGCATGTTATATAGCATACTCTCTGTATATATATATAATATAGAAACTAATTATTGATATTATAGATAGTCGATAATCTACCCATGGCCCGTCTTTAATCAATTCGTTTGCATGTTTTGATAGGATACTCTCTGTACGAGATATAGGTTACAATACACAAAATACATTCCTTCTTTATTTCCAAGTAAATCGACCGGTTTTAGTCCTCAATTGTCACACCTCTAAGCTTTTAAATAACCAAAAGAAAATGGGAGGTCATGCATTATGAAAGAAAGACTTCACCAGGCGAAAATGGTTACTATAATTTTGGACCAAATCGGGCCCGGACAAAACCGGTGTTTAGCATTCTCTTCTCTCACTTTCAACAGGGTCAATATACTAAAAGTGATCAAATCAATCATTTTCAGTGCATCCTGTACACATTTACAATGAATTTAAACTCAATGCCATATATTCAATGCATTCTGGTGATTCTCATTTCTACGCAAACAAAGTTTTTTATGGACTATTTGGGTGTAGATCAGCATGACTGCGCATGCATTTGGCTTAATTTGCCCGAGTAACGAACTATTAACATAGGCTATTGTATGTAAATCAACTTACTATTGGTAGTATATAGGTGTACAAATGGACCGCGTAAATAAGGCGAAATGGGTCTTATTGCATTTGTGAACAGTGCAGTAGTAATGTGCGCTCCTATACATACGCAATATAATATGTAATTCATTTGTAGTATTGTTTATAGATTTCAACAGGAATAGAAACCTTAGAATGAAATCTGCCTCAATATATCAATAACTCATCAGATGTACAAACAATTTATCAGCAGGAGTAATTTCAAACGAAAAAATAGAACAGAAACCCCACTGGTGTCTCTCCAATCAAAGTTGTTGTGATGACAACATATAGATGCACTAAGATCATTATTCGCCTGGCGCGACTCTAAGGTATTACAAAAACCGCACCAGAACAACATAATTCTTTATAAATCCACTTCCCCTATAGTAAAACTCGCGCCAGATGATACTGGTTATTTTTTCACGCATGCGTGTGACACATTTAACATTATATGAGCCCTGCCACGAGAAAACCAACATTACGGACTCTGCGTTATATCGACCCAACGTAGTCCGCGCAGGCTAACCCGGGCCGAATTTTTCCCTCTCGGTGAGAAAGAGTAATGATTCCTGAGGCAGGAAATCCACAGGAGGCGAAAAGTGTATGTCTGGTTTAGCCTGCGTCGCATGCTTAGGCTGATCCGGGTCGATCTTTTTTACGCAGAATCCACAATGTTGCTTTTCTTAGGGAACGGCTCATATGTGTGCACGGTTCCATGTCAATTCCGGAATATTATCTGTTTCAACGTGCACATTTCAGCTGGTAAAACGCTATAAACACTTCAAGTAAGAAACGATACTAGACTATACGTATTGCCAGTATCAATACGTCTTCAGAAGACAAAGGAATATAGATTGAGATTTTAATATTTTCCTTCTTTTTGTTTACATTATTTTAATTTTATGTTTTGACAATTAGCATAAATTGGGTACAGACGAGAATTAGCAACAGACACTAGTTGGACCTTATAATACGTTTGTCGAACTCAAGGACTGTGCGACCTACTTATATCCAGACACAGTCCGACAAGATTGCTCCTGGTTTCGTGTATCATGTGAGCTCGTGCATTGGGAAAGGTACACGTTGGCTTTTGTAGACAGTGTATATTCAGATCAACCTTTCCATCTTCACAGTCTGATCAATACCTTCACTGTTCACATATTACTAACAAAAGCTAGTTTCTGTCGACTTGTGTAGATTATGATAATTGGAAAAGATGATCTGAGCCTGCACTGTTCAGAAATGTCAACGGGGTACCTTTTCTCATGCGCTGGCATATTATATTATAAGCCGCTACAAAACAATTATCCCAAAATATCAACTAAACAATATGCAGTTTGATACGAACTTCTATTATTTTAATCCTGGCATGTTCGGTTTTCGTTTGACAAAACAGTATCGATTAACCCTTTCCCGCCTGTCAGGGTTGTAGGTCCCTTTAGGCACTGTAGGCACGTGCCTACACATCTTTTCTCAAAATGCCCCAAAATGCAGCTGCGGCGATAGATATCTGCGTAATGTATCGACCAGATCATCCTGCGCTGTCCTTGAAACAGAAAATCCATAGGAGGCGAAACGTGTCTATCCGGATAGGCCTGTGTGACATGCTTAGGCTGATCCGGGTCGATACTTTACGCAGAGTCCACAATGTTGATTTTCTCATGACGGCCTACACATTGATTATTGCAAAGCTACGCCCCTGCCTGTAGAATCATTTTTGATGCATCAGCAGCAGACTCGTTGTACGTGGGAAAGGTTTAAGGGCGCGTTGGTTTGAGACCCGCCTCGTTCATTCATGTTTCCGATGCTGACAAGAGCATTCTGAGTGGCATCGTTTGTCTTCCAAAACTGCATTACAATTAACTAGGAATAATGTTGTGTATAGAACTTGTTTGAGAACTGTCAATCAAACATATTTCTGAAACTTTGAAGATTGAAGATTCAAATATTTTGTTGAAATACCACCGATCCATATTATAGACATACATATATACATACAACTAAATGCAAAACAATATTGGTAGTTTTCCTTCCCTGTAGTTGTCATGTTACAATATATATATAATGTATAGCAACTTGTGTAAATGTATGTTAGGTGAGAAGGATTGTTTATGAAACATGGATAATTTGCTTCCACAAACATTTCTATTCAACATTATAATAATTAATGATACCTTCATTAATATAGAAACTTTGTTGAAAACAGGTTTTAACTCGAATTCGTTTTCCGCATATATTGTTTTTAATTTTGAAAAGGATTCACATGTATTTAAAACGGCAAGCATGGAATCATGGAAATCGACAGTTCGCTCGTGCAACAGGTGTGTTCACACGTGTATTTACGCTTATTTCAAACAGGACGAAGTTTTATCACTTCCTATGTCTTGGATTTCTGTTGAAGGCACATTTTATTGGTTTAAATTCAAGGAAATGTAACGATACTCGTTTGCTGGTAAATATCTTCGTTAAAAGTTAAAAGTGCTAGATTATGGAATTGCTTTTGTCAATCAAAAAAGATGCAAAAGCAAATTCGAAAGTCTCAACAGACAGAAGCTTGAGATTGCTAAAAATGCTAAAAGTGACTATTTCCTAATATTCTGCAATGTTGTTTAAATAATATTAACTAATCCTTTTCTTGTTATTGTAATGGACTGATTTCGATGTATATAAGAATATGATACATTACGCAGAGTCCATAATGTTCGTTTTCTCGTGGAACGGCTCATATGCTTTTGTAGAAATGTCTTTACAAGTTATTAATGTAATTTGGATATAAAGTTTAACCATTGTAAGACAAAGAGAAAATCGATCATCTTCACAAATCATCCTTTTTCCAACCATGGTTTTAAAAGATATCTGCCTCAAAAACGTCTTAAGCCATGTATTGCAGGCAATTTCTTAGGTAACCGTCAATATAAAACCACACACAATGTCTGGCATTCCCCGAATGTGTTGTGAACAAGATAGTAAGGCAGATATAATTATAAACCAGAGACCCAGGCCGGCAGCGGAATCTGCCATCGGATTTCAACACCCCCGTACCATGGCACAATTAATAGTAGTTTTTTCATTCATAAAAATGATAACTGGTGGCCTGCCAACCTTCCTTGAGTGGCGTCGGAAAGCTTACAGCCAGAAATCCTAGTTTTAACAACCGCGGCTCGAATGTACCTTAACTTAACCTCACTTCCTTTGGTCATGTCTCAGCATTCCCGGCCTTCGAGTGTTTGTGTCCCACGAATATCACGTGTGTTAACCCTTTCCAGTATGCAGACGACGTATTTTAAAGCATATGCTGCAGATGACTTGACTTTTGAAATGTTGTGGCAAAAGTAGAACACGATTAAAACTGTTAACTTCTTGCCAGAATGCTATTTTAATTCTATTAAAGTTTTCATTTACATATTTTTTTCAGTGGAACAAGTGTCAATGTCGTGTCATGCAGAGTGATTGTATGCGATAAAGGGTGAATATTTTAATTAGTTGGACTGGGTTTCAACCTTCCGATTTGAAGCCACGTGTTTCACCTCCGTGGTGTGTTGGTAGAGCATTCGCCTCGGTTGTGGGAGGTCGTGGACTCAACCTCGTCCGGGTCATAGCAAATATATTAAAAATGGTATTGGCGCTCTGTATTGCGGTTAGCATTACGATTGACTCTCTGGTGTCAGGATTAATGGATAACTAGAACTAGTAACTTACACAGAAAACGCTGGGGGTAAAACTAACACCTGTTGAAAGTGGAGTAAAACACCAGACAGGTAAGCAACCGAAATATTTATCAAATAACAACAAAACTAGTCGCAACTAAAAGCAAGTCTAGATGCCACGCTCATTATCCTTCAATACTACTGCAAGGAAATTCCATTCGGTGTCCATCGAAGGATGGTATATTGTTCGTACTGACTTATGATTATAATAGTCGGAGAAAAGAAAAAAAGAAAATAAAAACACTAAACATCTTATCCTTTTAAGTGCAATACGTTTCAGACTTGTCTATTACAGCAGCATCTAAAGTCGTATTTGTATCAGTGAAATGCTAGAGTATAAACTTTCTACGGGAGAAGGATTTTCAATTGTCCTTTGCCAGGTGTTTAGAGGGGGGTTAAAACGCCTCCAACTATCTACTTGTAGCCGTTCAATAACAATCATATTTTCTGGCTCGATGCACCATCGAGTAAACAGTACCCATTGACCTTCGCGAGGATGAGAAAAGAGAAATTGGAGAGGCTTTGATAACGAGAAAACATCAAAGAACTTTGGAGCGTACATACATGGTGGTCTTTGTCTAGGCTTGACCCAATCTCCCATGTAGTTTTAACACATTCCCACTTATAGACGCATCTGCAACAGACGACGTTTGAAAACATCGTGACAAAAGTATAAATTGTCGCAATGCTTTCAACGGTATTCAATTATCATACTTTTCTCATAGTTTGACAAAATGTTTTCAAAGTCACGTTTTGTGCAATTACTTCTTTTGTCACTATGTTTCCAAAAAGCCGTCTGCTGCAGAGGCGTCAGAAAGCGTCTATATGAGGTAAAGGGTTAACGTCCTCGAATAAGTCAGGGTAGTTCTATTCATGAACATCAATATTATACTGTACACAAATTGCGATTGGTTGTTCCCCGATGTCATCAAAGTCCTTCATAAAAGGTTTAACACATGCTGTTTAAGGTCGCGCAAATCAGGAAAAGGGTTAACGCTTCACAATTCAAGGACAAGACACCTCATTGTTCATATTGTTTAACCACACATTCATAAAAAAATCAATGGATCAAACCTCATAGTCGAATGGAAATTTCAATATCAATAACGCCTTAAAATATTACCTTCTTTTGTGTGAGCCGGCGTTTATAGCCATCTTGGTTTGTAACATATTAAATTTGATCCCGCTGTTCGTCTGCAAACCGTGTACATATACCAAGATCAGTCAGTACATGTGTGCAGTTTAATCTAGATTTTAACTACCCATTCGTTCAGTCTAATCTAGATTTTTCTTTCCTCACGCTGTACATTTTTTGTATTTGATATAACGCCATAAACATGCAAGATCTGGTAAAACAACCAAAGATGCAAACATATAGCAGGTTAAGCGTTAGCTAAATTGTGAAATCCGAGTCCCGGTAGCTCTATCTGTAGCGATACGGCGTGTCAAACAAGGGGTTGTGAATTTGAACCCCCATGTCGGCCAATATTATTTTTAAAATAACCAGTTGATTAGAAAGTACTGGTCTGAGAAAGCCATGAAATACATAGGTCACTTTGAAATGAATGCAAACATATTGCAAACGATCTTAAATCCCAATCAAACAAATACTTAAGTATTTGCCGAAACAGCGAGTGGCTATAACGCTAAGCGTTTTTAAACTATTTGGTGTTAAACCGCCCTTGAGAAACCTTTGTTGATGTTCTGAAATGTGGAAATTATCACCTTTGCCAAATTACGTCACTCGTGGTTTTTTTTCTCACCGTAGAGGTTCAGTGAACTACGTTGGTGTGATCAAGTGTGGAGCTACGGCTCAGATAAAACACATCATTGAGAATAGTTTGCCAGGGACGGCCGAGGGCAGCATGTTGGCGAACTATTTTAGTCGAGAGAATTTTTTTCAAAGCTTCTGGTGAAACGGTTTTAACAAAATACGTGGTTTACAATCATTATCGGTTAACTCTTTCAGCGCCAAAGGCAATATTGAGCTTTTTGCAAACAATACAGATTCAGGTGAGTCAGCTCGTAACGAGCTGTCTCACCTGAAGTCTGCATTGTTTGGCTGTGAGTTATAAAAATATTCCAAAAATCCTATAACATGAAAATAGAGTCGTCCGAGTTTGAACATGGAAGAGTCTACTTTAAACAATTCGGCGCTGAAAGGGTTAAGGTGCGCACCTTGTGATCTTAATCTTTAGTTGAACCATACACCTTATGTCGTAACTACTATACAGAATCGACGACACGAATTATTTGAGTATCAACAATATATGGTTTGGTTGAGTTATAATTAAAATAGTCTTAAGCAACAATTGCACTCATTGAGCTAGACCCTCTGCTGCATCTAAGACTAAAGTAAATGATTCACCTTATATACTTAAGTTGTTAGTTATCTCCACCATGCGATAACCGACCCTGGGTCAAGTAAGGAGGGGCGTGCTTCCTATATGATTGTTCTGCATTTTAATAAAATATGATAGGTGCAAGCGGCTTAAAAAAACATCTCGGTGAAAGTTATTGAAATAAAAATAAATAAATAGAGTTGTAAATCATTTTATAATTTTGAGCAATTTCTCCTTTTGCCAAAACGTTTTCGAAAGTAGATACAATCCAAAAACGTCTTTATCTGGGTAAGGGTTGAATTGTCATTGTTAAATATGATTGCATTGATTTGATACGAGTTTATACGACGGTACAGCATCCATCAGGAAAACGCAACTGCGACGATAAAGATCAACTTAGTTATCCATCTTGTTAATTGGTGACGTCATTAAATATACCAAGTCAGTTCTTTTATTTGATTGTTGTCTTTTTTATAGGCAATGTTTATAGAATTGTCTGCTTCAGAGACGTCATAAATCATCGGTAGAATGTCAAATGATAGAATGGCTCATACTGCTCATACTCGTAGCTTTAACTCTTTCAGCGCCGAATTGTTTAAAGTAGACTCTTCCATGTTCAAAATCGGGTGTGTCCATTTCTCAATTTATGAACGTTTTGGACTATTTTGGTGACTAAAAGGCAAACAATGCTGATTTCAGGTGAGACAGCTCGTTACGAGCTGACTCACCTGAATCAGCATTGTTTGCAAAAACCTCAATATTGCCTGTGGCGCTGAAAGAGTTAAAAGCAATCGGTTATCCGCTGTGGCCAAATTATAAACATCGGGCATTTAGGATCGGTCGTCAAGTGTTCGATTCCCGGTCGAGGAGGGGGTCATGCAGTGCCTTTTGACGAAGCACAGTACGTAGACTATGACTAGTAACGAGTATTCTGGCGTTGTTATATAACTGAAATCCTTTAGGAAACAGCGCCAAACCTCAACAAAATAATAAAAAAAAATACCACATCGGTGTTATACGTTGCACCATTGTTTACAACAAGCAGGTTCAGTGTTATTCATCAGACTAAGGGTGTTTCTTGGGTACAATAAATTAATTTTGTAATTAACAGTCAATTATGAGATCACAAGCTTGGTTTAAAGCCTGGCGCTGAAACAATATAGGAAACAATTCAAAACACTGATAATATATACTTACTTATCTCAAACTGTCTAGATAATAGGTTAATCAAATGAAAGGATAAATTTATCGTTAATTTTATCTTTCGAGTGTTTATTGTATAACAGAAGTAAGTTTGTCTCACTACGAGATGAGACAACGCTCGTTCTTGATTACGACAAAGATTGTCCTTTCTAAAGCTTCAGAACCAATACTATAAGAACGCTGCTTTAGGAAAACCAACTTTAACGTTATTATTACATGTGGACAAACACATGCACATGCTGAAAGGTTCAAACCGATACTACTGTATAGACGACTCTCGAAAACAGCCTAACACCAGATTATATTGTGAGAATGCGAACAGTTACCCTTTATGTATTACAACCAATTAAATGTATAAGATACCAAAAATAAGTTGGAATGATACAATACTAGTTTGTTTGTTTGTTATAACTCTTTCAGCGCCAAAGGCAATAATGAGCTTTTTGCAAACAATACGGATTCATGTGAGTCAGCTCGTAACGAGCTGCCTCACCTGCAATCTGCATTGTTTGGCTGTGAGTTATAAAAATATTCCAAACATCCTATAACATGAAAATAGAGTTGTCCGAGTTTGAACATGAAAGAGTCTACTTTTAACAATTTGGCGCTGAAAGAGTTAATGAGGATTTACGCCGTGTCTTGCTTTGGTTCTGTTGACTCATGGCGACAGTTCACTAATTCATGTACCCAGGGTAAACAAACCAGTACTAGGCTATGAAATGTGCATTGCCCATGGACAATCCACCATGACCGCCGAGACAGGGGCCCGACGCTTACCACGCGGCCACGGCGGATTCCACAACAATAGTTAATCTAATAAATCTAATTGATAAAAACGCTGAAGTTGTAGGAGAGATTGCAAGATAACGAACAGATAACAACGCTGGAATCCGTCCATATCATTGAGCCACGTCATACGAGACCCGCTCGTCCGCTGGGTATCAGCGAAGGTCTAGACATACATTCACCTACACACTGTCAACTCAGGATCTGCCAATGTTAGAGACATTAAGTAGTAAATTTAGCATATAAGTCTCTGACGTATTGTCATGACCATTAAATTATCATTTTCCCAATAACAGATGCATTTTGACTCATCTGCAGTAGACGACTTTTGAAAACATTCGGACAAAAGGTAAAATTTCTTATACATGTATTGAGCAAGTTGACCTTTAGCCATTATTTTCAACTCATTCTTAAAATTAAACTTTCTTTATGTCTACCTAGATATGTTTTCAAAGTCGTCAGCTGCAGTTTTGTTGAATATGGGAAAGGCTTACATCTGGCATTAGAAAGTGTATAATTTTATTGGTATCAGTTCGAGGGCTTGGCGTGAAACGGTTGTAACTAAAAAACCTGTTTTGAACATCCTGGGTTAGGGGCAATTTTGACCCCTTTGTAAACAATGCAAATTTAGGTGCCATTGCTCAGAACGAGCAATGCCACCTAAATTTACATTGTCTACCAAGTAAAATGATTTAACGCTTATAAAGACGTTATGGCGAGGTGATTAGGTAAAGAAATACCAATTTAAGTTACAACTGTTTCACGCCAAGCCCTCGAGTTGTCATATGGCGTGGCTCATTTAATGCGAGTTAATAGACCGGTCTGATAACAATAGGACATACATTACGAAACGTGAATAAACCAGTTAGGATGATTAAATAGCTCCCTACCCGAAACAACCTTCTGTGTTCTAGGGCCAGTCGTGAATGAGCACGTGGTTACAGAGGTCAAACGATTTGAAGGTCAATTAAATGAACGTGCAGTTCTTGTAAACTGAATTAGGTTGGTGTGTGTTAATTAGGCAGAACCGGACATGAAATCGAATAGCCTTGGCACAGCTCTGAAGGACGAATTAACAACTTTTCGAGGATTTCATTGTTTGTATTTTAGGACAAGTATGTTATTAACCCTTATCCTGCTGAATTGCTGCAACTTGCGACATTTTGTGCCTACCTAATTGTTATTTGATGAGGTCTGTATTGTGTTTTACGAAGGTTTCAACAAATGTCCAGTTATATCACGGCGTGTCCTTCGTAAGTAATTATGTGATATTTATCGTGACAGCAGCGTGTCAGTTATAATGCTAACCCCGCAGTCTTGCGCGCCAAGGAGGGAATGCCATACCTACAATTGTTAAAGTATTGTGTATGACACGGCCGTTGATCGAACCCGCGACTTTCGGCTACCCAGGCGGTCTTATTTTCTAAGGTTTAATAATACGTACAATGTGTACACAAAACAAAAACAGACTGTACGATTGTGCAATTATATCTTGGTCTAAATTATTCACAAATGTTGATAAAGTCGATAAAAGCGTAATCAGCAAACGTTCAGTTTTAAGTCGAGTATATCAAGAAAAGCGTTAAGTTTAACCGTTCGGAAGAACTAATTAGTGGAATTGCAGTCAAAGTGTATTAATTGGACCACGTGACATGAGAACCGACTTTCGACTTTCGAAACATTCGATCAGTGAAAATCCAGAACAACCTGATCCTTTTGATCTGGATTGTTTCTGTTCGTCATGTCATCATTATACATGGATCGTGATATCGTCTCGCTAATGATTGTGAACAGACTACAAACTATATTAGTCAGGGGCGTAGCTCCCTTTAGGCACCGTAGTCACGTGGCTACACATTTTTTCTCAAAATGCCCCAAAATGCAGCTGCGGCGATAGACATCTGCGCAATGTATCGACCAGATCAGCCTGCGCTGTCCGCGCAGACTGATCCGGTCGACACATTCCGTCTTAGGGGGGTATATGTATAGAGTAGTTATTCCTGAAACAGAAAATCCACAGGAGGCGAAAAGTGTCTATCCGGATACGCCTGTGTGGCAGGCTTAGGCTGATCCGGGTCGATACTTTACGCAGAGTCCACAATGTTGATTTTCTTACGAGAAGGCCTACACATTGATTATTGCTACGCTCCTGTTAGTATGCAATCATGCAGGCTCGTACCTAGGCCAATGCGTAGAATTGTCCGAAATGCATTAAAAACTGAAAATCTGAGAGTGGATAGGTTTCATTTCGTCCGTAAATGTTAATAAATCTGCAAGTGGATAAAGCTTGTTTGTGTATTTTGTTAGACAAAAAAGACCATTTGAGTTCACAATATGAAATGCAAGATTTCCAAGTGTTTCCTACGGAATATGCTCTGACTCTTACCTTGCATGTGTTAATACTCGAGTTTCACCAGGATACGCCCATGTAATGTCATCGAATTCTTCATAAACTAGAAAATCTCCGAAGGTCGGTTTTCGTTTGACAGTGCTAAATTAAAACTACTGTTTGAGATTATATGTATATAAATCATTGTGAAATTGATTATTGGATTGATTGGGGTTTTACGCCGTTTTCAATATTTTTACATTCATATCACGGCAGCAAGTTAACCTAGCCATGTTGTCCTGGCTTCTTCACTCAAGTATTCTATACAAGTCTGTCTAAGCAACTGGCTGTATTTCCACATAGACTGTTAACCCATTGATGAAGAAGAATTACGCGTGTCGCATTGACTTTTGTTTGAATGAATGTTGGTCGAGATGGGATTCAATCTAACAACCCCTAGATTAAAAACCCGAGTCGCTACCGACTGAGCTACCGGGACCTGTCATAGTGAGAAAACGGTAACTACAGTGTTCATCAAATATTAACCCAACTTTTTCTAGCTGGGGTCTTAAGCATATCCCACGCGACTATATTCTTATTTTGATCTGCTCTTTCGGACCATATAGATCAAAATTGGAAACTTCTAAATGTCTACCATGTGCGAAAACATTATTACATCAAGGGATTCAAAACGATGAATGATGAATAAGTAAAAACTATTGCAACAAATCATACGCATTGGAGATTTTATATTTAATGTAAATATAGCCTCTTTCTAGAAAACCTTGTTAAATCAAGGAATACAAAAAAATATAACAAAATATGTAAACGCAAAAAAAAAAACGAGTTTTGCACCGTATCATTCGCATGAGAGTTTAAACGTATCAAAAGGCTCGCAGTTATAAATAAATGTAAATATAGCTTATTTCTAAATAAAAACCGTTCGTTAGGTATGAGACAACCTTATCAATGTCGCCCTTCGCATCTACGCAATCTGATATTGATCTACACTTTTCACTAATAAGTCATACAACACTTAAGTGTCCTCTGTATATTTAGTGTATATTTAGATCATATATTATGGATGTGCAAATTGATTTCTATACTTGTCAATACTCTGAAGTTGATGTTCGACTAGACTGGTGTAAAACGACATTTTCCACAAACATCTAGGTGTGGATAAAAACCCCGGAAAGCAAAACAGAACACACACGTCGTCTATGATTTTTATTGGTTATTAAACAGAAATATACTGTCAGTCAGGCGAACTCTTTCTAATTTGTATATCGAAATATGGCTCATTAGAGATTAATTTTCATTACACGGACCGCTTTACCTCCGTGCTTATAGATTTGATATTGACAAGACAAATCGTTTTGCATGCTCTAGCGTCACGGCTAGTTCATCTGGGTGGATATCTAAAGATAATAGATATCTGTACATTACAAACATCAATGGACGTGCACACCTTTATCGCTTCCATGGCCATAAATTGTCAGATATTTGAAGTTTATGGTCCTTTAATATTCGGGAAGATGGACAACCTTGGTTCATACATCTGTATCCTGTCCTCTCAAATCATTTAGTCGATTTTCCCCGTTGATGGTTAAGAGTTGTCATAGGAAAACCACACCGTGGTCAGGGGCGTAGCTTTGCAATAATAAATGTGTAGGCCGTCTCGTGAGAAAATCAACATTGTGCGTAAAGTATCGACCCGGATCAGCCTAAGCATCCCACACAGGCCTACCCGGATAGACACTTTTCGCCTTCTCTAGATTTTCCGTTTCAGGAATAACTACTCTATACATATATCCCCATAAGACGGAATGTGTTGGCCGGATCAGTCTGCGCGGACAGCGCAGGCTGATCTGGTCGATACATTACGCAGATGCATAAAGGGAGCCACGCCCCTGAAAATCACACCGTAGTGCATCACATAGTGTGGGTGTGCACATTCGTCATTATTTATGCATATTTTAAGATAGGTTTTCGAGGAGCATGACGCAAACGTTTATTGGCAAAACACACAGAGCGTACTTATTGAATCTGTCTTATTTATTACAAATAATTACATGTTATATTTATATATAGCCGTATCATTTCCCTTAAAATAGACAGAATAGTTGCAGATGCTGCAGCAAACGATGTTAGAAAAAAAATTCTAGAAATAAAAATAAAATTTAAAGAAATGATCATGTCATCAATTGATCATTTTTTCTAAAAGATTTCCTTTTATTTCTCAGTATCTTGTATTGAAAAAGGCTGCTACACTTTCGACTTTTCTACATATTTTTTTTTTTAAAATATGTTTTTTATGTAGTCATAAAAACTCGTAATATTAAAATTATAAGTTAATGCTATCATCACTTTATTTTATGTATTTAACTATATCGTGGTATGTCGTAATATGCTATAATATTATAAATCAGGTAAGTGATGAATTCATAACATGCTAATCTAGACATTCTCTCATACATCTATTCATATAATAGACTACTCCAGATAAATCAGATTGCATATTAGCACATGCTAATCTATATCCATATTGTTCGCTGTTTTCATTCACTTATTCGTATCGTAAACCTAACAAACTTTAAGGATGGTTTATATAACTCCTATTAAGGATGGTTTATATAGCTCCTATTAAGGAATGCAACAGAACGAGGGTTAAAAAGCGAAATGACGCGTGCAGGTTTCAATTATCTTCCCGTCAATCCCAGCTCGTGTCACATCAACACGGTTTTCATCGACCATTGTAACCGCGTCAAAACGTAAACAAAACGGCGTGGGTTTATTTTACTGAGCAGTTCTCTGCGAAATCAAACTTTAAACCATATCCGACCAGTGTTGATCCAGATCATTCGGTCATCCGCGCAGCTTAATAAGGAACTGCACTTTAAAAAAAAAAGGTTCAAGTAACGTTTGAAAATGGCATCTATGTTTATCCTTTAGCATGGTTACGCTGGCAGAGTTAAATATACACGCCTGTTTATTACACTAAGCTTGGCTTTCATTGAGCACAGCTCAATTAATCTCAATAACTATTAAATAACAAATTGTGTATTGAAGGCTTTATAACACCTCCAATGAAGTCTTCGTGACTAGATTTCAGACAGTGAAGAACCAGATCAGACTGTCGCCAAATCCCGACGGTCAGTTTTCAAATGACGTTTATACAACCGTAAAACTATAAGAATGATATAAGATAACTTGATACCTGTCAACGACTCATTGTAGTTCACGCTAAACCCTTGTCCATGTACATGTACCTGGGTTGCGTTCAATTAACACTAAACTTAACATGTTCAAACTCGGGCGACTCTATTTTCATGTTATAAGAATATTTTTTATAACTTACAGCCAAACAATGCAGATTTCAGGTGAGACAGCTCGTTACGAGCTGACTCACCTGAATCTGCATTGTTTGCAAAATGCTCAATATTGCCTTTGGCGCTGAAAGAGTTAACAGATAAACTTGAACAACGTGAATAAACTTTTCCGTCTCGACGGAACGTTTCTGAAACTTACTTTGTCTTTGACAATCATGTTCCCGTTTCAGTGTTTATTGAAAGCAGTACTGGGCTGCCTTTAAAAGACGCTTAACCTAACCGTTAAACCGAACACCCGTTTCATTTCAACCAAACGAAGACAGTATTCACGAAACGTTTCTGAAAGACACTGGGTTTTCGTGACAAGTATTTTGTTTCAGTATCTATTTAAAGCAAGGCTGAGTGTTTCTGTTTTACGTTATGAAGGCAGTGAAAACAACGCCAGAATAAATCGGATGATGCTCATAATGGAGTGCCTTGTATAGACGCTTAAAAATGTATACGAGGTCACCGTTTAGTCTTAAAATCGTATCAAGTGCAAATATGTTTTTAAAACATGGAAATCAAGTGTGCCGTAGATTCGTAGATTTCTCTTTGAAATGCAATAACAGTTTACTGAAATCCCTTCTGTAACTTTCTGTTAATGGCGTGTAGGCTTTATGCACGCATAGTCTTATTTACCATTATATGAGCATATCTTTAATATGGGATGGTTATTATACAGAGCATTGTCAGTGTTAAACGATACATTTATATGGACATCTAACTTACCTGATCAGTAACAATCGACCAAGAACATACACAAGTAATGAATAAAAGGACTGCTTTCTGTGGAATCGAATCGTGAGGCATTTCCGACCAATCTGATCTGCCACTGAACTGTTCGCAGATTAGTCAAAGATTCTTCAAATATAGCTATGCAAAGCTGTATTCATTAGGAGCCATCCATGGGAATCAATGTGTAGGTCGTCTCGTGAGAAAATCAACATTGTGCACTCTGCGTAAAGTATCGACCCGGTTCAGCCTAAGCATGCCACACAGGCGTACCCGGATATACACTTTTAGCCTCCTGTGGATTTTCTGTTTCAGGAATAACTACTCTATACATCTATCCCCCTAAGACGGAATGTGGCGGCCGGATCAGTCTGCGTGGACAACGCAGGCTGATCTGGTCGATATATTACGCAGATGTGTATCCCAGCAGCTGCATTTTGGGGCATTTTTAGAAATAATGTGTAGGCACGTGCCTACAGTGCCTAAAGAGAGCTACGCCCCTGCCATAGCATGGATGCGCAATCAAGTATTGTTCATCAGGTTTAATAATGACGTTAAAGTTGGATTCAGGGGCGCCGCTTATATCTCCTGTAAAGTGGCTTACATTTTATTTAATAGGTTTTAAGATGTTTTAAGCTTACTTTTTAACGCTATGTACCGTCTACTTTAAACTCTTTTTTTTTCTGAATATCAAAAGTATGATATGTTAAGATTCATTGCACTAAACAACCTCAATGTAGTACGGCATTTGAATAGCTCGTTCATTATAATGATGTTCGCACAACAGAATGTATCCCCGACAATGGAAAACCTTTTTACAACTAGACAAGGACAAGACATTACCCTATTTTAAAAGTTTCGTAGTAATGTCCTGTGAAATCCTGAAATATGAATCGCAATTTAATGCAATGTCCTGAAGGTATGATACAAAATGACTTGATTTATCGAATAGAAAGGAAACATGCTTAAATTAATTCGAGTTATCGATATCTTCGAGGGACAATTCGATTTATATTCCATTGAATTATGTATCATCACTTTTATAGTAACTCATGTTTGTCAGTGGCGAAATAATATCAGCCTAGCAGGAGCTGTTTTCAAAGTAAAGATCTGTTCCTGGAAATGGTTCGAGTTAAGCGATATATATGAGCCGTCCCAGGAGAAAACCAACATTGTGGACTCTGCGTAAAGTATCGACCCGGATCAGCTTAAGCATGCAACGCAGACTAACCCGGACAGACACTTTTCGTCTCCTGCGGATTTTCTGTTTCATGTATCATTACTCTATACATCTATCCCCCTGAGACGGAATGTGTCGGCTCGGATTAGCCTGCGCGGATTGCTGATCTGGATCGATACATTACGCAGAGTCCATAATGGGTTTTTTTCTCGCGGAACGGCGATTATGTGTTCTTTCACACGTTCGACTTATCGCGAATCGACTATTGATCAAAGCTGTAGTTTAACCATTACCCTGTTGCAGACCATTTCTTACACCGCTGCAGCAGACTACTTTCCAGGTTAACATTGGCCTAAGAGCAAAACGTCCTATTGTACCATATTACTTTCAGCTCTGTGATTTGTGTATATAATTGTCTATATATTACACAATCTACCTCATATACAGACGACTCAAAGACTTTGACACGTTCAACTTATCGCGAATCCGGTATAGATCGGCCTTTAGTCGATCCATTCCCCTGTTGCAGACGATTTCTTACACCGCTGCAGCAGACAACTTTCCAGGTTACCATTGTTGGGGAATTCATTGATACATGATCAAATCATCCTATTTCAACTATGTTAATGATGTGTTTATCATTGTCCATATATTACAACATCTACCTCATTGTCCATATATTACAACATCTACCTCATACCTTTTAGAAGCGGACGACTCAAATATGTTATATGAAGTAAATCGAGGGCTTGGCGTGAAACGGTTGTAACTAAAATTGGTATTTTTTTACCAAGGTTAATCGTCTCGCCATGAAGTCTTTATAAGCCTTAAATCATTTTTCTTGGTAAACAATGGGAATTTAGGTGCCATTGCTCGTTCTGAGCAATGGCACCTAAATTTGCATTGTTTACAAAGGGGTCAAAATTGCCCCTAAACCAGGGTTTTCAAAATAGGTTTTTAGTTACAACCGTTTCACGCCAAGCCCTCGAAATGATTTATTCTACTAGAATGCTACTGAAATGTTCCTCCGATAAACTTCATTAATCATACCGTGATTCATACGGTATTTGTGCCACGTCATATGTAAGTCAACTATCTGCTAGTGTTGACTGGAGAAAATACAGATCAGACGGTTTGTCTTGGCAGATTGGTCAGTTAATATGAACGTGACATGTTTGTTTCATGTCACTAATAATTGATTAACCTATTTCGATTGTCTAATCATTCCGAAAAGAATAGAAGAAAATTACGCACGTTGATCATATTTTCCAAATGCCAACGATGTTTAAAGATATTTTACTAGAGTTTATTAAAGTCCGTCGTAAAAGCGAAAGGGTACAACATGTGTTTTTTGTGAAGGTTCAGATCAGTCTGTACACCTTCTCAGGCGTATCAAACTCTACACATGTTGACAGAATCCTCGAACAATAATCTGAGGAATATATTAACAGTGTAGACCTTGATCAGACTGTAATGATATTCAGGCAGATTTGAATCTACACTGTTCACAATTACAAACTTGCAACTTTTCCTATGGATTGGCTTATAAAATATGACTCAGTAACAGTATTATCTACGCGTCAACTGGGACACTTTTTCATGTGGCGTTGGCAATCTATGGTCAGTGCAAAGCAATTTTTCTTCGCTAACTGCATTCCTTGATGACCCTTTACAATTCATCGGACATTAGTACTATCTACTATGCCGATTTCAAAAAAAAAGTTCGA
Organism: Serripes groenlandicus; assembly: GCA_031761405.1. Lineage (NCBI taxonomy): Eukaryota > Metazoa > Mollusca > Bivalvia > Cardiida > Cardiidae > Serripes > Serripes groenlandicus. The sequence goes on from JASEVX010000006.1 coordinate 69,626,349, forward strand.
AAAGTTAATTCCCTACTAACGAGATCCTCGGATCGAATCCTGCCATAAGGTCCTGATAAGTGGATCTTTTAATTGATACAACGACCTCCAGACGCATATGTAGCAGACGATCTGTCAAAATAATCCGTAATCACACATCAAAACATTTTATGAGCCAGTATTTGGAAAAAGGTACAAATTGGCATTGCTGAACAGTGCACGTTCAGATCATCTTGATTACCTGCTCAGTCCTATCAGAATCTACACACGTTGACAGAATAGTACAACAAGCTTGTGCTAGACATTTGAGAACAGTGTATATCTTGATTAGACTGCGGTACACGTGCTGATCTGGGTCTATACTGTTCACAATAGGAAACTTGTACATTTTCTCATTCACATGCTCATAAACAGTTGCTCTTTTTCCATCCTACAGTTACCCACACTATTCCAGTTTATTTTCTGTCTACTTAAACATATTTTTAAACAGCATAAGGGAACATGAATTTCGTATCTATCTTTCGAAAAACATATGGTATATATGTGTAAACATTATGAAAGATAGATAACATTCTATCATTCGAAAAACATATTAACATGTGAAATAATAAACGTCATAAAATAGTCATAAATGATAAAAGTAGTCTTGCAACAATTGAAACTAAGTTTAAAGTGCATCCTATTCCAAAATTCAGCTTGAACAAATTAGCACGAAACTGACATTCGAGTTTCGCCATCGTTTATGAGAAGCGTGCATTCTTGAATTAGTTTTATCAAAAACCGTTCTTCTGATGTTTCCAGGAATTAATAGTAGACTGATACAACTAATCCTCGAATAATGGAGGATCTTGTCAAACTGTGCGAAGGACCAGGTTGATCTTGATCTACGTTGATCACAAACTACCCGAAGGTCAATTGTCGTATATTGAGCTCAACTATATGTTTGTCTATCAGTGCTTTTAGAAATGCCACCAATATATCGCAATTCGCCTATGGTGGTAGGAGGTCTGACTGACACCTATGACAGGGTACAAGCGCTCATCATTACCTTTAGTTTTATAACGTGTTGACACGGCTGTCAGATATTGAAACGTTCATGCCAGTCATTAGAACAACTTTTGTGAGCCGACCTTCCATCTAACCCTGTCTCTGACTCAGACACTATGTGGCGGGAGGTTTCTTTTTTTCAGCAGGCGACGTTTGAAAACATTATTTGAAGAGCAGGCAAAAGCTATTAACGGGTAATTGTTTTCTAGTATACATGATACAAAATTAATTATGTGCTTATTTTCTGATATGAGCCGTTCCATGAGATAACCAACAGTATGGACTCTGCGTAATGTATCGACCCAGATCAGTCTGCGAAATCAGTGCAGACTAATCCGGGCCAACACATTCCGTCTCTGGGGGATAGAGTTATGGAGTAATGATTCCGGAAACACAAAATCCACCGGAGGCGAAAAGTGTCTGTCCGGGATAGCCTGCGCGACATGCTTAGGCTGATCCGGGTCGATACTTTACGCAGTGTCCACAATGTTAGTTTTCTTGCGGAATGGCTCATATTACGACGTTACTTTATGCTATCAAAGGGGAGAACTCTTGAGTAATTTGTGTTTAACCCGGTTTTTAGATTGTCTTAGTTATAACACGGTTGTCCGTTCACATAAACATCTGTATACAAATCTTCTTCCCGGACCAGAACTCCTCACAACAACCTTCCGTGACAACTGGCTACCTTCACACTTAAACTGTTATACTATTGGTAGCAGATGAATTGTCGCTGTGATAACAAACTCCAATAGAACACATGCGTAGGGGAACTGGCCGCCAGGGTGAAATAACAGAAATGATGTTGAAAACGGCATACATATCTATCAATCAATCAAGTGAATATAGATACATACACATATGTCTTAACTTTCCGTTTAAGAATCATGCGTTGACATTTCTCTGTTTTCCATTTTTACCATCTATTAATTAAGTATATCTTTCCTCAAAATTTCCAGAATTGCATTATGGAAATATTTTTTATCTAGGGTAAAGAGAGAAAAAAAAATCTGACAACTGTTTGAATTATACTGAGAAAACACCGAAATCGACCAAAATAAGACACAGGAATCTTGTAGATCTAGTTACCCTTAATTTCCTCAACCATACAGGCGAACTGACGCCTCTACAGTAGACATAATTCCTAAACATTAGTAGAATATAAGAAAGTGCTCGTGGCTAACCGTTATTTCCTTGCCTCACAATGATTGAAATTATGTTTAGATATAGAAGTACGTGTACTTGTATTCCTTAAAGTCGCAAGGTAAAACATGAGCCAGTACATGGGAAAAAGGACACGCTTACTATTGTGAACAGTATGGATCAAGATCAGCCTGTGCATCCGCACAGTCTAATCAAGATCTACATTGTTCACAAATTACTTCCACAAGCGTTAATGGCGTTAAAGAAGATTATGTTAACTTGTTTAGATTATGATAGGACTGACCAAGTGGATAAGATGATCACACCCTACATTGTACTGAAATGACAATTTGAACCTTTTTTTCACGTACGAGTTTAAATAGACCTGCATAACGTATTATCGATGGAATGGTGTTTTACGCCACTTACAACAATGTTTCATTTATATATTTGAAGTTTATGGTCCTTTAATATTCGGGAAGATGGACAACCTTGGTTCATACATCTGTATCCTGTCCTCTCAAATCATTTAGTCGATTTTCCCCGTTGATGGTTAAGCGTTGTCATAGGAAAACCACACCGTGGTCAGGGGCGTAGCTTTGCAATAATCAATGTTTAGGCCGTCTCGTGAGAAAATCAACATTGTGCGTAAATTATCGACCCGGATCAGCCTAAGCATCCCACACAGGCGTACCCGGATAGACACATTTCGCCTCCTGTGGATTTTCTGTTTCAGGAATAACTACTCTATACATCTATCCCCCTAAGACGGAATGTGTCGGCCGGATCAGTCTGCGCGGACAGCGCAGGCTGATCTGGTCGATACATTACGCAGATGTCTATTGCCGCAGCTGAAATGACAATTGATCGATATTTCAGTCGTAATGATATCCCCGTAACCATGGGAGCTAAGGAGGGAAACGATTAATTTCGTTTTTAAAGTCTTTGGTTTGATCCGACGGGGGATCGCACCATGGTCTCCGTACGGTAATGTTAAGTGGAGTCTGACGTAAACATGCGTCTTCTTGCAATTACGTAACATGCAGCCTCGGATGAGCATATACATACCGCGCAGTCTCACATGAACCTTCGTTATCCGCCTATTTCTGTATATATTCATATACGCATCGGTTGCGGGAGGTCGTGCGTTCGAACCCTATCCGGGTTAAATTAAACTGACTTTACCTCCTTAGCTTTCGACTCGCTGGAGACAGGATAATTTACATACTAAACGCCGTGTCACATGCTCAGACTGCCTTGGTTGTGTATTGGTATAGCGTCCGCCTCGGATTCGGGAGGTCGTGGGTTCGATCCGCGGTCGGGTCATACCAAATACTTTAAAAATGGTAGTGATGGCTGCCCTCCTTGATGCTCAGGGTTGCGGGGTTAGCATTTCGACTGACTGTCTGGTGTCAGGATAAATAGACTAGTAGTACTGGTAACTTACCCAGAACACGCCGTTAAAATAAGTGTTGAAAGCGGCGTAAAACACTTAACAATAACAAACAAATCGTGTTATAACTGTAAAACTGTTAACATCTTCGTTTAACACCAAACACACACACACATATATATATATATATACGATGATGGCTCCTTAATTGATGCCAAACTAGAGAGACAAGAAGACTCTGGAATCGCCAGATACGGCTCGTTTGCTTTCAGTTTGCAGGAATATTTAAATGGCACATAACGCTAGTAGACAGGGATAGAAATCGCCGGTAAATGAGCCGAGCATAAGGCACATGCCTCAACATTCAGCGAGTAATTTTATGAATGGCTTAGAAATGCCAGGCATTCCTTTATTACCCATAAAAATGCGTTAGACCTCTGACACCGAGCCTTCAGGTAGGGCGACTTATCGCCGCTACGAGCTTTCAGGTAGAAGACTTATCACTGCTATCGTGTTTACTTTTTTGTTCTTGATGGGTTTTCCTGTTTTATATTTAGTTCTTTATTTTATCTTTAGTCTTATTTCCGATTCTGCGAGACAAGCGTGGATTGTTTTTTTGTTATTGATATCACAGAAACAGAATAATTTCGACAATAACCTGGCGAATATCTTTAAGAAGCTGTCTCCAAGATATAGGGATCAACAAATCGTATAGTTTTTAGTCCTGACTAGTTACTCCCTGTACTAATACATTCATCGACTCTAGTCGATTACGAAATTAATCATAATGATGATAATAATAATAATCATAATTTTAATGTGTTCTGTTAAAATAAAACAAAACATATCTTTTTGAGAAACTCAATACGATTTATTGCTTCACCTTCAATTCATCACCAATGGTTGTACCATGATATCTATATGCCGACAAAATTGACCTGATTCTGACCTTTATGGAAAAATGTAAATTATTATCATGTGAATGTTCAGGGGCGTAGCTTTGCAATAATCAATGTGTAGGCCGTCTCGTGAAAAAAATCAACATTGTGGACTCTGCGTAAAGTATCGACCCGGTTCAGCCTAAGCATGCCACACAGGCTTACCCGGATATACACTTTTCGCCTCCTGTAGATTTTTCTGTTTCAGGAATCACTACTCTATACATCTATCCCCCTGAGACGGAATGGGTCGGCCGGATCAGTATGCGCGGACAGCACAGGCTGATCTGATCGATACATTACGCAGATGTCTATCGCCGCAGCTGCATTTTGAGGCATTTTGAGAAAAAAATGTGTAGGCACGCGCCTACAGTGCCTAAAGGGAGCTACGCCCCTGATGTTATATTATCAAATATAAAATGTAGATAATTCGTCTATACATAAAGCATATCATGGAAAAGCAACATAATTGAGCCTCGTTAAACGATATGGGGTCTTAATGCATATACGTACAATGAAGACTCATACGAAAATGTGCATCCACTCAGTCTCGCCAAATGTGTCACTGTCCGTCTTAGACGCATATTACAATAACACACAAAAAAAGCTAAAACTGTAGCCCCAGTAGTTGCACGTCAATCTACCTTTAATAGTATCCCGTTACGGATATACAATACTATCAAAAAGTGCGACACGTGCATTTCGGTACGGTCATGTGAACAGTTTAAAATGACTGACAATACATACACACTGTCTCGTAAACGTCTTCACTGTCCAGTTGTATGTTGCTCATCCCCAATATGTACATTTTGACGAAATGCTTGCCACACGGATGTCAATAACGTATCTATACGCGATCCCCTTTCAGAGAAGTGACAGCAATCCAAATCGTCAAAATATTATTATAATCATTAACATTTAGTGTACTCATCGGTTAAACACTTAAGCTGATTGAACTTTTTCGAAAGATTGAGATTCCTTATTTCCAAGCTTAGGAATTCCCTGTGGCCGAATGGTTTGCGTCGGGGATCGGGCGACTCGTGTTCGATCCCCAGTAGCGACGGTCATGATGAAGTGCCCTTGTGCAAGGTCTATTTTCTAGCCTGTTACTGGCTTGTGTACCCAGGGAGCATGAATATGTGAAGTGTCGCCGTGACTGTAAAAATGGCGTAAACCCTAATAGACAATCATTCCAAACTTAAGCAATAGAAGAATATATAACGGTATGGTAAAACCCAGCCTGTTGAAGTGTGAATGCCCTGATTAGCTGTATTGAAACCCATGTGTCGTCTGCTCAACAGTTTAAATATCACCATGATAGAGCTAAATACTAGGCTTTTACCCTTTCCCTTGTATATATACAGACGCTTTCTCACACATTTTGGCAAAATAAATAAATGGTCATAATTAGCAAGTTCTCCTATAGCCACAACGTTAATTCTCCTATAGCCACAACGTTTTCAACCCTATTTAATAATTAAACTATAATTTATAGAGATAATTCATGCTTTTGTCAATATGTTTTTAAAGTCGTCTGATGCAGCATTAGATTATGTGGAAACCAGTTTTAAAAAAATCAGTATTCAGGATCTCGTAAATTAGTTATGACATTATTATATAAAGAAGGATAAAATAATTGTATATGCACATACTGCCGTAAAGCAATAACAAATGAGCCATCCGCATATTAGTCAGTATATGAGCCGTCCCGCGTGAACACTGTGAACTCTGCGTAAAGTATCGAACCGTATGAGCCTAAGCATGCCGCACCGGCCTACCTGGACCGACACTGTTCGTATCCTGTGGATTTTCTGTTTTAGGAATAACTACTGTATACATCTATCCCCCTAAGACGGAATGTGTCGGCCGGATCAGTCTGCGCGGACAGCGCAGGCTGATCTGGTCGATACATTACGCAGATGATATGAGCCGTTCCGCGAGAAAACCAACATTGTGAACTCAGCGTTAAGTATCGACCCGGGTCAGCCTAAAGCATGCCGCGCAGGCTTATCCGGACAGACACCTTTCGCCTCCTGTGGATTTTCTGTTTCGGGAATCATTACTCTATACCTCTATCTCTCTGAGACTGAATGTGTCGGCCCAGATCAGTCTGCGCGGACTGTGCAGACTGATCTGGTCGATACATTACACAGAGGCCATAGTGTTGGTTTCTCGAGGGACGGCTCAAATGACAAAACAAACTTATTCTTTTCGTTGTAGTATCACTATGACATCGGCATGATCTAACTGAACTTGGTACTAAAGGTTCAATTTTTGAAAATGCGCATTGCATGACATAAATTCATCTTTTAGTGTGTAATTATTTTTCTGTCAGATTCTGGATTTCTTTTGGTTGCTTGCATAATCGTAGAACTGCGTGTTGGTATTTATTAAAAACAATTGTTATGTAGTGTACATTAGAGACCAACAAGAAGTCGCGCTTATAATTAAACAATAGAATGTTCAAATTCGTATATATCAGGACAAAAGTTAAGTGTCTCAAATAAGAATAAGAAACATATACATGTACCAGAGATAGTTAATCGTGAACAAATTAGTTAATTAATTCAAATACTGTAATACAGTTTTGAGTGAAACGCACACATTTAGAAGATCGATTTTTTTCTGTTGATTATTTTATATATTAGGAATATTTATATGATATGACATCAGAATAATCCAATAATGTAAATTATTGTGCCAGTGACATTTCACAACACCGTAGTAGATATTCTTCACAAAATATTTAAATAACATAATACCACGAACAAACCAAATTTGCCGTTATTGTGCAATTGATTTTTGACACCACTTTAGCAGATGATTTTCTGAAAATACTTTGGAAAAGGGAGACGTTTTTATCATAACGAGACGTTTCTATTGTAACTCATTTTATATACTTTAACCCTCGTATTTCCAGATAATTTGTTTTCCCTCTGATGTTTTTATTGCAGATGACTCTTTAACCTTTTTCAATATACAGACGCTTTCTGACGCCTCTGCAGCAGACGACTTTTGAAAATATTGTGACCAATGGAGAAATATCTCATAATGAGCCATTTCTCCTTTCGGAACAATGTTTCTATTATTATTTAAATATTAAATATTTTTATTTAGAATGTTCGAGCTTTGCCTGTTTGCTTTCAAATTTGTCGGCTTTACATTTTATGTACGTGGGAAATAGCTAAGCACATGAATCGGTGAATAAAGATAACAGAGTCAAGTGTATTGGTTTGGGGTCTCAATGTAAAGATTTAGGCGAGTATTTGTATCCGCGCAGTCTCATCAGAGTCTTCAAAGTCCGCATTTGAGCCGTCCCGCGAGAAAACCAGCACTGTGGACTCTATGTAAAGTATCGACTCGGATCAGCCTAAGCATGCCGCATAGACACGTTTCACCTCCTGTGGATTCTTTGTTTCAGGAATCACTTATCTATACCTCTATCGCCCTGAGAAGGAATGTGTCGGCCCGGATCAGTCTGTGCGGACTGCGCAGGCTGATCTGGGTCGATGCATTACGCAGAGGCCATCATGTTGGTTTTCTCGCGGGACGGCTCATATATGCTATAAACCTATCTTCGTGCATCTTCTGACAGAAATCTGGAAGGGTAACCCGACTAGTTTCATGCCAATATATCTTTAAAGTATGTCAATATCGGAAGTCATTTAGACCCGATATCAATAAAACGCAGCTAAAAACGTTTAAGTAACTGAATTCGATAATTATCACTTTTCGAACTCATAGGATCAAAGTCGCAATGATCGTTGCTTTATATTTATGCCAATTTTGACAAATTATCCTTTTCTCACTGCAGACGCCCTTTTGGTGCCTCTGAAGCAGACAACATTTGAACTATTATTGAGAAACTTGCTTATAACGAGCAGTTTCTTCTTTTGCCGATATGTTTTCAGAAATATTCCCGAATAATAGTTTCACCTTTTGAAATTACCTACGGTTTACCTAGATGTTTTTAAATTCGTCTGCCGCTGTATGTTTGGAACCAAACCATATTCATGAACTGTTGCACGAAGAACTTATGTTTGATTCCAAAGTGTAGACATATTGAACAAAATAGTCAATTCACAAGAATTATATAAAAAAGTAGTTGAAACAATAAGTACGTACCACAATCGGAGAAATTTAATCCATTTTGCGCTCGTTTCTTCCTGGCAAAGGCCGTGTTTAGTCCGTTAATATACAGCAGGACGAGTAAAGTTAGAAATATTCGAATCATTTTACAAATTACCCTTAAAATACGCCACATACAATCCGGAATACATGTTACGATATCTAGTTGCACGTTCTTTATTTTTACATTCGTTTTGTGAATCTTTACATTTCCCGTTCACTTTTCAACTTATTCAATTTGTTCTTAATACAATTTTCAGTTTCCACTAACAGTAACTACATTATTGTTTTTCGTATAACATGAAGATAATCTAATTAAACTTATACTATAAAGTCAAAGTGTAACAGGTAGTTTTGTTTATTTCGTCATACATTATCGTACGTTCACATCAAGATGTCGAATGCTTCTGGTAGTTTCCAATTAAAGTATGCAATTATTTTTTATTTAATTTCTAAAATTAAACGTTGTAATTTTGTAGATTTAGTGGATATTGTAAATCTATGTACAAACGTCTTTATTTTTTTTTCTCTAAAGTTCTTTCATTAATGACTACCGTTTACACAATGCTGTTATTTACAAAGAAGCAGCGAGTTTAACAAGCACGTGCTTTGAAACTTTTGACAGCGGTCGGGTGAAATTAACACTCTATAAATAGATTTGTCCGTCCATTACATCCCCCTTCAATCGGCTGAGGAGAATAAATATTTACGTCGAGTACGAGAGACCCCACACATAGATGATTGCCAACTTTTGTACACGTCAAATGACTGCCACCGTTTTCAAAGTGGCCACTTTTTTTTGCTCTCTCTCTGCTCGCTCTCTCTCTCTCTCACGCCAGTATGTTTCTTTATTGGTTCGTCCAGTTAGTCTTAATCTGACATGTCAAATTGAAGAGCATGGATGGGCGCTATATCAGACACGTCACCTACAAAAACCCGACTTTCAGATTAATGTCAATTAAACACATATCGCATATTATAACACTCGGTATGATCTTCCCTGTAGCTTCAATAATGATAAAAGATGGACAGGGGTGATCCAGATCAGACTGCGCAGCATCACTGTATGATCTGGAGCTTCACTGGTCGCATAGCCCCTCGAATGACAACTGTCGCATATCGCGGCCCATTGAATATCAGAAACTCCCATTTTAACCCTTCATTTCTTCTTTGATACATACTATGTTCGTCGCCTCTGTAGCAGTCGGTCTTTAAATCATTGCGAGAAAAGGAATATTATCCCCACTTTCACATTTGCACTTGTTCAACTTTTCAAATATACACAATTAATCTCAATTCCAAGATAATATAATTTCGGACATAAACAGAGAGGATTCTATAAATGACATATAAGGTACACGTTAAACCGTGTAATCTCATCCCATTCGAATAGTGTAGGTCACGACCAGGGTGTATTCTATACTATAGATTAATATCATAGTTTGACCATTTCCCACATACAGCCAATCTACAACTTCGAAAAAATCTTAAGCAAAAGAAAAGTATTTTGATAAAAAAGTTAAGTTTAAGAATATATTTCAAAATTATTGCGAGCATTTTTTTCCCTTTCACATCAATGTTTTTGAAACAATTTGGTAAATATGTACTGAATTACCCTTTTCCAGCTGAGTTCCCGTGTAAATATGTACTGAATTACCCTTTTCCAGCTGAGTTCCCGTGTAAATATGTACTGAATTACCCTTTTCCAGCTGAGTTCCCGTGTAAATATGTACTGAATTACCCTTTTCCAGCTGAGTTCCCGTGTAAATATGTACTGAATTACCCTTTTCCAGCTGAGTTCCCGTGTAAATATGTACTGAATTACCCTTTTCCAGCTGAGTTCCCGTGTAAATATGTACTGAATTACCCTTTTCCAGCTAAGTTCCCGTGTAAATATGTACTGAATTACCCTTTTCCAGCTGAGTTCCCGTGTAAATATGTACTGAATTACCCTTTTCCAGCTGAGTTCCCGTGTAAATATGTACTGAATTACCCTTTTCCAGCTGAGTTCCCGTGTAAATATGTACTGAATTACCCTTTTCCAGCTGAGTTCCCGTGTAAATATGTACTGAATTACCCTTTTCCAGCTAAGTTCCCGTGTAAATATGTACTGAATTACCCTTTTCCAGCTGAGTTCCCGTGTAAATATGTACTGAATTACCCTTTTCCAGCTGAGTTCCCGTGTAAATATGTACTGAATTACCCTTTTCCAGCTGAGTTCCCGTGTAAATATGTACTGAATTACCCTTTTCCAGCTGAGTTCCCGTGACAATTATCATCTCTAATGATTTTAGATCCTAATTGACTTGTAGTTTTCTTCTCGATCATAATAAAATAAATTCATTTGAAGGACACTATTTACACAAATATTTTAAAAAGATATCCACGTGCTTATTTTCATGTTGTCTTCAATCTATTTGCACAATGTCGAATTTATCGATATCAAAATGAGAATACAGTTGCAATAAGATCTATAAACGATACTTTACGCAGAGTCCAAAATGCAGCTGCGGCGATAGACATCTGCGTAATGTATCGACCAGATCAGCCTGCGCTGTCCGCGCAGACTGATCCGGCCGACACATTCCGTCTTAGGGGGATAGAGTAGGTTGCAGGGTTAGCATTTTGACTGAATTTCTGGTGTCAGGATAAGCTGACCAGTAGTACCGGTAGCTTACCCAGGAAACGACGTGATATAACTTAAAAATGCATTGATTGGGGATTAACGCCGCTTCCAACAATTGTCCAGTCTAAGACGGAATGTGTCGGCCGGATCAGTCTGCGCGGGCAGCGCAGGCTGATCTGGTCGATACATTACGCAGATGTCTATCGCCGCATTAACGGACATTTCACCTACGCATGTGTTCATACCAGTACTCCACACAACATACTTTCCCAAGTGACTGGCTGCTTTTGGGAGATATTTCTTGCTAATGCGAATTTGTTATTAAATCTGGTATATTTGTGTTTCTTTAATCCTCTATACCATGTCATATTCACATACATTAGTGATAATCCCTTTTCATATAGACATTGATTTCTGCAAGATACATGTATAACGTTGACGGTGAGATGGTCAATTTAACAATAAATCAGCAGCATAATACTTCGAAAACATCTAGGCAAAAGTATTAACATTCTCTTAAGGTGCAGTTATTATTGAATCTAGTTCAGACAGTGTGGTAAATTTAAAAACCTTCCCATGATAAACAATTCTTCATTTTGCTACACAGTATAGAAAAGTCGTCTGATGCAGAGGCGTCAAAAATACGTCTTCGTGTGGGAAGGTTAATTCAGGATAATGCATTACTCTCGTAGTTAGTACGTTAAGTAATGTAAATACTGCGTTAACCCTTTCCCTCATACGGCAATTCTGCAGCAGACGACTTCAAACATATTTTGTCAAAATATGGAAAATCTCTATAACTGAATGGATAACATATGACTAAAAGGGGAAAACATTGTGGTAAAAGGAGAAATTGCACGTTTTGTGCAATTTCTTCTTTTGTCACTATGTTTTCAAAAAGCCGTCTGCTGCAGATGCGTCAGAAAGCGTCTATATGAGGGAAAGGGTTAATGCATCACTCTCGCAGTTAGAACGTTAAGTAATGTGAATACTGCGTTAATGACCACTGTATACTGTGTACATTGGACAGTCGGTGGACAGACATGCACTCTATGACAGCCGAATGGAAATATGGTAGATGTCAGAACTAAAATCCTGCATACGATCTGATGGGTCTCAATGGGTGAGTTCATTCCTATAATAGTTTATCAAATTATACTCGCTAGTTACAGAGTTTAAGTCATTGTTTGCAAACATGTTAACACACATGACAGACGTTTCACCTAGAATGCCTTTTACATTTGAAAATGTAAAGACCGCTGCATACGTAACATTATTCAAGAACCGGTAATCCCGTAAAACTGCCACCCTCTTGAATAGTTTAAAAACCCGAATGTAACCACAACACTTGTATGTGGAGACCAGCGAGCCGTATAATTGATTTAAGGGTCAGTACCAAACGGGCCCACAAAGGTTACGATGATTAAACCTATTATATGGTACACTGCTTTAGAAATTAATTCATAATCCTTACACATATGGTTGTTCTTTGAGAAAAAGGGTTTCGTGGGATTGGAACTGTGTCAATGTATATCACTTCCTGGGTCTTAAGCATCTGATTGAAGCGTCTCCGATGTTTCGAATTATAACATGTGTGATATAATAAGGGAAACACTTGGATGCACTCTGGTTCCCTGCTCTTACACGAGTTTTGTTATTTGTGATATAATAAGGGAAACAATTCCCTCTCATCCACACGGATGCACTAGTGTTACCTTCTCAATATACTATTATGCAATTAACTTAGTATAGAGACGGAAGCCATCGGATGAGGCGTTGTGTCACACACCCTAAGGCGTATCTTGTTGGTGGCCATTCTGGAATCACGCTTAAATTATCCCAAGCTCGAACAGTTTCTATGCTTTGCAATTGAACTTACTCAGAGTGTCCTGTGTTACGTCATTATCATAATATTCCCGATATGGACTATTTTTTGTGAGTATTTTCCTCGGCAAACAAACTATCGTAATTGTGTGCATAATGGGTTAATGGTTAAGCGAAAGTTCACGCACAGCGGGATAATGGTCTTGCAAAATGTCGCTTACAACAGGATAATGGTCAAGCGAAAAGGCGCGCACAGCGGGATAATGGTCAAGCAAAGTGTCAAGTATAGCGGAGAAATGGTCAATCGAAAAGTCGCATACAGCGGTGTAATGGTCAAGCGAAAAGTCGCGCAGAGCGGGATTATGGTCAGGCAAAATGTCGAGGCAAGCCGGATAATGGTCAAGCAAAATAGTGAGTACAGCGGGATAATGGTCAATCGAAAAGTCGCATACAGCGGGATAAGGGTCAATCGAAAAGTTGCATACAGCGGGATAATGGTCAATCAAAAAGTTGCATACAGCGGGGTAATGGTCAATTGAAAAATTGCATACAGCAGGTTAATGGTCAATCGAAAAGTTTCATACAGCGGGATAATGGTTAATCGAAAAGTTTCATACAGCGGGGTAATGGTCAATTGAAAAGTCGCATACAGCGGGATAATGGTCAATCGAAAAGTTGCATACAGCGGGATAATGGTCAATCGAAAAGTTGCATACAGCGGGGTAATGGTCAATCGAAAGGTCGAGAACAGCGGGATAATCGTCAAGCAAAATGTCGAGTACAGTGGGATAATGGTCAAGCAAGATGTCGAGTATAGCGGGATAATGGTCAAGCAAGATGTCGAGTATAGCGGGATAATAGTCAAGCAAAATGGCGAGTACAGCGGGATAATGGTCAAGCAAAATGGCGAGTACAGCGGGATAATGGTCAAGCAAATTGGCGAGTACAGTGGGATAATGGTCAATCGAAAAGTAGCATACAGTGTGATAATGGTCAATCGAAGAGTCGCATACAGCGGGATAATGGTCAAGGAAAATGGCGAGTACAGTGGGATAATGGTCAAGCGAAAAGTCGCATACAGCGCGATAATGGTTCACCGAAAAGTCGCACAGAGCAGTATTATGATCAAGCAAAATGTCGAGTACAGTGGGATAATGGTCAAACAAAATGGCGAGTACAATGGGATAATGGTCAAGCAAAATGGCGAGTACAGTGGGATAATGGTCAATCGAAAAGTTGCATACAGCGGGATAATGGTCAATCGAAAAGTTGCATACAGCGGGATAATGGTCAATCGAAAAGTTGCATACAGCGGGAGAATGGTCAATCGAAAAGTCGCATACAGCAGGATAATGGTTCATCGAAAAGTCGAATACAGCGGGATAGTGGTCAATCGAAAAGTCGAGAACAGTGGGATAATGGTCAATCGAAAAGATGCATACAGCGGGATAATGGTCAATCGAAAAGTTGCATACAGCGGGATAATGGTCAATCGAAAAGTTGCATACAGCAGGATAATGGTCAATCGAAAAGTTGCATACAGCGGGATAATGGTCAATCGAAAAGTTGCATACAGCGGGTTAATGGTCAATCGAAAAGTTGCATACAGCAGGTTAATGGTCAATCGAAAAGTTGCATACAGCGGGTTAATGGTCGATCGAAAAGTTGCATACATCAGGTTAATGGTCAATCGAAAAGTTGCATACAGCGGGATAATGGTCAATCGAAAAGTTGCATACAGCGGGATAATGGTCAATCGAAAAGTTGCATACAGCAGGATAATGGTCAATCGAAAAGTTGCATACAGCGGGATAATGGTCAATCGAAAAGTTGCATACAGCGGGTTAATGGTCGATCGAAAAGTTGCATACAGCAGGTTAATGGTCAATCGAAAAGTTGCATACAGCAGGTTAATGGTCAATCGAAAAGTTGCATACAGCGGGATAATGGTCAGTCGAAAAGTTGCTTACATCGGGATAATGGTCAATCGAAAAGTTGCATACAGCAGGTTAATGGTCAATCGAAAAGTTGCATACAGCAGGTTAATGGTCAATCGAAAAGTTGCATACAGCGGGATAATGGTCAATCGAAAAGTTGCATACAGCAGGTTAATGGTCGATCGAAAAGTTGCATACAGCAGGTTAATGGTCAATCGAAAAGTTGCATACAGCGGGATAATGGTCAATCGAAAAGTTGCATACAGTGGGATAATGGTCAATCGAAAAGTTGCATACAGCAGGTTAATGGTCAATCGAAAAGTTGCATACAGCGGGATAATGGTCGATCGAAAAGTTGCATACAGCGGGATAATGGTCGATCGAAAAGTTGCATACAGCGGGAGAATGGTCAATCGAAAAGTTGCATACAGCAGGTTAATGGTCAATCGAAAAGTTGCATACAGCGGGATAATGGTCGATCGAAAAGTTGCATACAGCGGGATAATGGTCAATCGAAAAGTTGCATACAGCGGGATAATGGTCAAGGCAAATGGCAAGTACAGCGGGATAATGGTGAAGCAAAATGGCGAGTACAGCGGGATAATGGTGAAGCAAAATGGCAAGTACAGCGTTATAATGGTCAAGCAAAATGTCGAGTACAGCGGGATAATGGTCAAGCAAAATGGCAAGTACAGCGGGATAATGGTCAATCGAAAAGTCGCATACAGCGCGATAATGGTTCACCGAAAAGTTCAGTGTGCCAAAGTTTAAACGAAAGTCGGTCAAAGTGGGAAAAATTGCACAAAGCGGGATAATGTTTAAGCGAATTATCACGTACAACTGGATAATGGTTAAGCGAGAGGTCGAGTTTATAGGTATAATGTAAAAGCGGATAATGGTTAAGAAAAAAAAGACGAGAAAAGCGAGATAATAGTTAAGCAAACAGTCAGCCAAACCAGGATAATGGTTAAGCAAAAAGTCGCGTACCTCAGGATAACGTTTCAGCGTAAAGTTAAGTACATCGGCATAATGGTTAAACGAAAGTCGGACAAAGCGGGATAATGGTGAGGGAAAAGTCGGACATAGTGGAACAATGATTACGCGATAGGTCGGACAAGGCAGGATTATTGTTAATCTAAAGGTCGGGTAAAGCATGAAAATGGTTAAGCGAAAAGTCACGTACAGTGGGATAATGGTTACGCGAACAGTTGCATAAAACGGGATATTGGTTAATCGAGAAATCGAGTAAAGCAAGATAATGGTCAAGCGAAAATGCTTGCAAAGTAAGATAATGGTCAAATGAAACGACGTGCACAATGAGATGATGGTTAATGGAAAGGTTGCGTAAAGCGGGATATTGAGTACAGCGAGATAATGGTTAAGCGCAAAAGTCACGTTAAAGGAAAAGTTTGAAAACTCGTGTAACATGCAGAAATGTACGCCATCTTTTTTACTTCAATAAAAACTACACGTCAGGATGTTTCTTTGTCTTAAGGCGATTAAGTCAAATACAGATGAAGAATATTTAATATAGCGAAAAACTTTTTTATAAACATCACGCAACAAAAAGTCAATTATAATGGACAAAGCTGACGTAAGAATGACGGACGTAAGTAAGAAGGAAGGACTGCGCACAATAAATAAATGGTATTCTGAATTAACTTCACAAATATATGTCCCTATATTCAGTTTAAGACATTTCATCAACATATATGTGTCATGCGATTTTAATTTACGCAAAAAGTAGACATCATTCATTTTTATAAAGTGCAACATTTTTCTCGAAGGAAAAGGTAAATATCATACGTTCGATAGACCGCGTGTTACTTCATATTTCGCACAATACAATTCAGTGTACTGTTTGCTGCGAAGTCGGAGGAATGTATGGACTCTGAAACCTGAAGTCTGAGGCCTGAACTCAAAAGTATGATATGTTAATTATGAAACTCAAAAGCGAGAAGTGTGATCTGTGATGTCTGAAATTCCGAAGCGTAAAGTGCGATCTGTGATGTCTGAAACTCAGAAGCGAAGTGTGATCTGTGAAGTCTGAAATTCCGAAGCGTGAAGTGTGAGTTGTGAAGTCTGAAACTCAGAAGCGAGAAGTGTGATCAGTGAAGTCTGAAACTCAGAAGCGAGAAGTGTGATCTGTGAAGTCTGAAACTCTGAAGCGCGAAGTGTCATCTGTGAAGTCTGAAACTCAGAAGCGTGAAGTGTGATATGTTAAGTCTAAAATTCAGAAGCAAAAAGTGTGATCTGTGAAGTCTGAAACTCAGAATCTTGAAGTGTCATCTGTTAAGTTTGAAACTCAGAAGCGTAAAGTGTGATCTGTGAAGTGTGATCTGTCAAGTCTGAAACTCGTAACCAAAAAGTGTGATCAGTGAAGTCTGAAATTCAGAAGCGTAAAGTGTGATCTGTTAAGTCTGAAATTCAGAAGCAAAAAGTGTGATCTGTGAAGTCTGAAACTCATAACCAAATAGTGTGATCTGAGAAGTCTGAAACCCAGAAGCGTAAAGTGTGATCTGTTAAGTCTGAAATTCAGAAGCAAAAAGTGTGATCTGGAAGTCTGAAACTCAGAATCTTGAAGTGTGATCTGTGAAGTCTGAAACTCAGAAGCGTGAAGTGTAATATGTTAAGTCTGAAACTAAGAACCTTGAAGTGTGATCTGTTAAGTATGAAACTCCGAAGCGAGAAATGTGATCTGTGAACTCTGAAACTCCGAATCGAGAAGTGTGATCTATTAAGTATGAAACTCAGAAACGAGTTGTGTGATATGTGAAATCTGAAACTCAGAAGCGTGAAGTGTGATCTGTGAAGTCTGAAACTCAGAAGCGTGAAGTGTGATCTGTTAAGTCTGAAACTCAGAAGCGAGAAGTATGATCTGTTAAGTCTGAAACTTCGAAGCGTGAAGTGTGATCTGTGAAGTCTAAAACTCCGAAGCGAGAAGTGTCATTGTGAAGTCTGAAACTCAGAAGCGTGAAGTGTGATCTGTTATGTCTGAAACCCAGAAGCGAGAAGTGTGATGTGTGAAGTCTGAAATTCAGAAGCGTGAAGTGTGATATGTTAAATCTGAAACCCAGAAGCGAGAAGTGTGATCTGTGAAGACTGAAACTCAGAAGCGTGAAGTGTGATATGTTAAGTCTGAATCTCCGAAGCAGCGAGAAGTGTGATATGTTAAGTCTGAAACTCAGAAGCGAGAAGTGTGATCTGTTAAGTCTGAAACTCTGAAGCCTGAAGTGTGATCTGTGAAGTATGAAACTCCGAAGCGTGAAGTGTGATCTGTTAAGTCTGAAACCCAGAAGCGAGAAGTGTCATTGTGAAGTCTGTTAAGTATGAAACTCAGAAGCGTGAAGTATGATCTGTCAAGTCTGAAACTCAGTAGCGTGAAGTGTGATCTGTATTGTATGAAACTCAGAAGCGTGAAGTGTGATCTGTGAAGTCTGAAACTCAGAAGCGTGAAATGTGATCTGTATAGTATGAAACTCAGAAGCGTGAAGTGTGATCTGTATAGTATAAAACTCAGAAGCGTAAAGTGTGATTTGTATAGTATGAAACTCAGAAGCGTGAAGTGTGATTTGTATAGTATGAAACTCAGAAGCGTGAAGTATGATCTGTGAAGTCTGAAACTCAGAAGCGTGAAATGTGATCTGTATAGTATGAAACGCAGAAGTGTGAAGTGTGATCTGTATAGTATAAAACTCAGAAGCGTGAAGTGTGATTTGTATAGTATGAAACTCAGAAGCGTGAAGTTTGATTTGTATAGTATGAAACTCAGAAGCGTGAAGTGTGATCTGTTAAGTATGAAACTCAGAAGCGTGAAGTGTGATTTGTATAGTATGAAACTCAGAAGCGTGAAGTGTGATCTGTATAGTATGAAACTCAGAAGCGTGAAGTATGATCTGTATAGTATTAAACTCAGAAGCGAGAAATGTGATCTGTATAGTATGAAACTCAGAAGCGTGAAGTGTGATTTGTATAGTATGAAACTCAGAAGCGTGAGTTTGATCTGTATAGTATGAAACTCAGAAGCGTGAAGTGTGATCTGTATAGTATGAAACTCAGAAGCGTGAAGTGTGATCTGTATAGTATGAAACTCAGAAGCGTGAAATGTGATCTGTATAGTATGAAACTCAGAAGCGTGAAGTGTGATCTGTATAGTATGAAACTCAGAAGCGTGAAGCGTGATCTGTATAGTATGAAACTCAGAAGCGTGAAGCGTGATCTGTATAGTATGAAACTCAGAAGCGTGAAGTGTGATCTGTATAGTATGAAACTCAGAAGCGTGAAGTATGATCTGTATAGTATTAAACTCAGAAGCGTGAAGTGTGATCTGTATAGTATGAAACTCAGAAGCGTGAAGTGTGATCTGTATAGTATGAAACTCAGAAGCGTGAAGTGTGATCTGTATAGTATGAAACTCAGAAGCGTGAAGTATGATCTGTATAGTATTAAACTCAGAAGCGTGAAGTGTGATCTGTATAGTATGAAACTCAGAAGCGTGAAGTGTGATCTGTATAGTATGAAACTCAGAAGCGTGAAGTATGATCTGTATAATATTACACTCAGAAGCGTGAAGTGTGATCTGTATAGTATGAAACTCAGGAGCGTGAAGTGTGATCTGTATAGTATGAAAATCAGAAGCGTGAAGTGTGATCTGTATAGTATGAAAATCAGAAGCGTGACGTGTGATCTGTTAAGTATTAAACTTAGAAGCGTGAAGCGTGATCTGTATTGCATGAAACTCAGAAGCGTGAAGTGTGATCTGTATAGTATGAAACTCAGAAGCGTGAAGTGTGATCTGTATAGTATGAAAATCAGAAGCGTGAAGTGTGATCTGTATAGTATGAAAATCAGAAGCGTGAAGTGTGATCTGTTAAGTATGAAACTTAGAAGCGTGAAGCGTGATCCGTGAACTATACTTGTTCAGAAAATGATATGTTTTAGTTATAAATAAAATTACCTGGCTGGTAAATTGTAACTGGCGATACAAATGGTAGTAAAACATACGGGGCTACATTTCTAGTTTTCTGTCAGATCGTACATAATGCTATATATTACATTCATCTGGATACACACTGTTCCCAACCAAAAATATCCAAAAATTTCAGACGCTGTTCGTATATATTCTTATATGATGAATATATTTAATTTCTTTCCAAATCGATTAAGATCACTACATGTTTTAATTGCGTCTTTTTTGAGAGAGGATAGGCGATATTATATTGAACTTTTTAAACTTTGCATGTTTATAAAATTGCGGAGTATGTTAGTTTTCTGTCCCACTTCCATGTTTTACACTGTTTTCTCTTCAGTTATACGTCATTATGAAATAATGCAATAAACTCCATTGTGGGATAAAGGACCGATCTAGTACATTTTGTAATCATTTACCTGATATATATTAAAGTTGTCTGATTCAAGAATAAATGAAGCAAAGGGTGCAGTATCTAAATAGTTGGAAATATTTTTGTTGTAAAATTATAAACACTTTGGGAAAAATAAATGTTTACGCCATTTCGAACAATCTTTCAATGTCCCATGGTGTTATTAAAATTCGTCTGCTACATCGGCGTCTCGTGTCGTCTGTAACGTGGAAAAGACTAATCATTCGCATTACTATTGGGCCCCAAAACGAGTGAGAGAGGGAGGTGGGGTATTCGACGTGTGTGGTCCAAACAAACTTAACACTCTAGATGTATATTGACGTATTCTATATTTGTTAATTTGATCGCTAAGGTCCTATTTTTTTCCAGATAAAAAGAAGCCTATCAACAAGCAGTTAACATGTAAACTTAGCATTAAGCTGCATGAACATATAAGCTAATCTTTCTCTCTGATGTACACATAACAAGAGCCAGCACCCATATATCGTAAGTAAAGAGTGCAGGACATAAACACCGAGTCGTTTATAAAAGGTCATGTTAGCTTTTTCGTTAACATCGACGATTTCAGATTTGTCCGGGCAATAAGTAATGCCACTATACAGTCTTGTATGTCAACCGCGGCAGGAAACTTATGGTCTTAGTGACTATTCGTAACGGGAAAATATATAGATTTGTTTTGTTGTATTCGGGTTTTACGCCGATTTCAACATTAGTTCAGATATATCACGGTGATAGTATACTTAGCATGCTCCCACATTAAACAAACCAGTACGAAAATATATCTTTATCGAACCCGGGACGCCCGAGACTAAGTCCTCGACTCTCACCACTTGACCACGATTGTAGTTTTTTTCTTCAAAGCTGCACCGAGGACTATATGACTTGTAGACGGACGATGAAGGCTGAAGAGAAACTATGAGTATAAATATAGGCTCGGCTGATACTTCACGTTTGCGCAGATGCATTTTAACTCTTTCAGCGCCGAATTGTTTAAAGTAGACTCTTCCATGTTCGAGATCGGTCGTCTCAATGTCTTATGTAATCAAAGTTTTTGACTATTTTGATAACCAAAAGGCAAAGAATGCTGATTTCAGGTGAGACAGCTCGTTATGAGCTGACTCACCTGAATCAGTATTGTTTGCAAAAACCTCAATATTGCCTTTGGCGCTGAAAGAGTTAAGAACAAACATCACGAGTCACGGATTATATAAACTGCATTTAAAAAAACG
This sequence comes from Serripes groenlandicus, assembly GCA_031761405.1. Classification (NCBI taxonomy): domain Eukaryota; kingdom Metazoa; phylum Mollusca; class Bivalvia; order Cardiida; family Cardiidae; genus Serripes; species Serripes groenlandicus. The sequence goes on from JASEVX010000006.1 coordinate 69,647,974, forward strand.
TAGCGTTGTCAGATACCAGTCAGAGTGATAATTTCTGACAACAGAATCCTGACGACCTCCACGCCAGACCTAATTTAAAACATGTCGCCGTCAAATCACTAAAATCCTCATTTTGCTCTTAAATGGTCTACCATGTCTCATAGATAGGGTTTACTGTATGCGTTAGCTTTTTTATTCTTCGATCGTTTTCAATTCGGCACAGACTTAAAACCAGCGTAATTACACCAGGTAACGCGTACAGTACCCTTTATACACGACGGGTTTCTCATCAGAAAGAGAATACCTTTTTT